>CM033450.1:6184461-6510135 GCA_019425755.1 Amaranthus cruentus
AGGGGGAGAAACAAAGTTTGAAGTTGGTAAGGACTAGGTACAGGCAGCCGCAAGACTTAGAGGCAGTAAAATACATCAAGGATGAGGGAGGGGCAAGTTCTCCTGAGACAAGAGGACATCAAAACCAGATGGCTTCACTATTTCTCTCAGCTACTCAATGAGTCTAGGGGGCCATAGGAGGAGGATAATCAAATTTCTAACGTCCAAAGACCACTGAAATGTGCGTCAACGAGTGATATTACCACAGAGAAAGTAGGAGAAGCTTTCAAAAAGATGGGGAGAACAAAGACAGTCGGGCCAGATAACATCTCGATTGAGGTGTTAAGGGGTTTAGGAAAATTCTACCGGGTGGAAACTAGATCTGCTTTGCTATATGGGACCAAATATTGGCCTGTAAAGAAGAATTTTAAACATAAGATGGAACTTACAGAAATATGTTTATTGAGGTGGCTATGTGGGTCCACATTAATGGATCGAATTAGGAACCAAGAGTTTAGGGACAAACTAGGGGTACCCCTATTTTTGGAAAAATGCGCGAAAATAGATTGAGGTGGTTTGGAATGTGCAGAGAAAGACTTTCGACGTCCCAATGAGGAGGGTAGCAAGCATTATAGTAAATGGTAAGAGGAGTCGAGGAAGACCCATGAGAACTTGGGATGAGCAAATAAAAATTGACTTGCATGAGTTAAACCTCTCTGAGACTCTCTGAGGGCCTGACTAGGGATAGAGGTAGTTAGAGGTACCATATCCATGTTTTAGATTACTGATTTCCTCTTAAATTACTTTTTTGGTAATCTTGCCCTCTTGCTTTTCTCGTTTCTTTTATTGTTAGTATTTTTGTTTTCATTTTTATTTTGTAATTGTTTTTACTTATTTATCTCTTATAGACTTTTAATTTATCTTTTTTGCGTAGATTCTTCTCTTTATCTTTCTCGAGCCGGTCGGGAGACTCCTTTGGCCACGCTCTCCTTTATGGGTATGCGCCGTTATTCCCTCTCCAGACCTTGTCCATAATTTTTCTATGAATGGGATACACTGGGTAGCATGATGATGATGGGTGAATATGGGACGAGGTGGTAAATAAGAGGCTAGGTGGTTGGATATGGAGCGAGTAAGACCTTATACCACTACCTACCTACTACCCATAATAGATAATGTTTTTCTTACTTGTTTCCATCAACTATCCACCAAATTTATATGCATAGCCGTCCTAATTCGGATGCGATGCAAAACTCATAGTATGATTCTAACCACTATTCCTTACACATGAGTATTGCTTTGACAAAAAACTCATACTTCTACTTCTAGTTTTTCCGTTCGGGTCATCAGGTTGGGTTTGAGTTAGGTGTTTCGGGTCGGTTTGAAATAAAGTTTTGTGTCTATATTGTATTTTACATAATTGTAAATCAATTTAAAGTCAGCTCAAATCGGATTCGATTACAAATGTTTGGTAAATTTCGAATCATCGGGAACATTTGTAAGTACTTAGTAGTATTGGCCAATTGGGAAACAAGAATGGGTGGATTTGTGTGTTGTTTTCCCTACTTGGTTATATTATACCTTCCAAGTTCCAAAGGAGTTTTCAAAATTTCTTCACTTTAATCCTGGTAGATCACTCATAATCAAACCTAAATTCTCCACATATATAATCAAAAGGCTCAGAGTGGATCTTCTCCGCAACAGTTCTTAATTTTTTCGAAACTTTGATCGAAGTCCAACCAAGTTCTTATGGCGACGGAAGGTGACGTCAGGCGTAAGGCCGCCATTGCTGAATACAATAAGAAGTTACTTCAGCATCGTGAGTTACAATCTCGCAGCAGAAAAGGTGCTTCACAAATAACCCTAAATTTCTTCATAGGTTTTAATTATGCTGTTATAGGCTCCTGTTTTCTGTATTGATGTTTATATTTATGTATGCAATTGGTTTCTGATGGACATTACTTGAAACGTAACCCTAAATGTTTTCATAGGTTTTGAATATGCTGCTATAGGATCCTGTTTTCTGTATTGATGTTTATATTTATGTATGCAATTGGTTTCTGATGGACATTACAAGAAATCTTTGTTTTATTGGAAATTTCGATAATGCTTAGATTTGCACGTTTACCGAACAAGTTGTGTTCTTTAATAGAATTTGGAATCTGTTAAGGGGAAATCTACTTAAACTTGGAATTGTTTCTGATTAATGTTTAGGATTTTTTCTTGAATAAATTCTATAGTGCTTTGTTTTTTAACAGTAAGCTGTGATTCGGTATTAGTGACACATAAACGCAGGGATAGAGGTTAAAGATCCTCTGGGGACTGATCTCAGATTGCATAAAATCAGGCTAGTTAAATTAATTATTTAGGTTCTGATTAAGATAGGTGTGTTTTCGATTGGAATGGTAACAATTTGCTTTTCTGTTTATTCCTTGCTACAAAATGCGGGGATTGGGCTTGTAACATTATGCTTTTCTGTTCTGTTGAAATTTATTTACAGCAGTGGATTCAGATTTTCGAGTGATGTAGAATTAGGGGTAATGATCATGTTGGTACATGGATGAATCTTTCCTATACCGTCAAATAAACATTCAATTTGTGCTAAGAGCAACATGATTTTTGTATAATGCATAGGTTCTGCATTTTGAAAGTCTTTCTTAAGAGTGTTTTGTTGAATAAAATCCATATAATTGTGAAGGGACAATTTGAGACCCCAGATTTTTTTTAGTCACAGCTCCTAAATAAATAGAAAATGTGTACGTTTTAATATGTTTTTTATCTTTTGAATGAGGCTTATATTGTGGCGTATGAATCTTAGCATATCAACTATAGGAAAGAATAGCAATACCATTGTGGATGCCTCCAAAGATGTTGGAGGTGCTTTAGCTGATTTTGTCCTTATAGAAAGAGAGTGGTGTTTTGTTAAGTAATATCAGCTATATCTCCTTTTTGTAACTTGTTTGTGGAGACCCTTATTTTCTTGTCTTGTTATTGTACCTAGTACTTTGGCCCAAGCTAACATATTGGAAATCCATATTTTAGTGAAGGAAGAGTTGAGAACTGCTAAAAAGGACTTTGCTAAAACAGAGGATGATCTAAAGTCTCTCCAAAGCGTGGGCCAGATAATTGGAGAAGTTCTTCGGCCTCTTGACAATGAGCGATGTAATTCATCCCTTCCTTTTATTTGTTTTGATTTTTTCTCTACTGACATTATTGTCTTTAATCATTAATTTCTTTCTTGATAAAGGGGTAAAACATCCACTTATGTTTTTTTGTTTGATTGTCTAATATTCAAAATGGTTTGCACATAAGTATCACTTAGTACTTTTCTTTTATTGGTACTAGTAATCGTGAAAGCAAGTAGTGGTCCGAGGTATGTGGTTGGTTGTCGGAACAAAGTGGACAAAGAAAAACTTACTTCTGGAACACGAGTAGTTCTTGATATGACTACCCTCACTATAATGCGTGCTCTTCCTCGTGAGGTAAGTTTCTTTTCTCTTTTGCTATTCTATCTCCTTTTTCTTATGATGCGGCAAATCAAATGGAGAACTTAAAAATAACTTATTTTTTAGTATGCTAGACAATGTATTTGATGCACAAATGCTATATTGGTGCGCCTAATATTTGATTTGAGTTTCTAATTTTATTTCTTGCTTGGAGATGCATTTGCATTCCCGCAAACTTAAGGCAGGGAATTGTTGCACCTCAGTTTGAAACGACAACAATACCAGATAATGGTTCCTAAATGATAGGGTCGATTACATGAATTAATATTATTCAACTCATGAGATCATCTTTTGCTGTATTATAAATATAGCAACAACAATGTCAAAACATTATTCTTAAATGATAGTATCAATTACATGAACCAATACGATCACTTCATGAGATCATTGACCACAATCCTTCTTTCCATTTGTTCTTGGAAAATTCTATATTAGCCTATTGGCTTTTGCGGTTTTGCCATATTTTTCTTCTCTCGTAGCATCCAACTTATATATGGTTTTATTTAATGTCCTGATATAGGGGAACCCTACAAGCTATAGAATAGTTGATCGAATATGTAGTTCTTAGTATTTCCATTTCAGATTCTCAATTTCAATATCTTATAATTATTTCAAGATAGGTCTAAATATGTTTGAGGCTCAACTTTTGCTTTTATATCCACTGCAAAACCGCTTAGTGATGTGTGATGGAGAACGTGATCTATTAAGAATGAAGGTGATGAAGTGTTTTCAAGAAGGTCAAGTTTCTACCTTATCATTGATGAACTTAGAGGAAGCCACCCTCGATGTCATTAAATATCTTGATAAAGCAATCAAGTAAGATCGAGTCATTAGAATTTCTATTAGTCTTGTTTCATTTTGAAAATGTTGAAGTAGATTGTTTCATTGTTAGAGTAGGTCTCTAATTTAAGGGTTTGTTATGAATTGAATTAGCCAAGACAGTAAATCTGGAAAGATTAGTAGAATTAAGAAACTGAGCAGAATTCTTGTGTAAAACATTACGAAAATAAAGTATTTGTTGAAGATAAAAATAGCTACTATCGTAAGAGTATTTCAAGCATACTCCAAGCTCCAAATGTGTAGAACACAATTTGTGAGTTCCAAAAGCATGAATAAAAGTCTCCTCTCCTTGAAGCTGGTATACTACTCAAATCCTATTAATTTGCTAATAACAAACTCCAACAGACTTATTCCAAATGATATTCTTTCATGCTCTTTTTTTGTTAGAATTAGTTAATTGCCCTCTTGAAAAATCTAATAGAAGTGTGTTGTATGTGTTATGCATAACAAGGTCTTTGTTTATTTATTTATTTTTTAAATCTTATAAAGTCCAATTTTTTAGGGTTATGCTTGTCTAGATAATTTAGTTGTAAATTTCTATTTCAAACAATTTTTAAGATAGTGGAAAAGGGTGGGGCGTGAAGAATGATACTAATTCAAAAGAACAACGTCACCACTAATGAAAAGTCACACGCCCATTCTCCAACTCAAGCGTAAGAGACAATAAGAGAGAAAACAGCTAGGCCCTAAGTAGGTTTTGACTAATAATCCTTATCCGTGATGTAGTCCAATTCAACTAATTAAGCTAGTGTTTTCAAGTCCTAGTCATGATGGATACAAGCTTAACTGAGCCCAAGCCTAGATGGATCCAAGATAAAAATCAAGAAATCAAATTTGGAGTGATGAGCTAGACGTGGTGCCTAAAATGCATACAAAAAGTTTGATTTTCTATTGCAAAAAGATCAAAATTAAAATCAAGAATCCATGTTCCTGACCTTTGAAACTGATATATTGGTTCATTTAGCCGAAATTAATTTTTTGGGATTAAGGCTCTGACATTATTCTTGTTATATTGCAAAAAGATAAATGCAAATTGTTGACTACTTCAAGTCAAGGAGATGAGAAAACCGTGATAAAATGTTATCTTGAACACGAGGAAGATAGAATCACGAGAATATTGAATTTTAGGCAGATAATTATATGATGGATAGATGAAAAAGAAAATATATCTTTTGATGGATTGATGATCAACAAACGATAGAATTTTGAACAAGTTTTTGAAAGACTCCTTGTGGACACAATGTACGGGGCTAGACTTACGTGAAGCTAGCTTAGGAGTGAGCAATTCAACTCTCATAAACAAGCCTAGATAATTCATCTTTTCAAGATTTTTTAGACTTAGTCATGAAATGAGTTTAATATCTTTTCATTTTGCAATCTTTTATTTAGAAAATAGGTTATTGCTTGAATTATAAATATTTTGTAAATATGAATGAAATGAGACGAGCTATTGGTAAAAAAACTTTTAGAGCGTCGTCTATGTTTGGCTTTATTACTTTTTTAAGACTAGAAATAATAAAGTTGTTCGTGCTTTTCAACCTTGAGCAAGTTCAATGTGTTCTTTGAAACCCAAGAATTTATTTCATGGTGGTTTTCTATGTAGGAATATCTTTGAGTTTGCTTAATTCAATCCTTCATTTGACATTCATCCACCTACACAAACCATTCATTCGACATTTACCTCCCAAACTTGCATTCACAGTTAAAAAATAAAAATTCAATCATTAAAATTATGTCATTAAAAAACCTAAATACATTCAGCATCCCCAAATTTGCAAACCCTAAACTCATCAAAACCTTTTGACATTCCTAAAAAGCCCAATTCATCCATCCCAATTCTATAACTTCAAAAAGCAAAGCCTTTTCCTTCAATTAGACGGTTTAGACCTAAATCGTGCAACATCCTACCTCTCAATCTAAAACGAAATGAATCTAACTTTGTTTTCTTCAATAATTTGTATGATTTGTCTTATACGTCTAGTGCAACATTAATGTGGTAAAATAATGGGTGGGTCACCATGACTCTAGGAGTTGCATTATGTCTTTGTAAATTGTGATCATAGAGCCAAAACAAGGTAATCGCATAGCTTTGACCACGTTATATATGATTTTATTAAAAATGAACTCAATTTTTCGCATTGTAAAGGTGTAAAAAAACTGCATTTTGGGATGTTTCAAGGGATATCTCATGCTTTCGGACGACACCTTGGTGTTGTTATAGTGATCGCGACGGTCATCACATTTTTGAGCTATGATGCCTTTTGTAGCACATTAGTCTTATGTAACCAGCGCAACAAGGGTTGCTTGGACATAGAGATACAATGTGAAAGTGGTATCTTAGTTGAATATATATAAATGTCTGTTAGAGTATATATGTATATGGTTTTGTGCGTGATAGTTATGCAACAAGGATTCTTTTGTAGAATTACGATTTTTCAAAAAAAAAAAGAAAAGATAGGCCATACAGACTTGACACAAAGCACCCTTTTGTGGGAACTTTTTTGCTTCCTTTGATCACTAAGCCCAATCATACAAGCACTCTTAAGCAACACTAAATTCTTCTCTAGTGTGATTTATACTATAAAAAGTTTGCATTAGATAGTTTTATAAAGAAATCAATTTGGTTTTTAACTCAAGTCTACCTTTATTTAGAGTTGCTTGTGTTCTTATCTTTAGAAAATGTAAGGCATGCATACATTTCTACTTTACACGTTCACAACTTTTTATCTAATTTGTAATCCCCTTCCTAGTAACATGTTTAACAAAGTATTGAATTAATTTAGACACACATTAAGACCCAATAAACTCTACCATAGCCATGGGTCTTTTTACAAGATTCTTTGTTACCTTTATTGTAAATAACTTCCAACTCTAATGGACTTAATTATATCACCTAATTGGGCTTGCTTGTAAAAACCACTTTGAATTAATTTTATTATAAGAATTAAATCACCTAGATAAGAAACTAAAATAAAGACTAAAGTGGAGGCTTCATAGCTTCATTTATTTGATGCATTACTTCAAGACTCAAGTGTAAGTTTGTAGTTTTCTAGTATGCTCTTCCATGTTGGCGTGTAACCTTCATTGTATAAGCATAGAATTGTATTCTTTTTCTTTTTACTCCCCATGTGCTACGACTACAGAAAGGAGGTATATGGATGATTTTCCCCTGGGTATAATCACCCATTCGTTGGTGATGAAGGCCATTGAAAGCTTGTTGTTCTCATCAGTGAGTGCAACATAACACCTCTTCAATGCCTCCATTTACACACCGATAGGGCAGTTGTAAGGCTGCTTCTAACTTGTTTTTTCTCTTGTAACGGCTAGTTTTAACACTCACTTGATGGTTCTTCCTTAATGATGAACACCCACATTATTGCAAGCATAATGATTGCTAGCAATTTGTTACTTATCCTTAAAATGGATGAACCTGGACACTTCTTTGAGCTCCGACTTGGACAGTTGGACCACTAGTAGGGTGTCCATGAAGTAGTTTTACTATTTTTATTGCTTCATTGCCACCTCTATTAACTTATTCAACATCACTAGCTTGATATTAGTGCGTGGCGAGGTTGTTAGCACTTCATACACGCACGTTTCCCTCTTCATGTATGTTCCTTTTTCTCATTGAACTTAGTCTATACATTATAATCAACTTGGACATTCTTAAGGACATGTATGAAATGCCCCTTGAATATTGGATGCCGATGATTTGATGGCTTTGCTAGCTTAACTTCAATGTTTTATGGAATATTTGATGCCAAAGCTTTGTACCTCGTGATCTATGGATGTGCATGGATATACAACATTGTGATTCTAGTGAATTTTCTCTGTCTACCAAATGCCTAAATTTGTGCACTTGTCTGCATCTGAAGCTTGCTTGGTAAAGCAACTTTCATCATTTTGGTCTTTTGGGTGGTTATACAGACTTCTTCACTAGTTTTATTTAGGGTTTGTTTTTGCTTCCAACTGCTTTTTTTGATATTGCACACACAATGAATGTCATGTGAGAATCCTAATTTTTACAATAATGCTTTATTACAAATGTGTTACAAGTGAGTGTACTACACTCTTTGTAAATCCTTTGTTGATGGCCTTGAACTCTTCTAATGACCAAAAAGAAATCAATGAAGATGTGATTGTGCCAATGAATTCTAGTCACTCGGAAACTTGATATTTGTAGAAGGCGTTAGTGTACTTTCCTATCGTGATATTTCTCGCACAAACAATTTCTTAGCACAAAGGAGATTGCAATAGTAAAGACAAGTATTGCAATGGATTAATAACTTTGATGATATTGAAAGTTAATTACTCCATCAATATGATCTCATGTAAAGAAAAATCAGAAAATGATTAGAGAATAGGATGTAATGTCCCTAGCATACACCCTCTATTTATAGAGTTGAGTATCAATCAATGCCTCTCTATGAAACAAGTGTGTTTCATCAATTAAAACATATGAACCAAAGGAATGATTCACTAAAGCCTAGCAATCAAAATTAGCCTCTAAACAGAAGTTAATCAACCATTATTGATGTTTGGAATCAAGCAACACTAACAAATAAAACGATCAAACCAACAAAACTGCAAAAAAAACAGTACAGGGGCTGGCGACGAGTCACCGTCTATAGCCCGAGTCATCGCTTCCCCAAAAGCCGACTTGACTTTTCTTTCTGTCTGACATTGCCTATCAACAACAAGTCGTCGTTTTCCTCTGTTTTCCCGTTTTGCGTTTTTCTTTTAGGCATTTATTTGGACTTGCTATTTATAGCATATTTGTCCCACTACTATTTTAACTTTTTAGTAAGTAGTATATATAATCTAAGTCTATATACTCTAAATGTTCAACACTAATTACTTCATTTCTTGAAAATGATTGATGTTCAAGCTGTTCTGAAGTTTGACAATATTGTTGGACATGCACCATGTGGACTGAACATGGTAATGAAGCTTTAGTTCCTGGTTCAACGCTTTCTTGGCAGATCACTCATGAGACTACAAGATTCTTTGCCTTTTCTCTTGTGGAGACTTTATCTTTCTTTTTGCAGGTTGATCCTGTTGTATACAATATGCTTCATGAAGATCCTGGAAATATAAGCTACTCTGCTGTGGGAGGGTTGTCTGACCAGATTAGAGAACTAAGGGAATCTATCGAGCTTCCACTAATGAATCCCGAGCTTTTCTTGCGTGTAGGAATCAAACCTCCAAAGGTAAATTGTGTGTGGAGTACTATGTTATTGTCTGTTTTGCTTGCGTTCCACATTTTGTTGTTTTTTTGATTGTTATCATAAAGCAAGAATTCTTTATTATATGGTTTCCTTTTCAGGGTGTTCTCCTTTATGGCCCCCCTGGGACTGGCAAAACATTGCTAGCACGAGCTATTGCAAGCAATATAGATGCCAGTTTCCTTAAGGTATGAGAGTCTCAATTGAAATATGTTGCATTTTTCTCTGAAGTTATTATACTTTCACTTGCAAATTACCCACAGTTCCTGTGTTGTTTCAGGTTGTATCAAGTGCTATCATAGATAAGTACATTGGTGAAAGTGCGAGATTGATCCGTGAAATGTTTAGTTATGCTAGAGAACATCAGGTGAGATAATAGAATACACAAAATGTAGTTCCTTTGCATATAAGCTCTGGTTTATATAAATTTCGTTTCTTATAGTTGATGGTCCTTTTCTCAGCCATGCATCATCTTTATGGATGAGATTGATGCCATAGGAGGTCGTCGATTCAGTGAGGGCACAAGTGCGGATCGTGAAATTCAAAGAACTCTTATGGAATTGCTGAATCAGCTTGATGGATTTGATCAATTGGGAAAGGTAAAGTAACACTTAACCAGATATGGTGTGAATTTGTTACATATAATGCCGTTTAATGTGAGGTTTATAAGTTTATAATCCCTAAATGTCGACATATTTTTTGTTCTGCAGGTGAAAATGATTATGGCTACAAACAGACCTGATGTGTTGGACCCTGCACTTCTTCGTCCAGGTCGTCTGGATAGAAAAATTGAGATTCCTTTACCAAATGAACAGTCAAGAATGGAAATCCTCAAAATCCATGCTGCTGGCATTGCCAAACATGGAGAGATCGACTATGAAGCAGTTGTTAAGCTAGCAGAGGTGTGTAACTAATAGAAGACTTGCAGTTATTTTATTGTTCCTTGTCTATCTAGGTGCTGAAATTATTGCTTTTCAATCAGGGATTTAATGGGGCTGATCTACGAAATGTATGTACTGAAGCTGGCATGTCAGCTATACGTGCAGAGAGAGATTATGTGATTCATGAAGACTTCATGAAGGTAAAGTCCACCTTATTCAGGAATATCATTCTTTTCAACTGAAACATTGTCATTAGGACTTATTAACCATTTTTTAATGATTTATATGAAACATTTTGGCTTTTTCTGGACATTTTTTTCATTCTGGGAGTTAATTGAAATTTTACCTTCACAGAATTTTCAATACAAATATATTGAACCATTTGGTCTACCAAAAGAAAATAAATTTCCCAAGGTTAAAAGAAGCAAAAAAGAAAGCTTAAAGCCTTTGACTAGTGAAGACGACCATGAGTTGTACTATTTCTATCCCTTTGATTTGCTAAAATGGGATAAAGTTGCCTTATTACTTTGTAAGGGTAAAATGCAGAGAGACAAAAAACTAAAAAAGGAAGAAATGAATAGGTAAAATGAAAAGAGAAAATGACTTTATGGATGAGACTCAGTAAAATGTGGGGCCATTGCTAAAATATATATGTAGCAAAATCAGAAATAATCCAAAATAAAAATTATAGCAAAATCAAAGTGACTGGGAGAATATTTGCTGATAGACGTTCCAAGTGGGATGGTTGTGTTGGAGTTCGTTAATTTCGTGTTTGGGTCATTTAGTGCTTGTTCAATACATAGAATCTTCGGGTCTGGGATAGCAAGTTGTAATAAGTATGGTCATTATAAACCAAATCCAGTTGCATAAACGATATACAAGTCCCACAAAAATGCTCCAAGGGTATTTGGTTAGGTAGGATGGTTCTCTTAAACTTATTCTTGTTTTCTATCAAAACTTATTCTTATTTGCTACAAAACTTCGTTCCAAACACAGGCATATTTTGGTTTTACTCTATTTTCTGGTTTTTCTTTTCGAATTAAACTTGATCTTTGGTCACAAAACTTCGTTCCAAACCCAGTATTTTCAAGCCCCGGGTTGATTACTTGCATTTAATGATTTTGGTTTTATTCGGGGACTCTCTGTATACACGAGTTTTAAGAAATGTACTTTGTTCTGCTCGCATTTCATTTCATATGCTATCGGTTTCCTTTGCAGGCTGTTAGGAAGTTGAATGAGGCAAAGAAATTAGAGTCTAGTGCTCACTATAGTGCAGATTTTGGGAAGGATTGAATCAGTAGCTAATACTCCTATCCTATGTGAAGAGATTCAATGTTTTGTTTCATGTTTTTCTTTTGCTGTGATTTCAAATTGTAGCCCCTTAGAAGGCTTTCAATTTCTTGATATGTTGTCTGAGCTTCGGATTGTGAAATTGTACCAAACAAATGTCATCAAATATATCAAAAAGTAAAAGTTACTCGGTATACTCTTACCAAACTTTCCCTAAAATTGGAATTGTTTATGATTAATAAAAATTAAAATAACTATAAGAAAATCGATACAATATTAGATTGTTCTGGAGAATTTTTCTTTATTTATTATTGTATTTTTACTTTGGAATAACTCCATCTTCATTAAACTAATAAAAAAGGTGTTGCTTTTAAATTTAAGGGCATAAAAAAATTCAGTATCTAATACTTTGTTTTAACCACTCTTTTTAATGGCAAATAGAGCACTCAATATCATCAAAATGATAAACATAATAAACAAAAGCATAACCAACATGTTTAATCCAAAAATATAATTAGGTTGGCATAACTAGGTCTGCATAACTAGCCTTAGGCTTGTAATGAAACTCAAAACATGACCCATAACAAATTACTTACTCATAATTCTTGTTAATTTTTCTCTACATTGTAATCTTTCTGGTGCCTTGTAGACTGTAGCATCAAATTTTCACTCGACTAAATATCTCTAATGCAATGCAGCAAGTGTGTCTTTTTATGCATAATCCTATAAACTCTATAAACTCTCACTTGCAAGCTCTTAGACGTATTCTACGATATGTCAAAGGTATCCTTCATCATGGTCTTCATATTTACCCTTCTATTACCTCTCTCGTATATTACACTAATGTTGAATGAGGTGGTTGTCCTAATACATGTGGCCTCACATTGAACTATTGTGTATTTCTTGTTGATAACTTATTGTCTTGGTCCTCCATAAGACATGCAACTTTCTCTTGTTCTAGTGCCTAAGTAGAATGTTGTGATTAAGTGTGACTTGAGTGCACAAATTAAAAGGTGCATTTATGAATGAACTCTTAAGATGGAATCCTATGAGGTTGTTAATTGGTGATTTAAGTTGGTAATTTAATATGGTGTTGAATGTGATGGTTAAAGCATGAATTAATAGGACTTAATGAAGAAGTGTAAAGGTTTAATGCAAGATGCTATACTATGCAAGTCAAGCAGAAACTGTCCAGGAGGGATCTGGTGGTCGCTCGACCTCCGCTCGACTCGAGGAAACTCTTCAGTTTAGTCGAGCTACAAGTCAGAATGTATCTAGTAGCTTCTGTTTCTCCACTCGACCCAGCCGCTCGACCACTTGCTTCGCTCGACCTGGTCGAGCGGACCCTCTGACAGCATAGGATGTTGTTTTTCGACAAATCAAATGCTTGGGGAAGTTACAACTCATTGAATATTAGCTGATTAATTCTCTTAATGCTGTTTATTATGCAATTTACTACCTATATTGAATTATATGTAACTCCTAGTGCATCTAGCATTATAAATAGTGAGCAAGAGTGATCATCCAAAAACATCCACAAAATACCCAAGCCAAACACTAGCCTAATATCTCTTCTCTAATTGTAATTATCATTTATGATAATATAAGAGATACTACACACCGGAGGACGTAGCCTTAATTGGATGAACCTCGTAAAATCTTTGTGTCATTTTATTGCATTTTTATTTCCTACAAACATCGATTTCATATTGTTTGCCAAATTTATTTCACACGACTACACACTTCCGATCTTGGTGATATTAAAAGTTGTAACACTATGTTCGATCTCTAATACATCATCGTTTTCATAGAATATCATGGGTTTGCTAGTGTTTGTCTCGGGATATTGTTTACGAAACAAACATTCATTTTGTCCACAAAAAAATTCCAAAGGCCAAGTTCAACACCATCAAACAAAGAATCGCAACAAACTTTAAATGATCCTCACAGTTTGCTTGGTTGTCGAAATTGATATACTACTTTCGTTCCAAAATACTTACAACATTCGCCTTTTTTACGCAGTCCAATGTATTAATTCAATCCTTAATATCTATAATTATGTATAATATAAAATTATAAAAATTTGATATTAATAATCTTTACGTTGAGACGAATCAAACAAGATCTCACTTGACTATGTTTTTACTTATAGATTACTTATTAATCACAAATTAAAGGAGATAAGTGAATAGTGCTTATTTTTCGTATGTTGCGACTATATTGGAACGGAGAAAGTATAATGTACCGTTGGAAAATTTTGAAGTCTAGTTTCCAATGCCACAAATCTTACATTAGTGGATTTTCCTATCAAAATACCAAAAGCATGAAAATGTATTAAATTTCAGCGCAAACTCTTTTCTTCTATTTTACTCCTCATCTATGTAAAACATGTTAAAATAATTTTTTTAAGACTTTTTTCTGCTCGTTTTACTCCCTCTGTCTCACTTAATTTGCATAATTTTCATTTTTGGATTATAACCATTAATTCTTTTTAATCTCATCAATATATTTTATCTCTCTTTTAATTTCAACCACCCAATTTATTTTCTCTCTTCATTTATTACCATTATCTACCTTTTTCTTAAAATACAATAACTTTCTTTTTGCTTCAAATTATATAGGACGGAGGGAGTATTTAATTAATATTTATTTATTTAATTTAATTATTACAAATAATTTTTTAGTTTAATAACACTTCTAATAAAAATTTGTATTTCATAAAATAAAAAATAAATTTAAAACATTTTCAAAATTTTATTAAAAAAATGACACACAATAATAAGGTAGCATGGTTTAAAAAGTAGACTACTAACAAGACTATAGATATGACAAAAATTCCTAATCAACAACCGTGATTTGTAAATTACCAAAAAAAACAAAAAAAACAATACTCCCCTATTCACCTTAGGTGTCCTATTTACTTTTGGAACACTTTATTTCTCACTCTTAAATTGCATTTTATTATTAATCTATAAGCTAAAACATAGTTATGTGGGATCTTATTTGATTCGTTTTGATGTAAAGAATATTAATATCAACTTTATATATTTTTTAATTATACATAACTGGATATATTAAGGATCGAATAAGTGCATTAGATAGAATGCATAAAGTAAGACACTTAAGATGGATAATAGGACGGAGTAATAAAATAAATACTATAATTTAAAAAGATAAATTAAAATAACAAAACTCTCATCTTATCAAATCCTACCAATACTGCTACATAAAGATAATTTGTTATCCCATTTTTAGGGCTAGGCAAACAACATAGAAGTACTATTTCGTCGTCAAACTTCATGAATCCTTCAAGACAAATTCAACCTAAAAAAACACTGTTTCATCACAGGTAGGTCCCACCAATCATACACTACCTTCCAATCAAACTTCATCTATCCTTCCTTCTCCTTCCCTCTTTTTCTCTCTCTTCCTATTTCTACAAAATCGCCGTCAAATTCGGGAGAATTTTAATTCCAATTAATTCTTCCTTCATCGTTTTAATATTTACTAAAACTAAAATTCTTTTGACTTCATCTACAGACATCATTGTTTTTGTAATTTGAATAAATTCATTGAATTTTTGTTCTCTGAAATTTTCAGCTTTGAATCTTTTTCAACTCTTTCTCTCTCCTTCTTAATTAGCACCGACAATTTGATCATTTGAATTTTTTTTCTTTTGTGTGATCTATCATATAAAATCGGCTATTTTAGGTATGTATATGTGTTTTTGAATTTTTTATGGCTGATTTGTGATTTAGGATTTAGGATTTCTTAATTTGATGAAATTTAGGGATTTTATGAATTGAAATGCAGGTGGAAGAGAAGGGGAATTGAAAAAGGTTCGCTTGATTTTAGAGGGTTCCGGTGATGCTTGATTGCTCGTGTAAATTTTGATCGGGAATTTAAGGAAATGTCGGGTCCACTTGATCGATTTGCTAGACCTTGTGAGTTTTTTATTTTTGGGTTTGTCTTATTATTCTTGAATTTTTTTTACCAATTTTTGTTTCTGTTAATATATGGTTAGCTGCCTTATTGGGTTTTCCTCTTACTTCATTTGTTCTCTTATGTATTGTAGTTGTACCTAATTTTTGGTTCATGTTAGGATGAGGGTTTCCCACGTTAGTAAACCCTAGGTTTTATGTTTTTGTTTTGTTTAATTGTACTATATGAATGTTCATGTTATACTGTATGTTCTTGCTTCATTTTGGTGGCTGTTGTGAATGGCAGGAAATATGAGGCTTTGAATTATTTAATAAATTTTCAGTTAGTTTTTGTATATGATGGGGTTGCTTGGAAATGTGTGTTAAGGGGCTGAAATTATGAATTTGCTTAGTTGTTTTAGGTTAAATCTGCTGTGCAGTCATGGTGCTAAACTCAGTTTCGGTTGAGTTTGATGGCATTGTTAGCCAGTGATAGGAGTGTAATCCAATGGCGGATCCATAAAAAAAAATCAAGTGTTGTCATGATTAAGATGTTATTCAAAAAGAATAACCTCATCACACAAAGAACCATGCTTGTTAATATTGAAATTAGGAATTGCTAATCCATTGCAATTTGTTCATTCTACTTATGTCAAAGTTTTACTCCTATGGTTTTTAATAAGCAATAAAGTTTTAGTCACAATTTTAAACTTGACTCTAACTGTAGAAACTGAACCTAAATGGAGGGGAGATGTGTCCTTAAAAACCAAGTTTCTCTCTTTCAACTGTACCAATGGAACATCTTATTCACACAGTAACTTCACTCATCCCAAACAATGAAAAAGATGAGTGCCAAAGTGAAATAATTTAAGGATCATTAAAACAATTATTCAAGTTTAAGTATAAAACAAGTAGAGATTAAATCAAATAATTACTCACGAATTATTCCAAGTTTGTGAATCAAGCAATTATCCAAAAATACAGGCAGAATGCAAAGTGGATAGAGAATCAATTATCAAACAATTATCCATGATTATTCTAGGTTTATAAATCAAACAACTACCACAAATAGAGATTGAATAAAATAACAAAGCAAATTTAATGTTGAAACAATTGCTAGTGAATAGCGTGGGAATGAAGGTGAAACGCAAAATGAGAAGCCAATGGTGGATGATAGCCGCCAACCTTGGATGTTGGAATGGTGGTTGGTTTGATTTCAGTGTGGGTTATTGGCAGGCAGTAAGGCTGTTGAAATGGGAAATGAGAGATGTTGAACAATGAAATAAAATTATATGGTTTTAAAGGATGTTCTAAAAAACAAACAAAAAAAATATTTTGAAAAAGGAGTAAATGCAAGTGGAGCCGTGGATACTGGATACCCCTTTGCATCCGCCACTAGTGTTATCATCATAGTTGTGATCTTAATCTGACGTAGTGTTGAACAAAGAACCCTTTTCCAGTTGAACAAAGAGCCACCATTATTTTGTTACCTTACCTTACCCCATGGAGCTATGATGCTCCTACTTGGGAGTTGATTTCTGTTTCTTCTGCTAAAATGCTAGTATCTTGTGTTGCACTAGTTGCGAATATGACTTTCACACTTGGGGAGGTGCTTTTGAGTTTTGAGCTCTCTTTTAGGTTTCCTTGTATGCAATTGGTTCAACCAAGATTCTTTTTTTTTTTTAATTATTATACACATAAATATTTTGTTACTTTTTTATGTTATGAGATGAGAAGTGAATTTGAAGTTACATGTGATTTGATTGTGGTTTAGTGACTAGTAGCTGCTCTTAATTTGTTTACGGTGGTTGATTTGTTGATTTTTGTAGGTTTTGAGGGAATCTCTGGACATGATGAGAGAAGGGAAAGAAAATCTGATTTTGAGAACTCAGAGGATGAGAGAAGGTCAAGAAACTGGTCTTTGAAGAAAAAAGCTATAAATGCTTCCACCAAACTGAAGCATTCTCTTAAGAAAAAGAGTAGTAGAAGGAAAAGTGATGGACGTGTCAGCTCAGTTTCTATTGAAGATATTCGAGATGTAGAAGAGTTGCGGGCTGTTGATGCATTTCGACAGGCCTTGTTATTGGAAGAGCTTTTACCTTATAAATATGATGATTATCACATGATGTTGAGGTGGGTCTAGGTGTCTTTTGTGTTGCTATTTTCCATTCTTTTTGTCATCTTAATGTATAGATGGTTAATAAGTTCTGATATTTTTCTACGTAGGTTTCTGAAAGCAAGAAAATTTGATGTTGAAAAAGCAAAAAGCATGTGGGCTGATATGATTCAATGGAGGAAGGAATTTGGTGTTGATTCTATTGTACAGGTAATTGTTTGGTCTAGCCTTATTAATTTCTTTATCTAATTCTTCCTTTTTGATTTTTTTGGTCATTCGAATTCTTTATCGTTATCTTGTTTGATACAGGAATTTGAGTTTAAAGAGATAGATGAAGTCTTGAAGTATTATCCCCATGGATATCACGGTGTGGATAAAGAGGGTAGACCTGTCTACATTGAAAGATTAGGAAAAGTTGATCCAAACAAACTTATGCAAGTAACTACTATGGATCGCTATATAAAATACCACGTTCGAGAATTTGAGAAAGCTTTTGCAATTAAGTTCCCAGCATGCACCATCGCCGCAAAACGACACATAGATTCAAGCACTACAATATTAGATGTTCAGGGTGTGGTATGTTGTCTATGGACGATTCCATATTTGCTGTTTTTTCATTATGTTTGGTAATGTTTTGTAAAGGGATGCGTTTTGGTTTTGAACTTTTGTTTTGAACAAATCCAGGGGTTGAAAAATTTCACCAAGTCTGCCAGGGAACTTATAACACGGTTGCAGAAGATTGATGGTGACAATTATCCCGAGGTATGTTTTTTAATCTTATCAGGCTTAATTCACGTTTCTTAGATCGAAGTGATTCTAATGCAAGTGTTATTACATGTGCAGACCCTTTACCAAATGTTCATTGTTAATGCTGGCCCAGGATTTAGGCTTCTGTGGAACACTGTTAAGTCTTTCCTAGATCCAAAAACTACCTCAAAGATTCATGTATGAAGAATTCACCACCTCCTTTGTAAACATAACTTTGTGCTTTTCCTCATGCTAGAAGCTTTATATAGACTGTGTTAATGGAAATTGTATATGTAGGTTCTTGGCAACAAGTTCCAGAGCAAACTACTTGAAATAATTGATGCCAGGTAGTCTTGTCTCCTACCCTTTTTCCACATCTTTATCTTTTGGCTTTGAGGAGCTTTATTTAGGCATTTATTGTTAATGAACTCCACTTATATTCATAACGTGAGTTATTACCATATGCAGCGAGTTACCCGAGTTCCTTGGAGGGAGTTGCTGCTGTGCTGATCAAGGAGGATGTATGCTCTCTGACAAGGGACCTTGGAAAAATCCTGAGATCTATAAGGTTGTCTTCTCTTTCTGTAATGTCCGCTGCTTTTATCTCTACAGAGTAGAGAAAGCTTTGCATAGTGTAGAATGCATTTGATTATCTTGACAAGTTATGTTTGTTATTTTCCATATATAATCAACTTTTGCTTATTCATTTTTCTTTAGATGGTTTCTAATGGGGAATCGCGCCGTGCAAGACAAGTTGTCAAAGTCTTGAGCACTGATGGAAAGGTTCTTGCTTATGCTAAGCCCCAATATCCAATGGTATGACTATTCATGGTTTGAGAAGAAAGAAAATTTTAAAGTTGAGTTAGTTTTTTCATTTCATGACATAGTTTTAACAGCTGAAAGGTAGTGACACATCTACGGCTGAGTCGGGATCTGAAGCTGAAGATATTGCGTCTCCTAAGGCAGCAATGAATTACTCACATTTGAGATTGACTCCTGTTCGCGAAGAGGTAGAGTTTGAACTTTTTTTTTAGTATTTATACAAAATTCAGGTTTCTATGATGTATGTCAAAACTTCAAATGATCTTCCAAAATAGAGAAATTATACCCTTTCTTTTGCTGCTGTGACCATTCAGGTTAAGGTACCTGGAAAAACTGGATTTGCGGGTAGCTATTCAGGCTATGATGAGTATGTTCCCATGGTTGACAAGCCTGTTGACTCTGGTTGGAAGAAGCAATCACCCATTCCAAGATCCTATTCTTCGAAAGGTAAGAAAATTTGTTTTGGTCAAGATTTTAGGCAGTTGTGCTTCTTTTAACTGTTTTATTTGTGAACTTGGATGAGCATTAACTTTATGTAGTAATTTCGGCCAGTGTCAAGTTCATTTCAAACTACTATATGCCAATCGCTTTACTAGATTTATGGTTGTCATCTAGCTTGTACATCAGACGCTTCACCACTAAGTTTGCTGTATTGCGCTGCCACTGCTGTTGGAAGCCAACTCTTTTTGAATATTTGACTTGTGCAATTTCACTGTTTAGAGATGCTTTAGTGTTTAAGCTGTCTCTGCTAATGTGGCTGGCCTTTGTGGAAAGCCAGATCCCATTGAAAATATGTCTACTAAATTAAATTTGAAATCAAACATTAGTTGTTTTTTATTTTATTTTATTTTTTATACAATCTTCCAAATGTTGAACATCTAATGAAAAAACTATATTCATGCAGGGACACTGCCTGTGTTGGATAAGAAGACTCCAGAAGGAATTCGAGCTCATTTAATGATGATGATTATGACATTCTTCATGGCTGTGCTTGCATTTTTCCGCTCATTTGCAGGCCTTGTGAATAAGAAATTGCCTGATGCATCTCTGAGCAGCGAGTCTATTACTGATGTCACCCTAGATACAGTTCCCCAGGAATCTCGCCCCCCTTCACCGCCACCAGCATTTACTGATACCGATGTCTTGTCCAATTTAATGAAGAGGCTGGGTGATCTTGAAGAGAAAGTTGATACACTTCAATCTAAGCCTTCTGAAATGCCATATGAGAAGGAGGAATTGTTGAATGCTGCTGTGTATCGTGTGGATGCATTGGAGGCAGAGTTAATCGCAACCAAAAAGGTAAGCCACTTGATTTGATAGTCTTTATTCTTACAGGAGTGCTTGCTTTCACTATGATATTTTATTTGTGATGGTATCATTGCAGATTATATTTATTGCTTTTATGAAAACGTGGATTATTATTCTCATTTTAGCAATATGGATTTTGGTTTTCATATCATTGTATCCCTCCGCATGTTATTGGCCTTGAATTGTGCTTAATGTTCATTTTTGCTGCTTTATTTTCTTCAATGCCGAGTTATACGCGCTGTGATCTGCACTATGCAGTGGCAATAGTAGTAGAATGACCTTCCCCTGTGCTCCATGTTTCTTTTTGTTTTGTTTTGTTTTTTATTCCTATAATTGTGGAAGTCATAAGATTTTTCGCTAAATAATTAACGTTTATAAAGATCCGAATTCCCATAATCCCATCAAAAATTACCCATAATATTATATATGTAGTATCAGTATTGGCCGGAAGAAATGAAGCTCAGAGAACGGCTAACAATGTTAACGATTCCTATTTTAAACCACTAACAATGTTAGCGGGTTTCTTTGATCTATTTTATACTAGTTAGCAGCTATTTACAGTATTATATAATGTTATCGGTTCATTAAAAAGATCTCCTGTTAGTTTAACAACTTTTAGCTCTAGAAAACGAACCCAACTCTAATCCTACATGGTCGATATTGTGGTAAGTGCAATATTTTGGATGGTATTTTGGGAATTTTGATCTTTATAAGCTTTTCTAGGAAAATAAATTCTAAGACATCGTCCATGTTGTCATACCTAACATTTGGTGAGATACATAATTGCAAAAAGAATGTTTGTGGCTCACCTAATACCAGTTTTCTGACCTTTGTGCTGATGTGTATTACTTTATTTGTTTGTAAATTGTGCTATTAAATATTTAAATGAACCCAAGTCATACCTAATAATTTCCGTACTTGCTCAAATTATTGGTCACTGGATGAATTTCTTGAACATTATTGTGCAATATTGTTATGCTCTTTGTCTCTACTCTACTATATGGACTACTTGATGAAAAGAGCCTATATTAGATTTGCTTACATATAGACAACAGTAAATTTTTTTACTTATTGGATTAATTTGTATAGGCTCTACATGAAGCTTTGATGCGGCAGGAGGAGCTGCTTGCTTATATTGATCGTCAAGAGGATGCCAAGTATCGGGTAAGCATTGAGTAGTTAAAATGAGTTCTCACTTGATCAGTCCAACATAATTCGCCACGTTTTTTGAATTCGTGACTCTCTCAAAAATGGCATGAAAATAGCCCTAAATCAACCATAATTTGGCTTTTTCGATGAGCGATTTGCTTAGCAAATCATGTGACACTGCATTTGATTAGTGTCTTGTGAAAGCATTTCTGTCTTTTACTTCCGCGATCTTAATGTTGCCCATGTTGCTTTTGAAGCAGAAAAAGAAATTTTGCTGGTGAGTGGATTGTTCGGAAGCACAAGACTCGGAAATTTGAGAGCTGAGGCAATTCTGGAACTGTCTTTTTCGTCTGAGAACATTTGTTGTCAGTCTGATTCTACTTTATCTTTCTCGAAAGAGCTACTGCTCGTAATGATGTAAAGAGATGCAGTAAATCTGTGTTGATTTTAAAACCCCAATTTCAATTAAAGGGGTGGATGAGAGAAGAATTATACTCCATAGTTTTTAATCTTCTGGAAACCTGTGTGTGGCTTGCTACTTCAATACATTAATCTTTTCCGACTTTCTGATCTTTTGTTCTTGGTCTTTCGATCATTTTGAACCTAAAGGCTTCCTTTAAATCCTCGAGCATTTTACGAAACAATAAAAAAAGCCGAAAGGAAGCCAGATAGGAAACGACGAAATACAAGTAAATACTACATAATATGGATGAAAAATATGTGAACAACCTAAACTAGCCAAGATACGAAATAAGTGAAACTGAAGCAAAACGGACATGAGAATTACCAGAGTAAGTTAAATCTCACTCAATGCTAGTGATATTTACTGGGCTGTTTAGTAAATTTCTGGAGCCATGAGCTGATTTGCTGTTATACGTTCATTTGGTCATCAGGTCGATTATGGGTCTTGTTTTTTTGGGTCAGTTCAAAATAGGGTTTTGTGTTCTCATTGATTTTTATATAGTTATAAGGTTGGGTAAATATCAAGTTATTAGATTTATTTTGAACACCAATAAATGACACCCAAACAATTTTAGAATTTTTTTTTTTCAAAATATTAGAAAAATGATAAAATGTCTTATTTAATTCAACTTACTATCCAACTAGCTTATATATAAATTTTTAAGTGCAAATGAGATTCTTAAAAAAGAGATATTATAACAAAAATCATTAGCTCCTTTGCTTATTAGTTCATTTAATTAAAACAACTAATAATATTTGACTTTATTAGTACAAGTGTCAATTCTACTTGCCTAGGAGATGACTTTGATTATATCATAGCTCACTCTATGGCGTGCATATTAGAGGAAGAAGTTTGGTGTGCAAGGAAGTACCAGAGAAATTAATATTTGGATTACTACATGAGGTGATCATATAGAGTGCTTTGCCTTGAACAAGGTAAAAGGGAAGGCATGTGTGTCTTGAACAAGAAACAACACATGGTAAACGACAAAAAATATATTTTACCTAACTTAGCAATCTTGATAAAATTCGAGTCTATCAATTCTGCAATCTATGCTAGACTCCTTAATTACGTCATGCTAATATTATGTTTCGATTCATATTTTTGCACAACATTTCCATCTTATACTCTATTTTTGTTTGTATAGTTTGAGAATATATAATCCTACAATATTATAAGAGTGTGGAAAATTTTATGTATCATCTCCTAAGGAGGTATGACAAATATAATTATATTAGTGGATGATAGTTGATTATATGAAAATCATATCATACAATATTATAAAAGTGTTAGAAAATTCCATGTGTCATCTCCTAAGGAGGCATGACAAATATAATTATTTTAGTGGATGATAGTTGATTATATGAAAATATTTACCTAATTTAGAATTTTGTTATTTTAAAAATTAGAGTTAAATTAGATATACTATGGAGTATAATTAATTATAGAATTTCTATATAACTAATCTAAAATTTGATATATTTTTGATTCAATGAAAAAGTGATATATTCGATATATAATTAAAAAAATCAATATTTAACTAATTTTTGCTTTAAAAAGTCATGTATATGATAAATTTAATCATAATAATATATACTTGCATTATTTTTTGAAGTTATATTTATATATATTTCATACTAATTAATTCGTGCATTGCACGAGTTTCTATAGTAGTATGTGGAATAAATAAGGGAAAAGGATTCACAATTCCAATCTTGCAATTATTGAGTATGTGATTGTTAATGTTTGTGTTGCATTGAATTTTTTCAAATTTTATGAGTTTAGTTCAAGTTATTGGTTTTGGTTCAATTTAGTTGGTAAACTAATGAAATAAAAGTATAATAATTTCCACACTAATATCCACACTAATCTTAGCACCGTTGTGAATATGTAAATGTAAATATGTGATAAGTGTTTATCCCAAGTCTTAACAAATTATCAGTTTATGTATTTTTATGTCAGAATAAAAAATTGCTCTTTATGTCTCACTAAATTTGCCACATATACATTCGGTGGAAAGACCTAGATAAATGGATATGTTGATATTTCATTAAACACACTTTTTTATAATCGGATGATCTCACTGCGTAACTACTCTTATATGGGTTAAATAGCTCAATAAAACAAATTAATAGCACTAATATGTAAATTTCTTGTTTTAAGATTGTCTTTTCAAAAGACGGTATCTCACAAGAGTCGCTCATTAAACATTTAAAGAACATTAAATTTCGATAAATTTAATAAGACGAACTCAAAAGAAAGTTGAGTAAATTTCCTAGGACAATGTCAATATGCCAACTGCCAACCGCCACATTTCTGAATCTAACGTTGTCCCTTCAAACTACAAACTAGTGAACTGCTCAAATAATCTCTTATTCCATACCTCTCTGTCTTTCCTCTCTATGCAACAATGGCGGCTACCCACATTCTGTCTCAATCTCCATCCATCTCTAAAACCCTCCATTACTCCTCAAACCCTAAATCCCCAATTCTCCCAAAACCTTCAATCATTTATAATAAACCCTTAAGCCTTAAACCCTTGATTCTCAGATCAGTTCTTTCCCAAAACAATTTCAGAACAAAGGCTGTAACTTTAGAGGCTGAAACCGCCAATTTCAAGCATTGTTTCACAAAAGGAGAAGATGGGTATTTGTATTGTGAAGGGGTTAAAGTGCAACAAGTTATGGAGGATGTTGAAAAGAGACCATTTTATTTGTATAGTAAACCCCAAATTACAAGAAATGTTGAGGCTTATTTGGATGCACTTCAAGGGTTGAGATCAATTATTGGTTATGCTATTAAGGCTAATAATAATTTGAAGATTTTAGAGCATTTAAGGAAGTTGGGATGTGGGGCTGTTCTTGTTAGTGGTAATGAACTTAGGCTTGCTTTGGCTGCTGGTTTTGACCCTACTAAGTAAGGGTTTCTTCATTTGTTATGTTATTTTGAATGTTTATAGCTTTAATTGATGGGAAATTGTTAATTTACTTCCTTGTGGTTTGATTTCACTGTCATATGTTGAATTTATGAAATTTTGGTACTTTGAATGGTAGAATTAAAGGACATGATTTTCTCCAATGCATTATTTTTTTAATGTGATGGATTGGGAGCCACTTTTGTTGTATTTAGGCAATGCAATTGTTGTTGCATGTCATTTACTGAAAGATTTCTATTATGGGAAGTATAAAGTATGGAAATTTTGATGATTTTTATTGTAGTATTCATGATTCTTCTGTCAAGGTGTAGACATGGATCATATTTTAGTGCAATGTTAATTGCTAAATGCAGATTGGTGTGAGAAGTTTGAAGTTTAAAAGTTGGGAGTTCTATTGTGGATTGTTGACTTAATGTTGTCAATGCATTGGAGAGGATCATTAATGCGAAATGGGAGGGATAAGGATCTAGCTTTGAAGAGCTTAGAATAGATAGATAGTTTTTGGATTGATTGAATACTCAAATCAATTCCTCTTTCGGATACATTTAGGAAACAAAGAGATAGTTAAGTACCCTTGACCGACACACACAAATTTCATAAAACAATTCTGAAGCATTACAAGGAACTATTTAAGAAAATGTTGATCTACTAAAAGTTTGCAAGAGTTTTACAAAGAAATAATTTTTATTCAACTGAAACATGTCCTTTAGATGCCCTTTTATAATAGTAGTGGACGTCAAATATGGGACAACGCCAAAAAAATAAAGTTAAGAGGGCCAAGAATATATCATGTAATATTGCAGTCTCTTGTTGTGATATTCCGAGCAAGCTTGTGTTTTGGGCTTATTTACATTTGTAATTATTGCAGAAAAACAAATCATAAGAATGTTGTCGCTAAAACTTTCAACCTCATGCAATATAGAGGCTTCCATTTTCATCAATTCACCAACTCTACAACTTTTGTAACTAAACTATATCATCAGAAAATTATCATAAGCTGAAGTATGAAAATATTCTACGCAAGAGTACAACAAGAGTGGGCAACCTTGTCGTCCCTCCATGTGGCTTCGCCACATCCCTGTTTCTTAACTTTTCACTTACTCTAACCTCTAACTTATAACTAATGTTTCTTGGTTCATTAATCGTGGGTTATGTTATTGTTTGCTTTGGGCTGAGCCCGCATGAATTTGTTTTTGAGCACCTTTCCAAAAGGCCTCATACTATTTTGGAGTTGCATCACTTATTTATTTGTCGACACTTTTATATTTTTCTAATGTGGGATTTTGGGATGTAGATGTGCACATAACAATAGATATCAGAAATTCACTCCTAAGTAAAAAATAGTAACTAATTACTCTAGGTTACACGTCCAAAAGTAACCATGACAAACTATAAATCTATTCATTTGGACCACTCAAGGATGAATTACAATCGTTGAATCCTAAAAAAAAACCCCAACTAATTAAGAGTTGAAAGTTAAAACAAATTTTATGTAAAAAGCTAATAAAAGAGCCTAATAACTTTCTCTCATAGTCGCTATGAGTTTGTCAACAATTCTATTTCGGTATGTCTTTTTAATTTGAACCATGCATTAGTTTTCATTTTCTCTCACTTTTAATCCTATCACACAATTTACTTGTCCCCACCATTTTACTTGTAAGTGTGCAATATCCAGTGGATATTGGGAGTAGCTCCTAAAACTGTCCAAAATTGGAAATGGAATTATGACTTTCCTAGGGGCTAGGATCCTTACACCCTTAACTAAGTGATTAATTTCAATTTATCACATGACTGTACATCCCTAATTGGCCGGGATTGAACAACCAAGTATCCATTCATATTGACGCTTTATGGGGGCTATGGATTTGCCTCGTTAGTTATCTTCAATTTCGAATTATAACTTCTTTCTTCAATGCCTTCATCAAGCATGTAAGCAACCTGCTTCTCTTCCTTCAATGCAAGGACTTCATGTTGATTGAAAAGGGTGCTTTATCTTTTCCCTGTCACCATAACTAACCGAAGAACTCACATTATGATTTATGAGGACTTATGACATCTTCTTTAACATTTTTATTATCATTTGTTTCGTCTTTTCAAACATTCCTTTGGCTTTCTTATGTACCTGTCTTATTCATATGAACTTATCGATGATAGCTTTACTGACCTTTTGATTATAGTCTTCTTTCTATAAACCTTTTCATGGAGTTTTGAGCTTGAATCTTTTTTTGGAACTTGCTTATATTAATAAAAAGAACTAAATAATGAATCTTTTGCAGCACTTTGATACCATATATGAAGATTATCTAGTTTTTGATCAACAACCTCAACTTGTCAAATAAAAGGTTTTGGATTCATTCATTCTTCTAGATTTAAAAATTTGAGTTTCATTTCTTAAAGTTAAACTGCAGTGGGAAGTATAAATTGGGAAATTTGGTGGTGTTCAAGGCAAAATTGTTGATGAATTTTTCCGTCAATGCTTAAATGTGTATTGTGTCCATTATTACAATGAGACTAAAAATTTATAGATTTTTTTATAGATTATAATGGATTAAAGTAAAATGAGTCATCAAATCATGTGCACTTCATATTTTTGTGAAGTTGCTCATGACATTTGCCTCCATGGGTCAATCGAAAACAATCTCTTTGTTAGTTTTATTATTAACAAGGTTAAATTTGCATACATTAAGTGGGAGCCACTTAATAGCATTGGTAATGGAATGTTGTTAAGTGTGTGTTATACTTGGATTTGAATGACATAATTGAGCTTCATGCTTTACAATAATTTTCATGATTAGAGTTATATTTATCTCTTATAAATCATTACGTTTTCTTGCATTGAAATTATTTTGGTTTTAATTTTGATTTTTAATAAATGAATACCTTAAAATTGATATTTATGTAAACAATGTTGTGCATACTAGAATGCCCAAGGGAAAGTATCATGTCGCATATACTCCAAATCTCTCCAATGATTGGACTATGGAGATTAATGAAGCTTGTTCACTGAATTAATGTTTTGATGGTAGGTGTATCTTCAATGGAAATGGAAAGATATTGGAGGATTTGACCCTTGCCGCTGAGAGTGGTGTATTTGTGAACATTGACAGTGAATTTGACTTGGACAACATTGTATCTGCTGCTAGAATAGCTGGGAAAAGGGTGAATGTTTTGCTTCGCATTAATCCTGATGTTGATCCTCAGGTATGTCTGTTTTTTGTTGATATTTTTATTGGGACATTGTAGAATCTCGAAACCTTGTGTCATCGTGGTGCCATTTTGAGGCCTATATGTAGTCGTGTCAATTGTCAAGTCACTTTGAGTAGAACTCTGGTTAATCACTGCCACCCAAGTGTATTATCTATATTCGAGAGTCCTAAGAAGGTTTTTATGGCATCTTTGCTTTGAAAAATACCTTTTTTTACCCTTTCCATGTTTTTTAAACAAATTTCTTTTGGAAAATTACCGTGAATAATACGACCTTTCGTCCATTTTTTTACAATAATATCAACTTTTGATTAACCATGAAATAACACCAACTTAGGGTTTTTTTTTCCTAGAATGATACCAACTTTAGTTTATTAGTTGATTTATCAATTTTTTTGTCATATAATCTCCTATAGTTTGATTTTTAACATGTAAGGGATATTATAGGGAAACACCAGCGTAAATTGGTATTATTCATGGTTAATCAAAAGTTGGTATTATTGTAGGGAAATAAGCAAAAGGTTGTGTTATTCCTGGTAATTTTTTCATTTCTTTTCTATATGGAGAAATCCACAGTTTGTTCTTGACGTAAGCGGATGGCGTTAAGAACAGTGATTTTCTTCCACAACTAAACATACCTTATTTTTGAATATGAAATCAAGGTAGCTTAAATGTCTCAAAGAGACTGTTGCATCTCGTCATTGTGCAACCGGTTTAAATGGTGAACAGGTATTTGGGGTGGAAAGATAACCTATTCTTGTTATCTATGAATGAGGCGCGTGTTTTATGTCTTTAACTTCTCCGTAATGGTTCTTCACAGCTTTTTTTGCTTTTATATCTGTTTAGGCTTACTGTTTGGCCTCTTCTCTAGGTACACCCTTATGTTGCAACTGGGAACAAGAATTCCAAATTTGGCATCAGAAATGAGAAACTGCAGTGGTTTCTAGATGCTGTAAAAGCACATCCTAATGAGCTGAAGTTGGTTGGAGCTCATTGTCATCTCGGGTCAACAATTACCAAGGTATTTCGAAAAAAATAACATAAAATACAAAATTTAAATTTGTTTGATTGTAAGTTTTTCGGTGAAGATCTAAACCATTACCATATCTTTTCTTTTCATATATCGTATTTCTGAAGTCTGTACCTGTGTAACATAATTTGCTAGTTAATTCGCTTTTTAAATTCATGATTCGCTTAAAATGACCCTAAAATAGCCTAAACCGACCATAATTTGCTTATTTTGACTCGCGATTCGCAAGGAGATTAGTGAATCATGTGACAGTTGTGTACGGAGTGGCTGCTTTAGATTGTCTTATCTTCAGCAGTACTCGTTTTTTCAGGGTGTTTGTTAAATTGCTTTACTTTTCATGGTCCTTCGGTAGCTTAAATATTATTTTCCTCTAATTCATTTCCAGGTGGATATATTCAGAGATGCTGCAGTCCTTATGGTGGACTACATAGACCAAATCCGTGATCAAGGTTTTGAGATCAGTTACTTAAACATTGGAGGGGGTCTGGGAATAGACTATTATCACACCGGTGCTGTTCTACCTACACCTAGAGATCTTATCGATACGGTGAGGCCCTAGCGAATCATATAAAGCAGGTTTATATAATTCTTAATCATATGAGTGTGCCGACTTGACATTGATGGTGTGTTAATTGATTTGCAATTTGTTTTTGTTGGGACTACAATCTCAGTTTAGTTGTACTTTTTAGTTGAAGAAGTTTTAAATCGTCATAAATAAATGATTGCTTGAGTAATTAATTAGCACAATCGTCATAAATAAAAAGTATTCTCTTAAAATGTAATTTTCATCTTCGAGGGAGACGGTATTATAGTGTTTTGGTTTGGATTATAATGGCTAAAATATATGAAGTTGCTAATAATTTTGTCACGAGACAACCGTCATATATCAATATCAAAAGGTGCTTGAAAATGAAGAAGCAAATTAGCAATTAAAGAGTGTTTGCTAACAAAAAGATAATATGAAATAGAAATATATGAGAAGAGAATGATTATGTTAAGAATCTATAGGAAAGAATATTATGTGACAAAACTTTGAAAATGTGAGAGCGGTTATTGTATAAGGCCACCTAAGCTCTTATAAATAGAGAGACGAGAAACATAAATTCTATCTGAAAATTGTACTTCCTCGGGTTTTTTTAGTGGTTATGTTTGCATAGTAGCCACTATCCATCTTTGTTAGCGACTATATTTCACGTTGATTTGTTTTGTTTCATGTAGCCAAACTTATATTGTTGGGAACTTAGGATACAGACTTTGGCATTGTTGTCTTTCTACTCTTTTATTTTATTTTTTTGAAAGGGTTTTATTTTTTTATTTTTTTTATTTTTGTATATCCTTATTAATCATCCACTTGCAATTTCACCTAAAACATTAAATTCCTCGTACGTGAACTCTATCCATTGCAAATGTTTGCTATTAAAGGTCAATCGAAAACAATATCGAGCAAGGTTTATACAATGCCCCTCCTCCCCCACCCAAAACCTCGCCTAGGTGGGAGACCGGGAGCAATTTAATAACATAGGAGTAATATAAATTCCATTTTAACCTAAAAACGGGATTTGAATGATTGAGCTATTCATTACTCATACATTATCTAATTGTAAATTTTTTATACGCATTATATTCTTTCCTTGTGCTGGAGGCGGCTGATTAAACTCGAACAGAGAAAATTTCCATTCACTAATTAATTGTTTTAAGATGTTCTTCGTTGTAGGTACGTGAGCTGGTCCTGTCACGAGATCTCAATCTTATCATTGAACCAGGACGATCACTTATTGCTAATACTTGTTGCCTCGTTAATCGTGTTACTGGTGTCAAGACCAATGGTACAAAAAATTTCATAGTGATTGATGGTAGTATGGCAGAACTTATCCGTCCAAGTCTTTACGATGCATACCAAGTAAGTAAACTTCCCGGCAATCCTCGTCAATTGAATTACATAGTTCTAGTTTTCCTTGTGGGACCACACACCCGTCAAAAAGGTGTATTGACTACGATGTATAACATCTGCAGCATATAGAACTAGTTTCGCCAGCTCCATCAGATGCAGAGCTATCCACTTTTGATGTGGTGGGCCCTGTTTGTGAGTCTGCCGATTTCTTGGGCAAGGAGCGCGAGCTTCCTACTCCACAGAGGGTAATGAAACCGTCCTTCCTCTCCATCAATTTTACGGATTTAGTATGTAAAGTTAATGTTCGAGCCTTCGAGGTATTAATACTCATTTTTTGGTTTGTAGGGAGCTGGATTAGTAGTTCATGATGCAGGTGCGTACTGCATGAGCATGGCTTCTACCTACAACCTCAAGATGCGCCCGCCAGAATACTGGGTACGGAAATTTTCTTTTAATCTGTTTTTTAACTTCCCTGATATTTGGCCGAATATCTCGTTCGGGATCTTGCGTCCTTGATTTTGACTCAACTTGTGTAGAAATTAAAAATCTAATGGATATCCGTTTCTGCTTCATGTTCTCGTCACCTAAATTTATTACATAATCCCATATCCGAGTGGATCAGTGTTCCACCCACTTTCGTGTGTGCTAAACATCAGGCTACATGTACGAAATTTACACCCTATGCAAACGCGATGAATAGAGTGGGCAAGGAAGGAGCGACTACCATATGGGATATATTGCTATGATCCCAGATCTTGAAGGTTAAATGAAATGTCCCTTTAAAGGATAATCACCTAAAGGTCGTATATTTAGAAATAAAAAGTTTTTGTTGTTAGTTATGGCCCTATTAAAGCATAACGACATCGTAAAAAGTCCAATTTTTAGCTAGTCCTAATTTCGGATAATGTGAGCTCCGAAGTAGTACACAATACACATGATCATAATATGGACATAAGGTATATTTTAGGAATCGCTTGATGAGATGTGTAATATTTCTTAATGAATGTTTCAATGACTGTTGAATGCAATATATAATCTTGGTAGGTTGTGGAAGATGGATCAGTCGCCAAAATCCGGCATGGCGAGACATTTGAAGATCATTTACGATACTTTTCTGGTCTTTAAACACTTAACGCCAATAAGCTTGGCTCTCATCCATCTAACTTGAAGAGATCCCGAAACTTGCCCTTTTTATTGAAAATTTATTTTGGGCGAGCCACCTAGACATCATAGGTGTGTTCTTGCTTCCTCGAATCATTTCTCTTATACTATCATGTTGGTTTCATTCGAACGCCTTTTGCTACAATAGGGTACATCTATTTGATTGTCCAATCTAAGGCAAATAAATGCTTACTCTCTATTTTGTCCTCAATTTTGTATCGAATGAAAATCCTTATTCATGCAAGTCGAGAGGTTGGACTTGAAACCTTAACCACTATACGCCTTCATTTGTACTCAATTTAAAATGATTATAGTTCGTGTTTTTGCATATAGAAATAGAAATTGATTGTTTTGCATATTGAAATATGTGTTTTTACATATTAAAGTAGGTATTTAAATAGTTGAACTAGTCATTTGAAATGGTCATAATATGCATTTGGACAATAGCGGCTATTTGAAATAGTTATAGTTGTTTTTCGTATTTGTTGTTTTTCGTATTTAAGTAAATGTTTTATAATAAAGTAGGCATTTTGAATAGTTGAGGTAGACATTTTAAATTAATTATATTAGGTATTTTTAAATATTTAAAGCATTTTTGTTTGTTATCGGTGTTTTTGTATATTGAAAAGTGTTTGTATGCCATACTACGTATTTTTACATAATGAAGTAGGTGTTTTTTCATATAAAAGTAGACATTTTAAATAGTTGAAGTAGAGTTTTGAAATGGTTGTAGGTTTTTTATAGAATTAAAGTATGTGTTTTATAATATGTGCTCTATATTTATAGTAAGTGTTTTATAACATTAATGTAAGAGTTTAAAGATTTAAAAGTAGATGTTTTAATTTATTAAAGATACTTTAAGATTGATAAGTAGGTGCTTTAAAACATTGCAGTGCAATATGTCATGAGTCTTAAATATATTGATCTTAACTACCAACAACATATGATATTATTCATTAAAATACCTCCTTCTAGTGATATAACCCATTACAGTACATACTTGTATATGTAAAATAAATATACAAATTCTTACTTGAGATCATTTATACAATAGACGTCTTAAGTTTTGGGGCTGGTCCAATTTATAAATTAAAAAAATAACTAATTGTAAGTTAAAAGGGAGATATGGTTGGGCTCTTGAGAAACGTCTATATTATAGACGGTCTCTCAAGAGAGGGCCTGCACTAACTATTGTTGAACTATTATAGTACCTACTTCTACTGGTAAAAACAACTACTAATACTCATTAGAATACCCCCTTCTAGTGAAAAAAATGCCTATTATATTCATTATAATAGTACCTATGTTTAGTGAGAAATACCAACTTTAGTATGTTAAAATACCAATTACAAATTTATTTACTATTCCATTCTAATCTCATTTTGACGATTTTTCTTGATGATTTGATTAAATTTTGATTGTTGTGAGGGTAAATGTATGGTTGAATGCCGAATAATGTAGTTTTTAGATTTGAAATTATACAATATATGCTAGAGGGAGGAAGAAAATGATTTTGTTAAACCCCTGATTAACTTTTAGTTATAAACATTTTCGGCTATTCTTGTGAGAGACCGTCTCTCAAAGAGATGACCTCAAAACAAGAAGCTCACATTCTTATTTTCTCTTAAATTTGTGTAAATTGGGCTATATAGCCCATATTTCTAATGCGTCTCTTGGAGATGCCGTCTCTCACAACAATTTGTGCAATATTTTTAATTAAATTATAATGAATTGGACTTCTAGAACTGCCTTTCAAAAAGACGGACTCTCAAGATATCTGCTACTTCAACCTATGAAACCCAAGGAAGAAAATATCCTACATTCTTTAAGAACTCAAGGAAGAAAATATCTTACAATATTTTAAGGAAAAGATAGATATGTAGTAATGAATGAAAAGACAAAATAAATTTTGTGAATATAATTAAAAAGAATTATAATAGATGAAATTAAAAATAGGTAGTAGACGATTGTCCAAATATGAAACTCTAGTTCTTTATTGAGACCGTCTCATCGTGACGATTTTAATTGAGTCATCCCAAACTATTTAAAAAAAAAACTATTTTCTATACTAGTGTAAATTCAGATTTCATAATTTTTTTTGTTCTTTTTACTAATAGGCCTCTAGAATAAACTTATCTCATGGTGAGATAGTCTCATGATCCAAAATAAGAGAAACATATTGCCTAAACACAAATATTAAACACAAACTCTTGTGAGAGACGGTCTCTTTGAGAGACCAACTCTAACTGGGTCGACCCATAAAGAAAAATATAGAATAAGCGTAAGAATTAAACTCTATTTAACTGGGCTGAGATGAGTCTCTCAAAAAAACGTTCTCTAAGGAGACTCGCTGAATATTAAATAATGTTAAATTGAGAAAACGAAGATTTTTAAAAAATAGAATAAGGAGTGAGATATGTAGTTTATCCCCAAAATTGGCAGCCCCCACTAAGCACCACATAATGGTTTTGAGTGGGTGCATTTTCATATCCAAACCATTCGTCACTTTTGGTTGTATGTCCAGAAATCCTTCTTCTTCCGCATCTTCCCGCAAAGTTTCAAGGATTACGCCTTCAAAACCGAACCAAATCAAGCAATCTCAACCTTCTGTCGCCGAGATTGAACGAGCCATTGGTGCTGGTATCTACCGTGACCATGACCCTGCCAGGCAAACACCTTACTTCCTTTCTTCTTTTGTTCTTCCTGTTTAACCTTTTATTATTAAAATATTGTATAGAATGTTAGAGTATAAATAGGTTGAATTAGATTCTTGGATTAGGTTTGGTTCATATATAAATAGATTCAGGTTTGGTTCATATATAAATAGGTTAGAAATCCTATGATTCAAAGCTAACCCGTGATGAAAATGATAACTATTCATTTAACCTGTTTAGAGATTTTTGTTTTCATTTTGGGGTTTTTAGTATTTAGGCCTTAATTTTAAATTGTTTGTTTATAAATTATTTATTTTTTATTTATTATGATATATTAAATGAATTAAGTTCAGGTTATACCGAAGGATATGACTCGAAAACAATAATTAAATGAGTTATAAGTTTATTTTAGGGTTAAAATTTTGATTTTAATCTTAACTTATTTATTTAATAAACAGATCAAGTCAAGTCAACCCACTTAATTAATTGGATCAAAAATTTCATTTTAAACAAACTTATTATGAGTTAGGTTTATGTCGAGTTAGCATGTCAGGCTAGCTTTTATCGGCCTAGTTAAATGATATAAAAACCTATTATGAAAGATCACGTATCAAGCATCTTGTAGAGGAAATTATGTGTTAGATCTACTGAGCCACACTTCTAGTTCAAGGACTTTTATATAAGGGAACGTGATAGATTATTTAGTATATCTTAGGACTCGACCTATTGATTTTCCTTTTATTTAAGTTGGTTTATTGATGTATAACATATATAACTTAGTTTTTTGATCGAGTTGGAATCTTGATATGGTATTAATGGTCCGTTTGGTTAGAGTACTAAATGGTTGTAATGAGAATGATTTATAGTGTAAAATGTCATTAAAAGTTCCATATCTTTCCCATGGTAATGAAACTTTGATCACAAAAAAGTTTTTTTGTTTATAAATTTCCATTACCACCTAATACCAGCTCTCCCAATGATAATGTATTGGAATGACTTTTATGAAGAAAATGAGATGATTGAAGTTGTACAAGTATGAACATGAAGGTAACCAAGAGATTTTTCAACCAAAATTACACTAAGTTTTTCATTCTCATTACCACCGTTTATTGCCACCTACCAAACGGGCCGAGAATGTGCCGAGTTTGAATTTACACCTCTTTTGAATTCAATCCACCTCTTCTTTCATTCAAATAGAATAGAATCATGAGAATTTTATGTTATGCTTGCACTTCTTGCCTAAATGAGCTCTTATGTAAGAGGGGTTATCAATGACTGACACAATATATTGATTACGAGGTTCTTGAAATACCACGATAGTTTCTTATGGGCGGGATATACTGGGTACGATGATGATGATGAATTAAACAAAGCAAAAAAATGATAATAATAATTAGACAAAAGCAAAAAAATCGATGAAAACAATTTTACAATTTTACTTATGTTATGTTTGGAAATGATCATTTCATTTGAAAGTATGGATTGGATTCAAATTTAACGTTTGGCAAATTAAAGATATTTAAATTTGAATTTGAGTCAAATCCACTTTGGTTATAAAAGCGGTTAATTAATGAATCCATAATTGAAATTTACAATTCGAAATAAAATGGACGTTTTCAAACGCAATCTTAACAAATTACGTACAAATCTACAATTTATAGAAAGAATCCATCATCTTGAAGTTAAATGTTTTATTTTTGGTATGTTGATTACGCAGTGATACAACAGAGAAGAACAGTGTAGTTGATGCAGTGCTATCAAATTCAATAGGAAAAACAGAGGGGGAAACTGAAAGGGCATTGCGGGAAACAGGAGAATGGATAAGTGTACAAAGTGAAAAAACTACTCGGTCATATGGAAAGAAAATATTAGAGATTATGTTTTTATGGATTGCACCTGCTTGGTTACTCTTACTTTTGGTTGCTACTGGTGCTGTTAAGTTACCTTTTAGCTTTTCTGCTCTTGATGACCTTCTCATGTGAATATTATAATACTGTCTTCTATTTATAGAGAATGAGACATTTGTTTTTTGACACTATTCACTTATTATTCTTAATTTGTATTTTATTCTTGATCTATAGATTAGAACATAGTCAAGTGAAATCTTGATTGATTCGTCTCAATGCAAAGATTATTAATATTCACTTTTTATAATATTTCGTTATGTATAATAAGAGATATTAAGCATTGAATAAGTGTATTGGATAGTGTGAAAAAATAAATATCCCATTCTCTATGAATAGGAGGGAGTACGTTAATACTGGTTGCCTTAATATCATCATTATCATACTCAGTATATCCCGTTTGTAGGAATTATGATTAAAGTTTAAAAAGGAAAAAAAGGGAGCAACTCGTATCCCGCTTGTCTTAATATTTATTAGACATTTTGATGACCTACTATATCTAGTTCAAATGTCTAAATTAACTAGTTCTGGTGCCTACTATAACTAGTGTTAATGTTTACTTTAATTATTAAAAATGTCTACTTAATATGTTAAAAATTTAAAACACCTAGTTTAGTATGTAAAAACATATACTTTTATATGCAAAAAGACTACTAATATAACTATTCAAATGCTTATTTTTAATATTTAAGATGGCTGCTTTTGTATGAAAAAACATCTACATCAGTTTTCAAAAATATCTATCATGGTATACAAAAACACTTAGTTGTCTACTTGATTAGAATACAACACATACTTTAATATGCAAAACACAAACTATAACTATTTTAAATGACCACTATAACTTGTTTAAATGCCTACTACAGCATGCAAAAACACCTACTAAACTAGTTTAAATACTTGCTACAATTAGTTGTCTAATTCAAATGCCTACTAAACTAATTAACTAATTGAATGCACACCTAAACTATTTAAAATGTTTAACTAGTATGTAAGAACTCTTACTTTAGTATGCAAAAACATCAACTTCTAAATGCCAAAACACCTACTATAACAATTCTATCTACTTCAACTATTTAAAATGTCTACTTTCATATGAAAATACAGCTACTTTAGTATGCAAACCTACACTGATATGCAAAAAAATATTTCAATATACGAAAACACCTCCTATAATTATCAAAAATGCCTACTTAAATTATTGGAAAATTTGATATATATTAGACATTTTGATCTACTTCAGCTATTCATTTACCATACGGCTAGATATGTTGACAGTATAAACTTGTATCAAACTACATATGAGTGAAGTTATAAATTATACATGTACGTGGCAAGGATTTCAATAGTATAATAATAACAGTGATGATCAACACAAATGGTATTTTAATATACAAGAAGGATAATGTGTGAACACATCCATCTCGCTTCAAAAACTATCAAAAACATTTTTGACAGAATGTCGATAGTTAAGCATTAGCAATTAGAACATCAATGACAAAACAACCATCAACCAAAGATTACCACATTAACGATCCTAGTACCATACGAAAATACAACAATATGATAACAAAGTAGTACGTTACTTAAAATTTTCCATCACATTAGTTCATTCGAGAACAAGTGGGGTTAAATCCCTCTGCAACATAGGATGCTAAACTTAGAACTAACAACTATAACATATGTGTTTATATAAACAAAAATAATACTTTGAAGTTACTAAACTTCTTTCATCTAAAGCTTATTATGATCCAACTATTTAGTACAATCTAATTTAACACTTTTTGACACCAGTGCGAGAATCAATTAACACAATTCATCACCTATTAATGATTTGTAAAAAAATTTATTTTTCCAGTTTGAAATGTAACTTATGTTTTCGATCTAGCTCTGAAGTTACAACTTATTACATACTTGTTTCCGTTTCCTTAATGTTTAGATAATAAAAATACCTCTTGACTTTTTATTTTGACCACACTAAATATTATATTAGTTTTGTAAATTGATCACTATTCACCAGCTATTTTTGTGACTTCTAATTGTGCTTAATATGTACCAATAGCAAGATTTCATTATTGATTAAATGACGATAAGTAACGTTTATATTGTAGGCATGCTCAAACTAAAGCGCACTCAAAGATAAAGAACCAATATAATACTTGAATTCTCGGAATACTTATATAAAAAGTGATTAACTCAGTCTAGTAAATTCAAAACACAACATTGAACCACTAACTACGCATATATTACATTAAAGTCTCACTGCAGGCATAAGACGTTGACTTAGAACTAACAAATATATTACATGATCCCATCAACTTGAATATGAATCAAAAAAAATCATGAAACTCATTCGTTGTACAGAGTTGAAAGCATTTATCAAGAAGCACAATCATGTCACACTAAAACTTAACATCAATGTTGCTATGACCAATTGGCAAGCTTAAAACCGCAATCACAATTAGCCCAAGACTTATGGATTTGACAATACTTAAACTCCAAAGCCATCCCAAAAATAATTATAAATTCAAAGGAAGATGTTAAACCGATACCAGTTTGAACAATACCCCTAATGCATAATAACTTCGTACTTATGATTAAAACTGAGAACAAGACATATCAAGAATCATTACAACCAAAACAAAATAAAAGGATAAGTTTAAACCACTCGAATTTTCTTGTCTGATTTTCTAATGTCACTCATGCATCAACAACTTTCGATTCTTCATATTCTAACATACTCCATCAATACAACGAATTATACATGATAACATTTGGATCCATACTTATCTATATATCTTCAATGATCTGAAACAATAATCAATGGACTCCAATTTCACTACTCCTTAGTTTTAAATTGCGGGAGACGCATCGAGGCGAAAATTCCTTGAAGCCTAGGCGCAAAGCGCAAGGCGCAGGCGTGAGCTTTTCGTAGGCTAGCGCATTTATCTCACTTAAGCGTAAAAATCAATTTTAAAACATATATAATACTTCAAACAACATGATATTCATATTTTAGTATCAACACAAGGTTGAAAACATTCCTATCCTTGCTGTAAATACCACTTTAGCACAAAACTAATATAATGAGAAACTGAAAAATTTTCAAAGTTATTTTCTTCTTCACCTGCTTTTTGTTTTTCTTAAAAAAAAGCAACAATTTTTCAAACTTTATATTCTAATGAATTTGGGTTTTGAATTTTATTTGCAACCAAACCAACAAAAGTTAATTATCAAGCCCAACAAGGAAGCGCACAGAGCGCACAAAAGTGCATCAAGGCGCTTAAGGCGCACGCCTCTTGTAGGGGCCTTTGCCTCGCCTAGGCGAGGCGTTTTCAACCGAGCCTGAGCTCGAGGCGCACGAGGCGCAAAACAAGACACGCTGTTTGAAACTAAGCACTACTCCAAGGTGTAAATATTTTCTTACTAATTTCAATAACATGAATAAAATTATCACCATTTGCGTTAAAACACCAACTTGACTTCAAAGACGAAACCATAACCCTAAGTTTATGATCAAGGCATTATCTACAAGGTATCATATCAGTTACCTAACCAAGCAACTTCATTTACAATCATGTGCGAATCTTACCGTATTTTTTTTAATTCCTCGTTCTTATTCTTGTTTAAACTACTTACAATCATACTTGCACAGTCATTAAACATATTCAAAAAAAAAATTTTGATTGCCACATTTTATGCTATGATGAACGAATGCACTTGACAAATAATATGTTCAAACAGATATATAAATAGTGGATTTATGTGTAGAATCAATATCAAAACTCATAAACTTTATGGAAACAGTTAGCATGAAGAAATATTCAGACACATGAGACTAAATTTTATATTATCGTCACAAGCAAAAGAAACTTCCTAATGCAACCAACTTCTCTAAAATCCCATCGTTCATACTTTATATCTCCATAATTACTATTTATCAAACAACTCATGAGTTGAAACAAATACTCAAAGATTTCATTGTTGTTCGATGATACATAATTCAAATCTACTGATTGATAAATCGTATCATCCTTCAAACCACAACCATAACTTTTAATCATAAGAATAACACACAAGGGATTGAGTCTCATAACAAGCTAAACAAACTATATATTTAACTATGCACTTAATGATAATCATTATGCATGAATATGTAATATGCACGTATCCCATATCTTTCCAAACTCTCACAAATAAATTCTAACTTCAAGCAATTTTTCAACGAATTTGAAAACACGAAGCGTCGAAAATAAGAACCACTGGCTCTGATAACCACCTGTAACACCCCTGAATTTCCAACCCTTTTTAAAAATTAACGTTAAAGATGTTCCATAAAATTATACGCCTTTTGTAGAAAAACAAATGTTATTTAGATTCTAATAAAGCAAAGGCATCAATGTAGCATATAATTAAAAAAACTAATAGTTAAATACCAACAAAAAAAAAAATTCAAAAAGTAACATACTTTTATCGATAGTTCTGCTAATTTTCCTAAACATAAATATAAAAATATATACAACCACTCCTTGGAAGAAAACTATATAGGAAAATGAGTTAGTAGTACCGATTTTACTTCATTGCGAGCATTTCTTCCGCTTCAAATTTTCCCTCTTCTTCTATTTTCTAATTTTATGATGTTATCTTGGCTGCTACTAACTAATTAATTGAAGAACACAAAATTGATTTTCTGATTTATCAATTCTTGAAATTCATATCTTGAAAGCTTTGAAATTCAACAAAGAAAACCGACATTTTGTTGTTTGATTTCAGGTAAACTCACTTCACCCTCCGGATTATTTGTTTTTAATATTGTTTTTTAGTTTCTGAAACTACCCATGTTGTTAGATTTTGTTTCCTGCTTAATATTTTGCGTAAATTCTTACTTTTGTTATTTTTTACATTTCTTTTTTTATTTAACTTTTTGTAAATTTAATGACGATCAACTTAAACACAAATACTACACTGATGTTTCCAGATTAGGGGCGGTAATGACAAAAGGAGATACTGTTAAGTAAATACATTATTCATATAATTACTTCAATTGTTAAAGTGAGTAGGTATGTTCTTTATATTTTAATCTTGTATTTAGGTTTTTTTAACTGTATAATTTATTTGACTTCTATTTTTTTTATAATATGACAGGTAGAAGTTTTATATAATTGTTTTAGAATCAATGAAAATCATTCTTTTCTCTTTTGTATATTTGTTATAAATACTATTCGGAAGGGAAATAGAGTTACCTTTCGGGATGATGAACATCCCGTTAAATCATGAAAAGACCCGATTCATAACGTTAAATCATCCGTTTAGCGAGTTGACTCGCTGTTTTTTGATGGAACGTTAAAATTCGTATATTTTCGGAACGGTGCTTTCAAAAACCGTGTCAACTCGGCCGATCCGAGTTGATTCGTCCGAATTTTTGCACCATAGTGTGGATGTAACATCATATTCATTGTGAAAGAAAAAATCCATCTATTTTGAAGGGTATTTCTCAGATCACAAAGATACTGATGATGTCAAACAACCTATGTGGAACATATTAAATAGCATTGAGTTGCAAAATTGTAGAAAATCACCCCGATTCTCTCTTTTTATATCCTATGAATAAAAAGATACTTTGGAAAATATTGGTCTTTTTGTATTGTTGGAATCCCTATATATATTATGAAATAGTAAGAAACAATATGCAAAACAAAATAAAAATCCTTTAAACACCAGATAAATTGGATAATAATCGAATAAAGGATTAAAATATTATTGGAGTTTGGATAATAACTTAATTAAGATTACTAATCTTTTATATGTAACTAAGTTGTCATATGACTCTTAAATCATTGTTGTATAGTAATATAAATTTTCGGTTATAAAAAATAAAAAAATAAAAAAATATTATAATCAAAATAAATGATGCTTTAATAAAATTAAAGATAAAAAATTAGTTAAAATAAAATATTAAGTTGTTATATGACTCTTACCTCATTGTTTTATAGTAATGTACCATTTTCAGTAATAAAAAATAAAAAAATAAAAAAAATATTATAATCAAAATTAATAATGCTTAAATAAAATTAAAGATAAAAAATTATTAAAATAACTTGATTATTAGAATTGGGTAATTTTTTTGTTGTAGTAAACGGGTTTAAATCTTGTATGTTTTTTTAAAGTCTATGCTTCAATGTATAATACGATAATGTTAAAAAATATTTTTCTAACAAAAATATAAAATAAACAAGAAAATTTTTATATTTAAATTCATGTAAATTTATTTTTTTTAACATATTCAGGAATTTCGACATGCTTAAGTATGATCGAAAATATTCGATTGTATTTGATTCAACCATTGATGATCAACTTGAGTACAGATACTACACTGCTGTTTCCAAATGAGGGACAGTAATGACAAAATTAAATACTTTTAAGTAAATAAATTAACCCGTAATCCCGTTTACTCACCTATCTATATTCAATTTTGAATGCATGTCGCCTCTGCCTGACTCACCCATCTGTATTCACAATACCAACGCTACTCTGCAACTGCAAAGCTGAAATGAAGAAATTAACTCTCTAGATCCTCGGTTAAGGCAATTTTTTTGGGTAAATAAAAAGTTTAATTTGATGTTCATATTTAAATTTTTTAGTACAAGATACAAGATTAGGTATAACAGTATAAACCCAGTAACAAGTAGGATGAGGAGTAGAGAAATATACGAAAAATACGTCGCATCCACATCCGAGTCCGCCGCATCTACATCCGGCGTAAGAAGAGACAAACGCAAAGAGGCCGCCTGTAAATTTCCCTAGGTAAGGTTCTATTTCTAACTTAGTATTTGATGAGAAAATTATATGAAAACTGAGAATTCAAATGAATAATTTAGTAAAAGTGATAAAACACTAATTTTATTGTGTTGATAAATAATTTGTGTCCATCAGGTTTAACCGTGTTAATTTTATTTGCAAACATTCCTATTTTTATTGAAATTTGTTTGGAGTGAAGTAATTGATTAATGTTATAATTTAAGAACAATCCGCATTTTAGTTTGTAGCACTATTTTTCATTTGAGCAACAAGCGTATTAGCTGGTTGTATTTTTGTTTTATTTATTTTGTATTCAAATAACTCTATCGAATAACTTTTTGTAAACATTATTGGTCATTGCTACTACTAATTTTACTATTGTCATAAATCAACAAAACTTCAACCCTAACCTAAAAACAATTATTTAGCATGTGAATTGTTATAAACTGGTGAATTGTTGTTATAAACCTTAATATTGTTATTACTAACTTGTGAATTGCTGTTATAAAGTATAATATTGTTGTTACTAACTTGTGAATTGCTCTTATAAACATGTGAATTGTTGTTATAAACTTCTCAACTGTTGTTACAAATTTAATATTATTGTTACTAACTTGTGAATTGTTGTTGGTTTATTTAATGTGTAACTTGTTTGACTTCTATTTTTTGTATAATCTATACTAATAAATATAATTTTAGGAGTTTATTAAGGAGTCTTTTAACTTAGTAGTTTTATATATAATTGTTTTAGAATCAATGAAAATCATTATTCTCTCTTCTTTTAATATTTTTTATAGATATTATTTTGAAGGGAAATGGAGTTACCTTTCGGGATAATTAACATCTCATCTTTAAGTTTAGGATTATTGGATCCTTTGATGGCGTGGACGTAACACCACATCCATTGTTAAAAAAAAATGCATTTATTTTGAAGAGTATTCCTCGGATGACAAAAATACTGATGATGTCAAACAACATAGTTGGAACATATTAAGTAGCATCGATTTGCAAAACCGTAGAACACCATTTCAATCCTCTATTTCTATATCCTACGAATGAATATATGCTTTCGGAAATATTGATTTTTTTTTGTATTGTTGGTGTCAATATATATGTTGAAAAACAGTTAAAAACAATACACAAAACAAAATAGATGTTACTTAAACTCTAGATAAATTAGATAATGATCGAATAAATGATTAGAGTATTACAGGAGTTTGACGTGAATGTTACTTCTACCGATAATGATCGAATAAAGGATTAGTAATCTTTTATATGTAATTAAGTTGTTATATAACTCTTAAATCAATGTATTACAGTAGTATACAAGTTTGGGTAATAAAAAATACAAAATAAAAAAAAATATTTTAATCAACATAAATAATGCTTTAATAATTAAAGATAAAAAAAATTAGTTAAAAATTATTAGAATGGGGGAATTTTGTATGTAGTAAACGTGTTCAAGTCTTACATGTTTTTTTATATTCTTAAAATAGTTTAAGATTCAGATTTAGACTCTAAATCTACTAGACTCCAAGGGTTTAGGTTTGGATCCAAATTTTCTATACCCTATGAATTTGAGACTAATAAAAAATAAGATTTTAAATTTGTGTTTAACTAGACCTGATCCAAATCCTACCCATGTCGAGGAGGAAAACACTTCAACTAAAACAAAAGAGCAAGATAAAAGAGAGTACGTTTTTTATTTTTATTTTACTTCTGCTATTCTTTACATTTCTTTTTCAATTTAACTTTTTGTAAATTTAATTTTTTAACATATTCAGGATTTTCGACATACTTAAGTTTGACCGAAAAATATTCGGTTGTAATTGATGCAACCATTGATGATCAACTTGAATACAGATATTACAATGTTGTTTTCAGACGAGGGGCGGTAATGAAAAAAAGATATTATTAAGTAATTACTATTCATATAATTACTTTAATTGTTTTTAAATTATGTAGATATGTTCCTAATAATTTAGCCTTTTATTTAGGTTTTTTTACGGCGTGATTTGTTTGACTTCTAATCTTTGTATAATATACTCATTAGCATACTTCTATGAAGACAATTGTTTATATAATTGTTTTAGAATCAATGAAAATCATTATTTTTTGCTTTTTATATATTCTTTATAGGTACTATTCTGAAGGGGAATGAATTTATGTTTTTGGATGATGAATATCCTATCTCTAAGTTTAGTGTTATTGGATCCTTTGATTGTGTGGATGTTAGCACCACATTCATAGTTAAGAATGAATCCATTTATTTTGAATGGTATTCTCGGATGACTAAGATACTAATAATGTCAAAAAGCCTAGTTAAAACATATTAGGTAGCATAAAGTTGCAAAACTGTAGAAAACCACTTAAATCTTGTCTTTCTATATCCTATGAATGAACATTAAGAAACAAGATCCAAAATAAAATGGATGTCCTTTAAACTACCGAGAAATTAGATAATAATCGAATAAAGGATTAAAGTATTATTAGAGCTTGATGTAAAGGTTAATTCTACCAATAATAACTTAATTAAGATTAGTAATCATTTATATGTGATTAAGTTGTTATATGACTCTTAAATCATTGTTTTATAGTAATATGTAATTTTCGGTAATAAAAAACAAAAAATATTATAATTAAAAGAAATAATGTTTTAATAAAATTAAAGATAAAAATTAGTTAAAATAACTTAATTAAAGATGAGTAATATTTCATATGTAATTTAATTGTTATATAATTCTTAAATTATTGTTTTATAGTAATATACAATTTTTGGTAATAAAAAATAAATAATAAAAAATATTATAAATAAAATAAATAATGCTTTAATAAAATTAATGATAAATATTCAAGTCGTATATATTTTTTTAAGTCTTCTATGCTTTACTATATAGTATGATTATGTTAAAAAATATTTTTCTAATAATAATATAAAATAAACAAGAAAATTTTTATAGTAAAGTTGATGTGTCGTAATTATTTCTTCATTACAATACAATAAGAATAGATAGATAAAAATATAATAAATTGATAAAATTAAAAAAAAAAATATTAAGAATCAAGACGTGAAGAAAAAAGACTCTCACTAATGCATTGCGTCTGTGTTCACTTTGCCGAAGCCGTTCGCATCACGTCTATACGTTAAGTGATTGAAACAGCCATGGAGACTTGTATGGACAACATGTTCAGAAACCAAGGGTGATATTACTCATTTTCAATTGGATACGCTTATTCGAATATTTATATGTCAAAAATGAATGTCATTAAAGTTCTAGAAAAATTGAATAGCGATCGAAAAAAATAAGAACATTACTATAGGTTGATGATGTTGTTAAAAGAGAAGTCTTTAATCATATTAATACTTTTCTTATTTTAGAAGCGGATCGTGAATCAAAGAAAAGTTAGGCAAAAGGAATAGAAATTAAAGAAGAAAACATATAGATGTGAGATTAATTTGATGATAATTAAAGTTTTATTTATACGTATTTTTATTAATTAAAATTTGTCCAATATTAAGTCAAGTGTGTCGAAAAGGAGTATTTGGTTTGGTGTCAAATTTTTATGGTGAATGGAAAAATAGTTAAAAGAAGTAACAAAATTGATTCGGTGAATATTTGAAATTAAGAATATGCCTAAAGTAATAAGATGCATGTATTTGGACAAGTATTTTACAGATTGTTGTGAGATAGTGATAAGTGTTATCTCAAACTCTTAAGTGATTATAGAGAGACGAATGAAGTTGTTCTTACATCTATCAATCCTGTTATTTCAATAAATTAGTTAAATTTTCATATTTTAAATGGATTTACTTTCATCGATAATTTAATCTTATCTTTAAACAAAAACTTATTATTTGCATTTCTTTCATTCACTATGTTTAATCGCTTCCTTTCGTTTAATTTCAATTACACATTAAAAATTAAAAATCTCATAATTCAAAAGGATAACGCGGGTGAAAGTGTAAAATTAAAAATCTCATAATTCGAGAGTATAACGCCGTAAAAGAATAACACATTTTTGTGAGAGACGTTATTTATGGGAGACCATTCCTGATTTGGTCAGCCCATTATCAACGTTTAGTTTAATTAAGTTTTAACGGGCTGGGCCTGAAAGACATCTTTCAAAGAGAAGGTCGCAGCTGAAAGAATAAAATAGTTAAAAATAATAAGATTAAAAAAACCCTCATTTCTATGCTGTTGACGAAAGATCTTTTGATTTTAGGATTTTGTATTTTCTTCTTATTTCCCTCGTATCTATATAGTTTTTCTGTTCCTATCTCAGATCTATCTGATTAAACAAAAGGTCAGTTCTTTTTTAAGTTCTTATTTATTGATTTTAATTTTCAATTGTTTAAATTATTGATTTCTATCAATTTTTTTTGTTGTGTGACAATTAATTTTACAATATTCTTGGTTTAATTTTTCCTTTTCTTTAATATTAGGAAAAATTACCTTGAATAATACAACATTTTGTTAATTTCCCTCCAATAATACGAACTTTTGATTAACCACGAATAATACCAACTTTGGGGTGTTTTTTCCTAGAATAATACCAACTTTAGTTTATTAACTAATTTACTAACTTTTTTGGTCATATAATCACCTATAGTTTGATTTTTAACATATTAGGTATATTCTAGGGAAACACCCCCATAACCATAAGTTGGTATTATTCATGGTTAATCAAAAGTTGGTATTATTGTTGGAAAATAAGCAAAAAGTTGTATTATTCCTGGTAATTTTTCCTTAATATTATGAGACTTAATTAGAATTTGTTTTGATTGCTGTCCTATTCTAAAATTAGGGTTTTTTTTTCGTGCCTTAGCTTATAGATAAAGATGGCTTCTTCTAAATTTCTATTGTCTTTATTTATATCATTTTAATGCAAATATCAATTGAATAATTTGCGAATTACAACCTTAAAGTTTAGCACCTTTGCAAATTATAGCCTCAATGTTTATTTTTGCGAATTACAGCCACCAAAGTATCAAAGTTTGCGGGTTCAAGCCAAAACACAGAATTTCAACCATTTTGGTGGTCGATATTTTAGGTTAAGTGGTCGGAGTTATGTGTTTTTGGCCTGAACTTGTACACTTTGATACTTTGATGGCTGTAATTCGCAAAAAAATAAACATTAAGGATACAATTCACAAAAGCGCTAAACTTTAAAGCTGTAATTCGCAACTTATTCATATCAATTATGTGTACATGAATTTTTAAATTTCAGTTATGTTTTACCTTTAATTATGTTATTGTCTTGCTTGATTGTATTATTAAGCTACAAAGCCTTCATATGCATGTGATACTTGTTCATATGAAAGTGATACTTGTTATGCAGTGCTTCACAATGGCCGAAATTGTGGAAAATGAAAATCCCGATCGATTTCCAATGCTTAGGATATTTGAGAAGGAAAATGCTTTGATGCCACTTCAAAGTAGGGTTATGGCAACTCCGTTGTTGCAGTGCCGTTCCTGGCAATGTATGGGCCCTAGGCAAACTGTAAAAAGAAGGTACTCTGATGAAGGGTCGATTCTAAATTTAAACGGATGTTTGGAAAAATAACCAAGATGGACCCTATAAATTATAATTAGCATTAAAATTGTAGAAGTATCATATATTTTTTAATTTTAAGGCCCTTTTTGACTTTGGGCCCTAGGCAAATGCCTACCTTGCCTATGCTCAGGAACAACCCTGCTCTGTTGGAGCTATCCTTCATAAGTGTATCTAGTGATTTCTTCCGGCGTCGTTCCTTGAAGCAAATTCATGTTACCGTCATGATCAACACATGAGTGAAGTTATAGAATCATGAAGGGCAATGTCTTAATATATATTAGACATTTTAAAAGGGAAAAAAAGGCAGCAACCCATATCCTGCTTGTCTTAATATATATTACATTTTGATGACCTACTATATCTAGTTCAAATGTCTAAATTAACTAGTTCTGGTGCCTACTATAACCAGTTTTATTGTTTACTTTAATTCTTAAAAATATCTACTTAATATGTTAAAACACCTAGTTTAGTATGTAAAACCATATACTTTTATATGCAAAAAGACTACTAATATAACTATTTAAATGCTTATTTTTAATATTTAAAATGTCTGCTATTATATGAAAAAACATTTTTATCAGTTTTCAAAGATATCTATCATGGTATACAAAAACACTTAGTTTGATATACAAAAACCCCTACTACAATAATAAAAAAAATGCCCAAACTATTTAAAAATATTCACTAGAGCTAGTTTATAATGCCTACTTTATCTATTCAAAATGTCTACTTAATTAGAATTCGACACATACTTTAATATGTAAAAACACATACTATAGCTATTTAAAATGACCATTATAAATTGTTTAAATGCTTACTACAATATGCAAAAAGCCAAAAACACCCACCAAATTATACTTGCTACAATTAGTTGTCTATTTCAAATCTATCTATAACTATAACCATTATTACTAAAATAAAACATTGTTGATTTCATCACTTATCAAATTTACTTATGTGTCGTACTCTCAATAAAAATTTTCCCTCCAAAAATTAAAGATGATGTCATTGTTATGATGACTACTATTAATATATTTGACTTTACTAATTTTTAAGTATGACTAGCTAATATTATTCGAATTGATTGATTTTTTTACTTTTTCTGTCACATTATTTAATGTATTAGAAACTCATAGAAGTATATTTTATTTTATTTTATTTTTTTCAAGTTTTTATAAAACTTTATAATCTTTTTTATTAAATGAGTATATGATTTTTTGAGATGGTAAAAACATAAAGTCGTAAATTTTTTATTTTTTCTTATACAAATATGTCTGAAATTTTAATAAAGCCGTGCATCGCACGAGCATTATCTAGTGTTTACTAAAACTAATTAAAAGCATACCTAAACTATTTAAAATGCCTAATTAATATGTAAGAACTTTTACTTTAGTATGCAAAAACATCAACTTTTGTATGCCAAAACACTTACTATAACCATTTCGTCTACTTCAACTATTTAAAATGTTTACTGTTATATGAAAATACAATTACTTTAGTATGCAAAAATACCTACATTGATATGCGAAAAAGCTATTTCAATATACGAAAACACCTCCTATGATTATCAAAAATGGCTACTTAAATTATTTGAAATGTCTACTTCAGTATATGATAGCACCTACTTCAGTATGCAAAACAATCAACTTCTATATGCAAAAATACCTACTATAACCATTAAATGTCTACTTCAAATTCAATGCCTACTTTAGCATGTAAAAACACAAACTCTGGTATACAACATCTATTTTGATATGCAGCAAAAACCTGCTATAACTCAATTGGGATACAAATCAGGTGAAAATTAAATTAGAGAAAAAGGTAGTCATAAATAGTTTGATATACAAGAAGGATAAAATATATGGATGATTTGATAAAGAAGGATGACCAACATAGATGTTTGCTTAAGCAAAAGACGAAAAGAGAAGCGTATATTTTTTTAAGTTTTAATTTTCTTAAAGAGATCAACCCTTTGGAGAATTTGTGTTAAACTAATAAGTCATTTGTTTAAGCTAGTTATTCAAACCAAATTTTATGAAAATATATAGTAAAAATTAGTTGCGAATAAAGAAGCATTGTGGGTCTTCAATTTTATGTTGAAAGTTAGGTTTTAGTATGCTTAAAAACTATTTACCAAACACTTTTTTGATGTAATACCAACAAAAAAGTCAAACCTAAAACTAATAAAAAAGTCATTTGCCAAACTCTTCTAATGATATTTCTGTTCAACACTTTTAACTTACTCCCTCCAATTCAACATTAATGTCTCATTTACTTTATGTACTCTATCCAATGCACTTATTCAATTATTAATATCTGTAATTGTGCATAATAAAATTTTATGAAAAGTTGATATAAATAATCCTTGTATTGAGTCGAATCAAACAAGATCCCACTTGATTATGTTTTAACTTATAGATTAATAATAAAATATAAATTAAGAGTAAGAGATGAATAGTGTCCAAAAAACAAATGAGACGTTAGTGCTGAATTGGGGGGAGTATTATTTTGGATCATCCTTTATTTTTAATTCTAAATTCATTTTCAATGTCATATATTTCTCCTATCTTATTTACAAATAAATTTTCTTTGCATTGATTTGTTTCTTGTCTTACCCTAAACATTATTTCATTGTAGTAAAATTAAATAAATAAAAAGTATATTTTCTTTTTAAAAGTTAGATTACTAAAAATATAGTGTGTGTGGTGGGGGGAAGTTGTCCTTTAAAAAATTTCTAGAAAAATAAATGACAATAAATAAAACAAGTGTAGGAAATTCAAATACCCTTCAAGCTTATTATTGGTGAGAATGTCCGAGAAACTTTACATTAAAGGAAAAGGAGATCAGAAAGGGAATTGCCTATATTAACATGTGCTTTCTTCACCACATGTGTGGGAGAAACTAGAGACCCCATAATTCAAAAATCGATTTGACTTAGTTTAAAAATCATACTATTAACTAAAAGAATTGGAAAATTTCATGTGGCATGCTCATAATGATTTGCCACATGGAATAATCTTTGGATTATTGCTATATTTATTAATAATATGATTTATTAATTGCTATATTTATTAAACTATATAAGGTAAAGTTGATTTTATTTTATTAAACTAAAATAAATCTACCAATCATACTATTAACTAAAAGAACTAAAAATTTTATGTGACATCCTTTCAAAGATTTTTCACATGGAATAATCAAATTAATTAATTGCTATATTTATTAATCTAAATTGAGTAAATTAATAAATTGCATTTAATTTTGAACAATATCTCTACCATTAAATTATCTTTGACTGACATTTATTTATAGTTAAATTGAGTAAATTAGAAAATATATATACCGCATCATATATTCTAGACAATTTCTATAATTACAAATTTAATTTATACATATATTGTCAAAATTGAGTAATTTACTATGTAGTATCTCAGGCTTTATTTTTTTTAATTAATATATATATTTATGTTTGCCGATGCTAAAAAAACCGTGCATTGCACGGGATTCTATACTAGTATATTTATAATAATGTAACAATTGACAATCCGTCTTATATGAGACCATCTCATTATGAAATGAGCCCATACAAGTAAGCCAATTTCTCTTAGTTATCACTTTGAAATTGTAAGTAATCACTTTAAGGTAGAGGTGTTCAATGGGTCGGGTCGGGTCGGGGCGGGGCGGGTCAAAATTTAAATGGGTCGGGGCGGGCGGGTCAAGCTCGTTTTAATCTGACCCACTTTGACCCATTTTTTAAAAGTTAATAAAAATAATTTTTTAATTATATTTTATGACCCATTGAGTCGATCCACTTTTGTTTATAATAATACTCCATCCGAATCAGTTTAGATGTCTCATTTTCTTATTTGGCAAAACTATACCAATTGTCCCATTTCCTTTTTTGTCTATTCTTTTTTTACCTAAATACCCAACTTTTTCAATTCCCAATATCCAATTACCACCTTTACAATTAATTTAATCAATTAAAATACCCAACTACCACCTTTTTAATGGACCCCACTCAACCCTTAAAATCCGTGAAATCCCAAATGGGACATCTAAATCCGTGAAATCCCAAATGGGACATCTAAACTGATTCGGAGGGAGTATCATTTTAAAAAAAATTAAAAAAAAAAAACTGGAAATTTTTTTTCGCAATTATTCGGCCCGACCCTTTACACCAAGGCCCGCTAATGACTCGCCCCGTTATTGACCCGACCCGCTAATGACCCGTTAAAATGTGATCCGACCCTTGACCCGTTGGGTCGACCCGCCCCGTTGAACAGCTCTACTTTAAGGCAATAAGTGATAACTTTAAATCTATAAAAAGTCATCACTTTAAAACTGTCTCATCTGAAAATTTGTATAGGGGGTGTTTGGCAAATTAGCTTATTTGGATATAAATAGAAGGTTGAGTGATCAAACCAGCTAAAGATAGTGTTTGGTGAATTAGCTGGTTGAAACAGCTTATTGATACGAATAAGTTGTTTTTGAACAAGTTGCTTATAGCAGTGGGTTCAAAATCAGCTGGTCAAACCAGTTAATAAAATCAGCTGGTCAAATCAGCCAATATAATCAGCTACCAGCTATCAGCTGGTCAAACCAGTTAAATATAATGTAAATAAGTATTAAGAATATGAGGAGTAGACATTAATCTTTAATGGGCTCGACTTGAGATACGTATTTCAAAAAGATGTCTCTCAGGAGACTAGCTGAAATTAAAAAACTTAAATTTGATTATTAGTTACCAAAGAATCTTAAAAAATGGTTTTTTATACTCCCTCCTATTTACTCCACTTGTCTCATTTACCTTTTTAACACATGCCGAGATAGCATTTTAACCTTTAATATCTTTAATTGTGCATAATTAAAAATTATAAAAATTTCGATATTAATAATTTTTATATTGAGACGAATAAAAAAAGATCTCACATGACTATATTTTAACTTATAGATTAAGAGTAAAATATAAATTAAGAGTGATTAATGAATAGTAACCAAAAAGTAAATGAGACTAGTATGAAAAATAGAAGGAAGAATATATCTAAAATAAGTACTCCCTCTGTTCCATTTAATTTGAATAATAAATTTAATAGAAGAAAAGCGTCTAAGAACTGTGGTCCGTTTTGCCGACCTTCATCTAAGGTACTTCCGGCCCTAAGTAATTTAAATACCCTATGTATCGGGGTACCCTCTTGCTCCTTTATTTATGATAAAACTTCTCTATCATGTAGTACACTAGTACATGCTTGTTTTTTTTAGAAAGTCTTTGTTAAGAGGAAGTCTTAGTAAATAACAGTGATTTGTAAAATTAACAAATCACTCTTGTGTGGTGAGATTTGATAGGGTGAGAGTTTGTGAATCTAATTTAACTTTTTTTGATTTTTTTGATTTTATTATTATTATTTTTGTCTTTTTGTGGTTATTTACAAATCACGGTTATTGATTAGAATTTATTGCTTGGTTAACATTTTTTTAAAATTAGAATGTGGGCTCCTCAATAAATTACAAGAATTCGTAAAAATAGCCCTAGTGATTCAAGATGGGACTTTTCCGATATCCTGCACAAGGCAAGGTCCCATTTAGCAAGGCAGTGAACCACCTCATTTTAAAAAGCTCTAATTTTATAATTATAAAAATAATACATGATAAAATATACTCCCTCCGTCCCATTTAATTTGCAGCATTTTCCATTTTGGTTCGTCCCACTTAATTTGCATCAATTCTATTTTTTGGACTATGACCCACCACTTCCTTTTAATCTCATCCATACATTTTATGTCTCTTTGAAATTCAACCATACAATTCATTATCTCTCTTCATTTATTACCATTATCTCTCTTCATTTATTACCATTATCTCCCTTTTCCTTAAAAAAAACAAAGTTTTCTTTGTGCTTCAAACTATAAGTGATAGATGAGTATTTATTTTAAAATTTGTATTTTTAGTTTCAGTCAAGTACAATCATAAGGAAATGCTTGCTATTTAAGTTTTTTCACTTTGAATCAAGTACTATCATTACCTCCGTTCTAATCTAATGTTTTTCCCATTTGAAATATTTCACCTTAAGAAGAGAGAAATTTGATTAATATTTTTGACACATATTTTAGAAGATAAAATATATTCATGTGAGATCTCGTTAGATTCGTTTTAATGTATACTTTTTTATTATGTATTTTTTATAATTTTTTATTATGTGTATTTAGAGATATTGGTGTTTAAATTTTGCTTTGAAAACTGTACAAAAACTAAATAAAAAGAAAAAAAGAAACGGAAAGAGTATTTCCTATTGTTTTTACAATTTTAAAAAAATATATGACTTTTTTTTTGTAGAGGTATTTATGCAACCACGGAGCCAACGGTTCTATTTCAACTATTTTCAATTACTAATTATATTACAATAAATGTCCGTTGGGTTATCAATATAAATTGGTTCTAATGAAAATAATTTATAGTGTAAATTTTTATGACATGTATTACGTAATTTCTGTGATAATAAAAGTTTGATTATTTAAAAAACTATTGTTTTCAATAATTTTCATTACCACCTAATACCACATTTACAAATGATAATGCATTAGAATGAATTTTTATAAAGATAATGAAATTGTTGAAGGAGAATATGTATGACCATTATATTTGTCAAAGGATAATCCTAACGAAATTGCACATTTTTATTATTTAGTATTGATTATCAAATAGGCCGTAAGAGTACACTTTCATAGATCGTCCCCATCTTGAACATATATGGTCTTTATATTTAGAAATGATATGGATTTATGTCTGTAAGGTTATGCCTTGAATCCCACATCGGAAGAATAACTCTAAGGTTATGCTTTGAATCCCACATTGGAAGATTGAAGGTTTTTTATTATCCCACATCGGAAGAATAACAAAGGCTTGTTATTCTTATCCTTATAAAAGGAGTCTTGGGGATTAGTCCCACATCGGAATAATAACAAAGGCTTGTTATTATTCTCCTTATAAAAGGAGTCTTAGGGATTAGTTTTGTATCATCCAAAAATCTGTTTAGTTTAGGTTTTCTGTTAAGGAGTAATTTATAAACTCCTATTTTCTGTAACCTAGTCAATATCTGTATTTTGGGTCTCCTCAAGTAATAAAATTTTTCTCTCCTCTGCCGGTGGACGTAGTCGACATATTGTCGGCGAACCACGTAAATTCTGTGTGTTTAGTATTTTGTCAATCTTTACGCTTTCTTTCTTGCATCGGTTATAACAATGTCTATAAAAAAAATCTTTACGATTAAATGTTATAGCTTGTTAGACAATTTTAATTAATTAGTTATAAATAAATAATTGAATAGTCAAATCATCTTATATATACTTCTTCCATTCTTTTTTATTTGAACCATTTGCTTTTTCCCACGCTAATGTATGCTTTCAATTGTTAATATCTTTGATTATGTATATTAAAAAATTATACAAATTAGGAGCAATAAACTTTGAATCGAGAATAATAAAATAAGATCGCATATTATTTTAACTTATAGATTGCCGAAAATAAGAAAATCAAACTTGCTTGACGAATAATGCGATGTCAACTATAGTGCAAATACTTTATTTGTTTCAAAATACTTGCACTATTTGACTTTTCAAACAGTCCAATACACAAATACGAAGTATAATCCTTAATATCTCAAATTATTAATAATAAAAATAATTAATTGTGAATTACAGCCTTGATGTTTATGCCTTTTGCGAATTACAACCATGATATTTTTTTTTTTTGCGAATTACAGCCACCAAGTTTTGAAACTGACCACCATTACGGCCAAATGACCGGTTATGACCGTTGACCATTCATTTTACCTTTGACTTTTCTTTTTTTATTTTAATTTTCTTTTTGAGTTTTTTTTTCTTTTTTTAATTTAATTCGTTCATCCCCCGTCATCTTTCTCTCTCCTCCTCCTTCATCTTCATCCTCTTCATCCCTAATAAACTTCAAACACTCCAATCTTCAAAGACCCAATTTCTCTCTAAAGTCCAAACCCTATATTTTTTTCCCCTTTAAACTCTTCTTTTCAAGAACACTAATTAAAGAACCAATTACACCAAAAACAATCAAAATTCCTCTGTAAGATTCAAACGAAATCACTAAAATTGCAAATGCACTTTCTTCTTAGAGCACCCCTTAAGAATCTGTACAATCAAGAGAAGTATAGAAAAATTTCAAGAGCTATTTCCAAGAGCTATTTCAGACTTCAGACTTAAGAATCTGTACAATCTGTACAAGAGCTATTACAAGAGCACCCCTTCAGACTTAAGAATCTGTACAATCTGCACTAGATTCGAACAGAAGCTGGATCCTTTGATGACAAGAGCTATTTCAGACTTCGAACCTGCAATTGGGAACGAGTGCTCTAATTTTTATATGGCTAAAGGTAAATGTCACCTTTGCATTTGCAATTTCAGTGATTTCTGGGTTTGAATCTTACAGAGGAATTTTAATTGTTTCAGGTGTAATTGGTTTTTAATTAGGGTTCTTGAAATCTAGGGTTTGGACTTTGGAGAAAAATTGAGTCTTTGAAGATTAATGGAGTGTTTGAAGTTTATTAGGGATGAAGAGGATGAAGGTGATGAAGAAGAAGGGGAGGAGAGAAAGATGATCGAGGGTGAAGGAATTAAATTAAAAAAAGAAAAAAAGGAAAAAAAACTCAAAAAAAAAATTAAAAAAAAAGAAAAGTCAAAGGTAAAATGGCTGATCAACGGTCATAACCGGTCATTTGGCCGTAAAGGTGATCACTTTCAAAATTAAGACTGTAATTCACAATTAATTCATTTGATATGTATGTTTTGTAACAATCAACTTCAATTCTAGAAATCTATCACTTTCTCTAATCTTTCAATCACATTACTTGCGGATCTTCTCATGCTACAAGACTTTTTAGTTATAATACAATTAAAAGATTTTATTTAGAAAAAGTGTAAAATAACCCCAATGATTAGATGAGTTTGAAAAAATAAATAAAAGAATGTTCAGCGAAAAGAAAAAGTAAGCGTAAAAAAGATTTTTATTTGGTGTTTTTTATTAGTAATGAAAAAAATAGAGTAAAAAAAATTGTAAGAGAAAGTATGATTCAAATATATGAGATTGTCATATAATACAAACTCAAAGGAACGGAGGGAGCAAAAAAACTCCATGCTTGCTACTTTCAACTTTGGTACTCCTCATGTTCCCACATGTACATTTTGTGAGAATACTAAAATGGAGGAAAATGAATGATTATGTCAAAGTAAAAAGTAAAAAAAATATATTTGAATAAGATAAGTTATTGTCAAAAATATAAAATATTATAAAATTAACGGACAAACTTAAAAGAAAAATGTTCTCACAAAAAATAGTAGATTGCAAGGAGTATATATATGTTAGAGTATATAACATATTATGAAGCCTTAATTATGAACTTAAATTTTTAGTTGAGTTGATTCTTTAACATGGTATCAAAAGACAACCTGCACAAGAAGTCACAGGTTCGAATCTTAATCGCCTCTCATCTAAAGTGCAAATTTCATCGCTAGGCCTAAAGAATTTTTGTGTAAGAGGACGTGTTAGAGTATATAACATATTTTGAGACTGAGTTGGTTCCTTCACACTTGACAATATATAATGTTGGAGCCAGCCAAGGAGTTTATGTAACATTATTCTTGTATAGCTAGCTTTCCTCAAGTAGTAGTTGCTCTTTCCATTAATTTCCAAGTAATTAACATTCTTTTTTTAGAATCTTAATTTCTTAATCTTTATGGATTGCACCAAATTAATTATACTAATATTTTATCATCATGGTTTTTTTTTTGTGTTGTGAATCAGCTATATTGCCATGAAAATGAGCAAATTTAATAGTCAAAGTTCATTAAAGCAAGAAAATGCTAACAACATTGGGATTGAAGTGGCCTCACCAATGTTCAGAAGGAGAAACCATGATTTGCAATCAACCATTACCAATTTTCCTATTGTCTTTGATCATGCAGGGACCTCTTCATCTCACGCTTCAGGTCAATTTTGTTTCCTTTACAATTATTTCTAAATACAACCACTTAATTATATTATAAAAAAAAGAAAAAATTACCTAGAATAATCCAAACTATTCATGATTTTCCTATAATAATCCCATTTATTAATTAACCATGAATAATCTCAATTTTGAGGGGCGTTTTCCTAGAGTAAACACGGTGACCGGATGACTTGCTAGAACAAGTTTTATTTTTTTTTAAAAAAAGATAAATTAAAATAAAATGTCGATAAAAATGTTAAAAAAATATTCATAAAAAATTTATGATTTTTTTATTATTTAGAATTTTTTATGTAAATTTTCAAAAATATTTTCTAATTTTAAAGTAATATTTAATTTATTTTTTTGGTGAATTACCTACTATAGCAGGTCATCGAGTTACCCAAGTTTACTCTAGGAAAATACCCCTCAAAGTTGGGATTATTCATGGTTAATCAAAAGATGGGATTATTATAGGAAAATCATGAATAGTTTGGATTATTCTAGGTAATTTTTCCAAAAAAATATTGAAAAAAATATTCTTAAATAAGAAGAATCTTCCTACTTAAATTGTAAATGTAACAATATATTTACTTTATATTATATCAAATAATTTTGAATTTTTGATTAAATAATACAAGTATTTCTGCAGCTGCTATAGATGAACCAGGAGAAATAATAGGAAAGCAGGAAATGAATCCCGAATCAGTCATTCGGAAAAATGAACCTATTATGCCAAGTTTAGCAATATGCTTAAGGGTATGTACTACGTACACTCCCCGGTCTCAATTTAATTATATTTCCTCCTATTCTTTTTATTCAATTATCTTATTTTTTTATTGAATAAGTTCACCATTTTATTTTTAGACCTATATTTATAGGCGGTCTTCTCATTTTCTTAATATTAAAAATACCTAGAATCACACATGGTCTACTATTTTAGGTGGTTCACTTCAATTCTTAATATTAAAAACATCCAATATTACACATCAGTCTACTATTTTAGGTGGTTTCCTCGTTTTCTTAATATTTGTGTCCAATCTAAATAGAACTAAATTGAATAGGAGGTAGTGTTTTTTGGTTGTGTAATATTTGTTACTTACATACTTCTGTATATTTTTTATCAAATTTTTTTTATGCTATCCAAATCTACACTTAATGTAAAAAAATGATAAAAGTAAATTTAAGTAGAATTACGTAGTAAAATCGTCGTAAACTATACCGTATAATACTAAATAAAAATTTTCTAATTAGTAGCGCTTTGTAAATAAGCTAGTGCATGCGTTTTAAGAAAAATAGTGTTTTGTGTGTAAATTTTTAAATGAGACAATTTCACGGTGAAATAATACACCAATTAAAATTAAGGAGTTTTTAGTTTAGTACATTTAGCAGGGACTCCGAGTTTTAGGTCCATTTAATGTGTTCGAAAACAAAAGCCTAATTCAATCTGAACTTAGTTGTTGCCGTGTCTTCTTGTGATATTATTGATCTGAGCGTTAAAATCTACCAACGTTAAATTTTAGTCCTCATTTTACTATAATGATTGACGAAGACCTTTAATTTTCTAAATATTAAATGTATAAATCCAGGATCACTATAGTTTTTACTCTGTCATGACAATTACGATAAAAAATTTAAAAAATTAACATTAATAATTCAACGTTTCATCTATCGTTGATAATCTCATGTTGTATTATTTTTTAAAAGTCAAACTTTGCCCTTAATTTGTTGTCAACATTATTAATAGGGTATGTTAATAGCAAATTAAGAACAAAGGTTGAATTATTAAATAAAAGATAATAATACTGATAGCATATTAAGGGCAAATATTGAATTATTATAAAATAAAAGTTATGTTGATAGTAAACTAAGGACAAAGATTTAATTATTAAAAAAATAATTTAAAGGTAAAATTATTCAAAGCAGATAAATAAAAAGTTAAATTATTAATATTAATTTTTCTAAAATTTAAAATATATATGGGGGTGTTTGGCAAATTAGGTTATTGTGCAATTTTAGCTTATTTGGGTATAAATAGAGGGTTGAGTGGTCAAACCAGCTAAATATAGTGTTTGGTGAATTAGTTGGTTGAAACAACTTATTGATACGAATAAGTTGTTTTTGAACAAGCTGCTTATAGCAGCAAGTTCAAAATCAGCTGGTCAAGCCAATTAATAAAATCAACTGGTCAAATCAGCCACTATAATCAGGTATCAGCTATTTGCCAAACACCCTCGCGGTATTAAAAAAGTGATATTGACAATAATTTTGTTGAAGTTTGAAGATGTGAAGTTCAAGGCAAGAATGAATGAGGTAAAAAATAGATCAACGGAAGGTGAAAAGTACATATTACAAGGAGTAAGTGGAGCAGTAAATCCAGGAGAGCTTCTGGCCATGATTGGTCCATCTGGGGGTGGTAAAACTACTTTACTCAACCTTTTAAGTGGAAGACTTACCTTTAACAGTGGCACTATCACCTATAACAACCTCCCTTATTCCAAGTCTTTAAAGCGCAAGTGAGTCTAAATTTTCCATTAATATGCATATACATTTCAATGATTTTTACCTTTTTTACTTTTTAGTATGTAAAGTTATAAATGATTGGACGAAAGATGGTAGAGTTAGAGTTTATGTTTTGGTAAAAAGGTTAAAACTGATTGCATTTGAAATGGTGAATCAGCCTTAAAGCTTCGAAATTAACGTTTACTAACGTTTTTATATTCAAAAAGGTGAAACAATTACGTAAATCTCACAGTTACCGTTTAGATTTTTAAAAGTTTTGTTTACCACGTGAAAAACTCAAATCCACGAAGTTACCACGTAGAATTTTCCTTAATATCAATACAATTTTTATCAAGTGACTCGAGTTATAAAGTCTGAATTCCTCTGATGATCGAGATTCGAAAAATTGAACAGGATTGGATATGTAACACAAGATGATTTAGTGTTTCCTCACCTTACCGTGAAGGAGACATTAACTTATGTTGCTTTGCTTCGGCTTCCAAAGACATTGACTAAACAGCAGAAACAAGACCGAGCCATGGAAGTTATTATGGACCTTGGTTTAGAAAGGTGCAATTTCATCTTAATTGCTTTAATTATCAAAATTTTACACAAATTCTTGTGAAAGACCATCTCTTATTGGGTTGGCCCATAAAAAAAATGTGAAGTAAGAGTACAAAGTAAGCTTTGATGGACTAGGCCTGAGAGACGTCTTTCAAAAAGATGGTCTCTCAGGAGACTAGCTGCAAAATTTATTATTATTTGGTCAATTAGCCGTAAATGATTCAAATTAGTATGATTTTATCTGCACAAATTCTTGTGAAAGACGGTCTCTTTGAGAGACCAACTCTAATTGGGTGGCCCATAAAGGAAAATATAGAATAAGAGTAAGAATTAAACTCTAATGGACTGGGCCTGAGAGTCGTCTCTCAAAAAGACGGTCTCTCAAGAGACTTACTGATCTATCCGTGTTAGATTGAGTCCGTACGAAATTTTTTAAGAAATCTTTCCAAAAGTAATGAAGTATTCTATGAGACGGCCTAAGTTGTGCGATTGGCCTAGGTCTAGTATAATTTTATTTTATTTTATTTTAATTTTAATATATTAATTTCAAGACTTAAAAGAGCAATTTTTAGAGTTATATAATAACCAATTTCAAGACAAACAAATTCCAAAGTTTTTAATACCAATTACAATATTTAAGCAATCTAACAATAACATTGAAATGAGAATCTTACGCTATGAAATTGGTTAAGTTGAATTTGTAAGTCTTGGAATTGAATGAAATAGTCAAACTCCATGACCTAATGTAATTCCAAGGTTTAAGTCTTAACAATTGGTTAAAAAAAAATATATATAATTAGATAAGTCTAATGAGACGCGTCTCATAAGTGAGACGGTCTCACGCCTAGGGCTGAACAAAGTTTAGTTAAATAGTAAACAAAACCGTAATTTGAATATTTGGTCTGATCTGGTTTTTTCAAAAAAAAAAAATACGGTTTATGGTCTGGTCCCGATTTTTAAATTTTTCAGACCAGACCAGACCGTAAACCGTACTAATTATTTTTTGAGATGTTATTATTTTTATATAGTAATATAATATATACTTGAATGATGTTGATGGAATCAACTAATTACAAATTATATTTATTTAGTGTTTGTAAGTGCGAAATATTTTCATAGAACATATACTAATTTGGAAATAAATATAAAAATAAAAAATCGTAAACCAGACTAGACCAAACCGTTGTAGAACGGTTTGGTCCGGTCTGAAAAATTTTCAGACCATAATTTTTAATTTGGTCTGATTTTAGTATCAGACCATACCAAACTGGACCGTGTGCACTCCTATTCTCACCCAAAATTTATGTTCCAAAAAGCCTCATACTAATTGAAGTAGATCACTTAAATATTTGTTTACATTTTCTTATTTTCTTTGTGAGACTTTAAATGTATACTAAACGATTATAAATTAATATATAAATAACTTTTTAATATTTCATTTTGATGTTTTTATGGGGAATATGATTATTTTACCAGGTGCCAAAATTTAATAATAGGAGGTGGAGGAGGACTTAAGAAGGGAATATCAGGAGGAGAAAGAAAGAGGGTTTGCATAGGAAATGAAGTGCTCCTTGATCCTTGTCTTTTACTCTTAGATGAACCAACTTCTAGTCTAGATTCATCAAGTGCATTAAGAATAGTCCAATTACTCCAAAACATGGCCAAGGTACTACTTTAAAAATTCATCATATTCCATACTTATCTGTCTTATTGAGATTGTAACATTACGCAAATTTATGTGAGGGCTTTTAAGAGTAAATGTTATTCTAATGGGACAGGGGGAGTATATTTTTTTTTCGTTTTTTTTGTTTGTCAATAGTACTTTTTATACAATTTTAAAAGTAAATTTTGTGCATTAAACTCGCTAAATCAAATGTGCAATGTAAAAAATTATGAAAATAAAAATATCTAACGGAAGGTCATTCTTGGACCCTCAAATGGCAAGAGGAGATGTAGAAGGTAGTGTAAATTAAACAAAAGAAGTCAATAAACACACACACTACAAGATTAAAGAAGTGTCTTAGATATCTCCCTAATTACCCTAGTTACCTCTCTCTAATACAATTGATAAACTCTCAAGGCTATACCCTAGTTACCTCCTATGTATTTGCCTCCCTCTCATCACTCAGACCTCATTTAGGAGCCATATATAACCTCCCAAACGTTTATAGCAACCCTATCCCAAAGGACAAAGTTGCCCACCAAGCATAGCACAAAACAAAAAGTCAATTTTGGGCCTTGCATGCACCAGCGTGCTTGAACGAGCATTATATGTGCTCGTACGAGCACCATGACAATTTCATTCACTGACTTCCTTCAATTGCTTCCCTTGTTGTCTAAAAATTCCAAGTTCTTCAGGCCTTATTTAAGGCATACCCAATGTGCACCTTCTTGTCTTATTCAAGGCACCCTTCATGGACTCACATACATCTTCTTGTTCTTTGTCGCTCCATCACCATGGCACATCAAAGAACCTCCTTTGTTGCTTCCTTGAAGCCCGTCACTTCAATGCACTCAACCCCCTTACACCCATCATTGCTCACAACATAGAGTGCTTGGCTTGAGTCATTGAGCCATCATCACCTTCACACTAGGGTAGTTTGACTCTTACGCTAACTAAAAATTACGCATTAAAACGAATCTAACAAAATCTTATATGGTGTTGAGAATCAGCTCACTATATTTTATTAAAATTTGCATTGTTCCACAGGCAGGAAAAACAGTGGTAACAACCATTCACCAGCCATCAAGCAGACTGTTTTCCAAATTTGACAAGCTAATACTTCTAGGAAGAGGCAGCTCTCTCTATTTTGGGAAAGCATCTGAAGCAATGAAGTACTTTTCTTCAATGGGTTGCTCACCACTTATAGCTATGAATCCTGCTGAGTTTCTTCTTGATCTTGCAAATGGGAACATGAATGAAAAATCTATCCCATTACATTTGGAACACACCCTCTCTCCCACAAATTCTACATGTAGGCCTTCACAAATGGAAGTTCATAAGGTGATCAAATTAGTCATGATAAATATCGATTTTCTAAGCATATGCAATATGTCCGACTATATTTAGAAATGATTTTACCATATATAATATTTACTTAACCGCTAATATTATTGTGGATGCAACACATGTTTTCTTCATACATGTGGTTATAATATTCCACTTTGAAATGGGGGATCAATGAATTCGAACCCATGATCTCCCATTGAGTATATATATGATTCTGATATCATGTCAAGAAACCACTCTAACAAAAAGTTTAAGCTGATGGTTGAAATCTTAGGATATGAAATATAACATATACTCCATCACAATGATTGCAGCCCCAAGATATGTTTTCTATCTTATCAGTTTGTAAACCTCAAAATAAGGGCTCGTAGAGCACTAACTATAGATTCCCTATTTATTTTTTGATGTTTAGAAAAGTGATACCCTTCATCAATCACTGATGGTAAAATAGAGACTTAAATTTAACATTGTTAGGTTTTAGACCTCTGTAACCAACAATATCACGATAAGACAAGTATTCTTGACTAATAAACTATATAAGAAGACTGTTAATGTTGGAGGCCCTTATTTTCTGGGACTTAGGCGGTTGGACATCTTGAATGGGCCTAGAATCGCCATTGCCTCAAAAGTTCAATTAAAGCATAAAATATATAGGATATAAAGATTAGTGTATTTTTGCTCGGTCCCTGATCAAATCATAACTATTTTTATACATTATGCAGTATTTTGTTGAGGAATGTGAATCAAGATCATGGATGATAAGAAATGGAAAAACAAAAAAGGCTACAATTGAACAGAGTGATATAATGGTGGAATATAAGAGATGTAATTCAAAGTGGAAATCAAGCTGGTGGGACCAATTTTGTGTTCTTGTTAGTAGGGGATTCAAGGAAAGAAGACATGAATATTTCAGTTGCACTCGTGTTATTCAAGTCATTTTAACTGCTATTATTGTAGGTTTGCTTTGGTGGCATCCTAATTATTCATCTTCCATAGATACCACTGATCAGGTAATTATTGGGTAGGCCCAACACTGTCAAAGAACCATCTCAACCAAAAGCTTAAGCTAATGGTTGAGGCCCCATGATATGTTATATACTCTAACACGTCCCCTCACACGAGAGCCCTTTGGGCTTGAAGTGTGGATGCAGCACATGCCCTCCTCATACATGGCGCTAAATATTCCACTTTAAATGAGGGGTGGTTGAGATTCGAACCTGTGACCTCTTGTCACCCTGGCTTCTGATACCATGTCAAAGAACCAATTCACTCTGGCTTCTGATACCATGTCAAAGAACCAACTCAACTAAAAGCTTAAGCTAATGGTTGAGGCCCCATGATATGTTATATACTCTAACAAACACTCACCTCTATATATATATTGAGCAAACTATATTACAGTTTGTTGTATCATACGTTATACAATTTAATATTAAAAATATACTTTGATCAAAAACTAGACATAGTCTAGCTAGGCAAACCTAGGCAGCCTAGATTTCAAGGGTGGGTATAAAATTATACTCTATCGTATTCATCTTAAGATTCTCATTTACTTTATGCACTCTATCCAATGTACTTATTCAATATTTAATATATCAAGTTATGGATAATTAAAAATTATAAAAAGTTGATATTAATAATATTATATCAAAACGAATCAAATCAGATCCACATGACTATGTTTTAACTTATAGATTAATAATAAAATGGAATCTAAGAGTGATAGATGAATATTGTTTCAAAAATAAATGGGACACCTAAGGTGAATAGGAGGGAGTATAACTAAAGATACTAGTATATGTGTTTTTTAATTTGGTAGAAATTTTGCTATATGAATGCATTGACCTGGGTTCAAACCTCTAAAAGCACATTTTCTAAACAAGTCTTGTATGAGACGATGTCACTATAGACTAGCCCATATGATTAGTTCATTTATCTAATTGATAATTTTAAGTTTATAAATGATCACTCTAAGACTACGAAAAACGATCAGTTTAAAATTATAAGTGATCACTTCAAGGTTATGATTTTAAGGTTATAAGTGATCACTCTAAGACTATAACTTTGAAACAGCAAGTGTACGTTGTACATTAGGTCTACCGAATAAAAATGGTCTCACCGTTAAATTATCTCATTTGAGAAATTCGTGTTTATCAAAATGTTATCGACATCATATGATTTTGTTCTACAACCTCCCCTGTTAGATTCCCCAAATTAACAATGTTTAGACGATGATTCCACTGCACTGCACGCAACTTCTTTATCTCCTTTGATAATGATATGGTACCTTTAGTCTTTCATTCCATAGATTCAATAAGCAGAATACATTGGCTATGATGATGATCATCTAACAATGTTAATTGCGATGATTTTTGTGTATGTGCAGGCAGGGTTGATATTCTTCATCTCAGTTTTCTGGGGTTTTTTCCCACTATTTACAGCAATATTTACCTTCCCACAAGAAAGAGTAATGCTAATAAAGGAAAGATCAGTAGGGATGTACAAACTCAGTGCATATTTTGCTGCTCGGAACATCACTGATCTACCTTTGGATCTTGTGTTACCCACCTTTTTTATGCTCATAATGTACTTCATGGTTGGATTAAAACCCAATTTTGCTGCATTTTTCCTCACATTACTTGCAATTTTCCTCAACATAGTGGCTTCCCAGGTAATAAAATAACAGCCAGTCTCCTGAGAAACCGTCTTTCTGAGAGACATCTCTCTGGCCCAATCCATTAAAGCTCATTTCCTACATTTACTGTACATTTTTTCTAATGGGCCAACCCAATTAGAGATGGTCTCTCACAACAATTTGTGACAAAATAAACATCTACAATATTCTTATGACATAAATGGGGTGTTCAATGGGTTGGATATTGACTGGGCTGGGCTTGGCTTTAGTAAATATGAATTGGGATCAACAAGGACCCTTTAAACTTAATATGGGCTTTACATGAATCAGATTTTTCAAGTCCAGCATGGCCCGACATGACCCGTTTATATCACTAGAAATTATTAGAATCTCCGTTTATCAATTTAAAATTATTAAATTATTGTTTATATGAATTAAATTGTTGAAACGTTAATAACTGTTATTGAAATTGTCATTAATAATTTAGTTATCTAATCAATTATACTATTATACTATTTAATTATAAAGGTTTTTGGCTCTTATTCAGCCTTTTTATAGCCAGCTCTATTTTAATTGTAATACAACCCGTTTTCGGCCTGACTAATTTTCAACCCAATTCTTACAAAATTTGTTGAAAAAATGGACCGGATAAGGGCTAAAAATAAGGGTCCGACCCGTTAAACACTACTTACTTGTGAGTAGTCACTTATTGAAACTAGGGATGGCAATTCAGTCCGAATCCGACCCTAGTCCGACTCGATCCGAGGAAAATAATCCGACTCGAGTCCGAGGAAAAAGTCATCTGACTCCGACTCCGACTTTACGATCCGAGTCCAAGTTAGAGACGGACCGGAGTTGGACCATATTAAAAATCCGAGACTCCGACCCGACTCCGACCCTGAAGGACATCCGACTTTGAATTTGACTTTTACACTAATATTTTGTTTCCTTTAAAACTCTAAATGTGACTAATTCAAGCTCTCTCTCATACTAATAGTTGTAATTTTCGATTTTGAAAAACTACTTGGTACTTTTATTTAAATTAATGAATCAAGATAAGACAAATGAAATAAGAGAAATTAAATACGTCAAATTAAATACGAGAAAATTTTTGTTAAATTTTAGAAGTAGGATTATTTCTCTTGTTAAAATTGAATTTAAATTAAAGTACATATTTTTTTTGTTAAATTGTATTTGAAAAATATATTTTGTAATTTTATATGCTTTAAAATCACTACTACAATATTACAACGATACCGTTTGATAATAATCCGACTCTACATCCGACTCCGTTGGAGATCCAAGAGTCCGAGTCGGGGCAAACTTGGAGTATGCATAATCCGACTCCGAGTGGAGGTGGACTGAAAACAAAAGTCCGACTATTATCCGGAGCAAAGTCGGAGTATGTATAATCCGAGCCGAGTCCGACCCATTGCCATCCCTAATTGAAACCTATCAAATTCAGGGACTAGGCTTAAGCATTGGAGCAGCATTCATGGACATCAAGAAAGCATTAACCTTAGCTTCTATACTCATCATGTCTTTCATGCTATCAGCTGGATTTTTCATCCATGTAAGCAATTAATCATCCCTTTAGTATGTGCAAATTCTTCGTTATATATTGGAACTACAACTATCAACATAAGATGCTGGTTGAGTTGGTTACGTGACAAACTATCATAGGTTTAAATTAATCTCATTCACTTATTTTAAGTAGAATGTTTAGAACCAAAATATGCATGAGGAAAATATGGTTGTCTTGCTATTTGTGTTGCATATATCGTTTCTAAGTTTTTTGCCTTTCTTTGCATGTGTTTTTGAGCCGGGGTTCTTACTGGTCGCAACCTTAATCACATCTAATTAGAGTACGTATCTCTTCTTCTAATTATATTTATTTTGAGCAGGATATACTGAGTATGATTACAACGAGAAAGACATGTGTTGCATCCACATTTCTAACCTAAATTTTGTTTGTGAACATGCATGATTGTAATACCGTCAACTTACGATGTTAGTTCAGTTGATTTTTTAACATGGTCTAGCCGTAAAGCTAGGAGTTAATTAGACAAATATATCATAGGTTTAAATTAATCTCATTCACTTATTTCAACTAGAATGTTCAGCACCAAATATGAGAAAGAAATGGTTAATAGTTGTTTGCGGATTTTTTTGTTTTTTTATTTGCATATTTTTTTCGAGTCGACGGTCTAACTAGTCGCAACCTTCTTATCTGGTTTGTTGTACACTTGATATGTAGGATGTGCCCGGTTTCATGTCTTGGTTACGTTATGTTTCCTTCAACTATCACACAAACCGGCTTTTGTTAAGGATTCAATTTGGGTGTTCAAGTGAGAGTTTGAAATATGGAAGGTGTGAAGCTCCTATAATCAAAGGATTAAAAGTTGATTATTCTGGTAAACATGAGATTGGAGCCTTGATTATAATGATAATTGGATATAGATTTATAGCTTACTTATTTCTCAAGAGAATGAAATTTAGGCCTACATGATATATTCCACTACCGAATTAGCGGATTTAGTAGGTGTCATATTAACTGGTTAAATCAGCCACTATAACCACCTCCCTGTTGGTGTTTGAATCATGATATGTTATACCATTTGGTAGTACCTATGCTTATCAATATCAATCAATAAAATAAAGTATTAATTAATTATGCTCTTATATGCAGCAAGTGTTTCTACATTTTTCGCGTTGATCTTCATGTGATTAATTTGTTATATTTTTATTTTTGGTCCACGCTATTTTATAAAGTTTTTCTATATATTTAATTTATTTTATTTATCAAATATTACACTTATATTCAATTATTTTTTATTTTTTATTTATTTTCTCAAACTTTATCCTTATAAAAAATATTACGGGACATAGTGAGTATGATTTATGCACTTCCTTCTTCCCACTTTTACATCAAGTTTTTATGGACAAATTTACATCTATAGAATATTCTAAATGGTACATTACACCAGTGGAAAAAATATTATCCATCACGTGGCATATGCCACTATTACAAGTGCTTGGAATCTAAACTATAACATATAAGGCCCAAAAAATCACAGCATATGGGGTTTTTTCTATCGTAATAGTATTATTTTTAAATGAAAAAATTATCTTGAATAATCCAACTTTTTTATGAGTTTCCTACAATAATTCAAGCTATTGATTATCCATGAATAATTGCAACTTTAGAGGGTATTTTACTATAAAGCCGGTAATCCGATGACTTGTTATAGTAAATTTTATTTAAAAAAGACAAATTAAATAAAATATCAAAAAAAATGTGAAAAAAATATTTTTAAAAAATTCTGATTTTCATTAATTATTTAGAATTTTTATGTGAATTTTCAAAATACCAACTTCTATAGGTTAAAATACCAACTTTAATATGTTAACAACTTAACAGGTTAAAACATACCAACTTTAATAAATTAAAATATCAACTTTAATATGTTAAAAACACCAACTCTAATAGATTAACAACTTAACATGTTCAAACATCAATTCCAAATAGATTAACATACCAACTTTAATATGTTAAAGCACCAACTCCCGTAAGTTAAAATACCAAGTCGAAATAGGTTAACACAAGTAATGAAGCATATGTTTTTTTAATTCTTTTCTAATATTATACTCTCTCTGGTTTTTATTAATTGCTACATATAGTGATATTTCTCTTCACAAGATGTTGATATCTGTAGCAACTATTAAAATCCAGAGGAAGTATTAAAAGCTACCCAAGATGGTTCATATGCTCCACTTGGATGTAAAATAACAATCGGTGTAAAATAGATGTGAAAGATGATAGTGGGTCGGTTTGAATGTGAAATTTGAAAATGAAATCACGAATTCAACACAATCCAAGATGGTTGATATGCTTTATTAAATTTTTTGATATATTTATTTAAATAAAAAAATTAAAAATTGATGGATTTATGTTTTAACTATCTCAAAATATCCTATACTCATTCAATAAATAACATTATAGAGATTTTATAAGTAATTGAAAGAAAATAAAATAAAATATATAATTTTATCATATATTAAAATGATATGACCTAAAAAGTAAATAGATCAATCAATAATAATAATATTAGTCATAATTAGGAAATAAAAAAGTCAAAGCTATAAATATTAGTGATAAATGCAATGACATATCATTGTGTTTTGGAGAGAAAATTTTTATTGAGATTGTGACACGTAAACAATTTTAAAAAATAATGACATCAGTGTTTTGTTTTAGTATTAGTTATAGATAGATATATAATATAATGTATAGATTTCAGTTTTAGTAACCAAAAATTACCGATTATCTTCTTTCTCTTTTTAATTTTTCATATGATTTCTTATCTCAATCAACCTTTTCACCCCTCAATCATGGGCTCCCCGTCATTTTAACATTTTCCATCTATTTCGTTTCTTCATCCGATTTGTTCTCTTCACCATTTATTAAAATTTCTAACATATTTATATAACTAAAATTTATAAATATTTAATAAATAAAATTGAAAAGATTTTATAAATAATTAAAAAAGAAGAAATAAAATACATGATTTTCTAATAATATAAGTATATAACCTAAAAAGTAAAAAAATTAATCAATATGGATAATGCTATAGTCATAATTACAAAGTAGTAAAGCCAAAAATATATATATTAGTCGTACATCATCATTGAGTTTTGAAGGGAAAACTTTTGTTGAATTTGTGACACGTAAACAATTTTAAAAAATGATGATATTGTCTATGTTTTATTTTAGTTATATTTATAGAATAGATTTCAATTTTTTAGTTTTTCTTGGATTTTTCTTTCTTTGTTGATTTTAAAAAAAAAAATTTGATCTACAAATTATGTCCTTTAATTTTTGTGGTTATTTATTTTACCATTATCTTTTGATTTAAAAAACTCATCTCATTTGTACGCACTTCTAACTTTCTCTCTTCCATTTTATCCAAATCTCACCCTTTATTGATATACTAAGAGGCAACAGCCCACTTGGATTAGGGGTAAATATTTAAGGGGTAATTAAAAATTAATGTAGAAAACAAAATTTGTTAAATAGATGATTAAAGAAATTTGATTGTTAGAGAGAAGAAAAAAAATTAATTAGTTATAAAGTAATGAAAAATCGATAAAAAGCAATTAGTTCTCTCATTTTGGTGTATAAATTTACCTCTAATAGAGAGGATGAGGATATTCTTTTCCTCTAGATAAGGGAACGCTTCCTCATTTAAAAAAAAATAAAATAAGAGAACGCTTCCTCCTTTTTAATTTATTCATCCTTTTAGTTTACTCTCATTCTACCTTTTTCAGAATTATTTCATTATTTCATTTACAACTTTAATTATCTATGTTGCATTAATTGTACATTTTTTACTTATTAAATATTTAGACTCAATCTAAACGAGCTCTAAGAAATATTTTAATTGTCTCTCTCCATAAAAAATCACGTGAAAGCATTTATGCCCATCTTTTTCCAATCCTTTAATTTTCAAATTATTTTAAGTTCTTAAAAATACCCAAAATGTGTGATTTTTATGGACAATAATATAGACAATGAAAACTTGATATTCCTTTTGCTTTATTTGGATCAACTGATTGAAGAATTAAACAAATCATCATATAATCTGATAAAAAGACCGTAAAATTCTACTTGACGTTCTCATAATCTTTTGCTATATATTTAATAAAAGTTAACATCAACTTATTTCTTTAATATATGAGTAATATATTACAATTAAATATATTGTGTTAAATTTTCTTAGAATATTATATTTTTGAATTTAAATGTTACATAAAATTTCCATTAAAGTTTCTTATATATTGAATATATATTTACTTTTTTATATTGAAGAATTTGCTAATTAATAAAGTTTTTTCATTAAAAGTTCAATTTCAAAAATATTTTACCAAGAAATAAAAGATACTCCCTCCGTTTCTTTTTGTTTTTCCACCTTACTAAAACGGGTAGTTCCATAAGTTTTTCCACTTTAGAATACTTTCCATTTTTGGAAAGTTTTCATCCCACTTTACCCCTTAAAACCCCACTTTCCTTACTTCACACTACTATTTAATTATTTTCTCTCTCATACTTCCAATACAATCATTACATTACACTATTATTTAATTATTTTTTCTCTCATACTTCCAATACAATCATTACTTTCCACTACTATATAATTAAAATAATACGCACTACCACCAAATATTCCATTTTTCTTAATCTTAGTGAAAAACACAAATAGAAACATAAAAAAGGAACGGAGGGAGTACATGATAATCAAAAGTTATTTTGAGAATGACAAAAATCATTATGTTAACGTTATTGAAAGATTACTTAAATTTTCTTTAAAAATTTTAATTAATGCTTATATTAACAACCACATTTTTTCCATTCAAAGCACTATATATTCAATAATCCTCCATCTAATTTATAAGATATATTATAATTTCATAGTGATAATTTATAATTCCGTCTGTATCTAAAATTTATATTTACATATACTTTTATACTAACAACTTCGTGCATTTTACGAATTTCTATACTAGTATCATGGTAATTAACAAAATTTCATCCTATCTTAAGATAGTAATATTCTTGTAGTCAATGTTTCAATTGTCATTTCTCATTTTCATATTCCCTCCAATTCACTGAATTCCCAAATTACAAAACCATTAACAAAAAAAAGCATCTTACAAAACCAATGACCCCATGTCATTTCAAATTTATTACTCCCTCCGATCTTATTTGTTCTTCCACTTTGGGTTTTTCACAAATATTAAAGTAGATAGAATCTTCGGGTTGTAGTGAGTATTATTTTAATTAAATAGTAATGTGAAGTAATGATTGTATTGAAAGTATGAGAGAAAAAATAATTAAATAGTAGTATGAAGAAATGCTTGTATTGAAAGTATGAGAGAAAAAATAATTAAATAGTAGTGTGAAGTAAGGAAAGTGGAGTTTTAAGGGTAAAACTGAGATGAAAACTTTCCAAAAATAAAAAGTATTCTAAAGTGGAAGAACTTTTGAAACTACTCGTTATAGTAAAGTAAAAGAACTTAAAAGAACGGAGAGAATATCCTATAACATATGTTTAACTCAATTATTAATTCAAGTATCATTGTTATTAGTGGGTCCAAAAGCTTTATAAATGGGTTTAACTTTTGCCCACTTTATAGAAAAGCTAACATCTTTTGTATTTTAATAGATAATGCTCAATAATAAACCCTAATGGCATTGGGGACTACAAAGACACAAAGTTAATAGTGAAGCATACTTTTTAAGGTATCTTTTGGAAATATCCCAAAACAAAAATTTATAATGGGTTGTAGGGTGTCCATCCAATATTGGTTGCTAGTGCTTGTATTTTTTGTTTGGATTGTTGATTTGAATGGTTTTCCATTGGATGATCTTGTGGTTGGATTGCCTGGTCAACCAAAGGTTAGATTTAGACAATTTTCAGGATACATTGATGTGGATGTTAAGGTTGGGAGAAGCTTGTTTTACTACTTTGTAGAAGCTCAACAAGATCCTCACATTAAGCCTCTCACACTTTGGCTCAATGGAGGTTAGCTATTTGTTTTTGCTTAAGGTTTGATTGTAGCTTTTGGTAGTTTGTTGCTTTATTTTAATGGGTTCTTGTTGACGTGCCTCATACGACACCTGTTAAAATGGATTGATCGGATCGTTTTTCAATTGGTAAGATTTGAACCAACAAATTCTTTTTCTTTTTGGAATTATATAGAGAAATGAGTGGCATGTAAAAATAATTGGGATAATTAACTTCTCGCAAAATCCGTATCTCTGACATGGATTTTAAACTCATATGGGATGGAAATGTGGATTTTGGGCTAGAAGCCCCTTCTGACCCAAAACTCACCTTCCCAGCCCATATGGATTTCACGTCGCTGTCAGAGACAACGCTTTTGGAAGAAACTTATTTTCCCAATTATTTTGGCCAGACACTCTTTTATACATGTATTTTCAGCAAAAGGTTAAAATCCAAAGTTTGAACTAACATTTCAAAAATTTATAGTTATTTTGTTAGTAATGCTATAAGATACTAAAAAAAAACATGTAGGTTTTTTTTTTTTTGAAGATAAAAAACATGTAGGTTTTTTAAATTTTGTTTTGATAGTAGTAGACTATTAATTATTTTCTATAATGTTTTGACCAAGTCCTTCCTATCTTGAAATGAAAGCTGCAATGTCTTGAATGTTATTAATTTTGTTGTATTTTTTAATATTTTTAGATCTTTGTACTAGAAGTGATATGGACATTCAGCAATTTGATTGTAGGTTTTTATAGTTTGTTGCATATTTTTCTTGGGTTATTATTATAGACATGTCTCTCACAATTTTGGTCGGTGGAATTTAAGTCCGTTGGATTCTAACTAATTGATTTTTTGTTTAAATTCAATTTTTAGTTTTTCCTAATAATATGGAGTTAAATATGATTTTTTTAAATCATAATGGTGGAATACTAACTCAAGTAATTAGAATGAACAAATAAAATAGTAGATCATAAATAAAACGTTGTCGTAAAACTTATCATAGAATAAAAAAATCTAGTAAAACAGGTTCAATCGATTGAATTTTGAATTAGATTCGACTAGATCGAACTAAAAATTGACTTGCGTAATCACAAATTATGTTGGATTCATGCAAATAGAACGGTAGCCCAAATAAAACATGCTAAAAATTGATCCAAGGAAAAAAAAAACTTAAAACACATGAAAAACTTACAACTTTACAATTATGATTTGTCTTGGATGCTTAAAGTTGGTCTATGGGCATCTTTCAGCACAAGTTTAATTTGCCGTTTGAAATAATGATTCCCTTAAATTAGCCTAAAAGTAGCCCATAATGGCTATAATTCGCTTTTTTCGATTCACAGTTCTCAAAGAAATTAACAAATCATGTGACACTGCGCTCAACTATAAGTCTAAAATGATCGAGATCGTTTCCGCAACATCACATGATCGATCCATTGTTATATGTTATCTAAATTTTCAGGGCCTGGTTGCTCATCACTTGGTGGTGGAGCGTTTACAGAGTTGGGACCGTTCTTTCCTGCAGGAGATGGTAAACGTCTTCGAACAAACTCAAAATCATGGAATAAAGGTTAGTTTAAACCAAATCCTACCTTTTAAAGACAACTTATTTCTTATTTTCTTTAAAAAATATATCAAATTCAAAATATTTTTAAAATCCTAATTTAATTTTTTTTTAAAATTTAATAGCAATGTATACACTGACCTATAAAATGGTGTTACGTATGTGTTTTTACTTCTTATTATAGTTAATAGATTAAGTGTTTTAAAATAAGACACCCTAATCCTAAAAAAAAAGAAAGAAAAGAAAAGATAAGACACCCCTAAATTTAGAATTTTTAGATAAAAACCCAAAGTTGAAATTTTATACGGCAAAACTTGTCAAAGAAAATAAAACAACCTTTACTCGATCCACTTAAAATAAATCCAACTCTAGTTTATTTTTTAAATAAACTTACCTATTCGATGTAATTGCTGAAAACAAATTCAATCATTGTTTATTCTTAATTGTTTGACTTACAAAGAAACATTAAAGGTAATTATAAACAATAAGTAAATTTATTTTTTAGCATGTATAGATGGATTTAATTAAAAATAACCAATAAGTGAGTTTAATTTAAAGGATAAAAAATTATTTTTATTATAATTATCAATTTCCCCTTTTAAATTTAGAGCATTTAAAAAACAATTTTTCTAAACATTTTTGGTATATAAATTTTGTTATGTTGTAACAGCATCAAATCTCCTATTTGTGGAGTCTCCTGCTGGAGTAGGGTGGTCTTATTCAAACAAATCATATGATTACAATACTGGAGATGCCTCAACAGGTTACAACTTTAAAATATAACATTTTTATAAATTATGGCTTTAATATTTATTTTTTGCGAATTACAGCCATCAGAGTATTAAAAGTTTGCAGTTTCAGATCAAAATGAATTCTGACCATTTTAGTGGTCGGAATTTTAAGTTAAGTGGTTGAAATTCTTTATTTTTTCCCTGAACCAGTAAACTTTGATATTTTAGTGGCTTTAATCACAAGAAAAAAACATTAAAACTATAATTCGCAAAATATTCTACTTTTATTATCTAGACCATTCTAGAACATTCTAGACTATTAATGTTCCTTAATTCTTAGCTTTTTTCCTTTGCAGCAAATGATATGCATATGTTTATGATGAAGTGGTATGAAAAATTTCCAGCATTCAAATCTAGGGATCTCTTTCTTACTGGAGAAAGCTATGCTGGTTATACACTACCCCCTTTCTTTTTTTTATTGTTCACTTCAAAATTTTGAAAAACAGAAAAATAAGAATGGGATTTTAATTCAAAGATAATTGAGTTTCTTATATCAAATGTTTGCATAGAAATTAATAAAATACATTGGAGATAGATAGATTAGATATTATTAATTAAAATCTTGCTGAAAGAGAGTTTTTAAAATGTTTATTACTAAGAATAAAATCAAATTTATATAGTAAATCAAGTAAAATATCTTTAAAATTTTAATTATTTAAACACTAATTATATTGTTTGAAATAACATCAAATGTAGAATTTTATAACTAAATCACACGTCAAAATAGAGATAGTTTATAGAATCATAGTATTAGTACTTCCTCTTCTATTTCAGTTGCTACATTTGCATGGGCACGGAAATTAAAAAAAATATGAGAATAACATATAAAGTATTATTTTACCTTTTATTTTTTCTTAATTAAAGAGGAAAAAAAGTTAGTGAGGTATAGAGTAGGATAAAAATAGAGATAAAGTAAATATTTATATAATTGTTTTATTACTAAAAATAGAAATGTAGCAAGTATTATAAAACGAAGTACTATCAAAACAAAAACAAGAGCATTATTAATTTATCATTTCCATCCCCACTTGTCTCCCTAAAACACTGCTGTTTTTATGGCAATCCTAAAAAATGTATTTTTATTTATGATTTTTTTTCATTTTTTCTGACGCACTTAAAGAGATGTAGAATATCACTGAAATTTGGCAGGAAAAGGGCACTATTTCTTTATTATATTCTAGGTGGTGTCAAAAGTTAATAATTTGGTGAAAATTAAATTTAAAATTAAATTTAAAAATAGATATTTAATCGTTAACTGAAATACCGTTCCAATATAGTTACAACATTGGAAAATTAAGCACTATTCAGTTATCTCCTTTAATTTGTGATTAATTCGTAATCAATAAGCTAAAACATAGTCAAATGAGATCTTGTTTGATTCGTCTTGATGCAAATCAAATTTTAAAAATTTATATATTATACATAATTATAGATATTAAGGATTGAATTAGTGCATCGGACTGCATGAAAAAGCAAATATGCAACTATTTTGGAACGGAGAAAGTAAGATTCAATTCACTTATTTCCAAAATCATTTAGTTATTTAGTTATATATTTACTTTTTTAGCTCATCGTGTATGAAAACGTATCACTATAAAACGAAGTAACGAACTCATATACTTAGTCAGTTTCTTTAAGTAATCACTCTAAGATAATAAAAATATATTAAGTTAACACAATAGAAATAGTTTCACCATGAGACCGTGTCATTGAAAATTTGTGTTACTTATCATAGGGTTGGCCCTAGGTTTTTAGGGGCCCGAAGCAAAAAATTATTTATGGGCCCCTAAACCATTGTATATATAGAAATTTCGAACTTTAGCACTAGTTGAAAGCTAAAGTTTTTTAGGGGTCCTGGGAACAGGCGGCACGACTTGCACTTGCTTAGGACCGGCCTGTGTGAGTTCCAGTTATTTAGTTATATATTTACTTTTATATTGTGTGAGTTCCTCTTATGATGAATGGCAACATGCAGGACATTACATACCAATGCTGGCTGTCACCTTATTAGATCATAATGCTCATTCACCATCTACCAAGTTTAACATAAAAGGAGTTGCTGTAAGTCACTAATACTTAGTACTCCCTCAATTCCATTTAGATAAAAAAAACAGAAAGAACACAAAAAACAAAAAAAATAAACAAAAAACAAAAAAAAAATAAACAAAAAACTTCTACACAAAATAAATAGTAAAATCATTTGAATTTTGTGAATAATTAAAAAAAAGTTTGAAATATATAAATTAGAATAATAAAATAAAGTGATAGAACATAATTTCCATAAATAAAATTAAGTGCTCTCTTGAGAGACCGTTTTTTGTAAAGACGACTCTCAAAAGTCCAGCCCAAATCTATTTTAGAGTTGTAACAATATATATTTAGAATTGGACTGGGCTTTTGAGAGCCGTCTTTACAAAAGACGGTCTTAAGTAAGAATTTGTGTTACTTAACTTTAATCTCTCCATTGGAGCAAATATATCAATTTACTACACCCTATTCAACCTAAATGTCCCATTTTTTTGGTACTATTAACTCATCACTCTTAATTTGTATTTTATTCTTAATCTATAAGATAAAACATAGTCATGTGAGATCTTGTTTGATTCGTCTCAATACAAGGATTATTAATATCAAATTTTTATAATTTTTAATTAAGAATAATTTGAAATATTAAATGTTAAAATGTTGTTTCGGGCAAGTGTGAAAAACTAAATGGGACATTTAGGCTGAATAGGAGGGAAAATATTTTTTCTAACCCTCTCAATTGACGGTACTTTCCATTTTAATTTGTTCCGGTGATTTTACTCTCACTCTTTTTTATTAATCTCATCCACAAACTTATACTTCGTTTTAACCACTCATTTCTATCGTCTACTTTCTTTTCTCATAATCCAAACCAATTTCCCTTTTAACTAAATTTCACCTATTTTACAACTTGTGCAAAATGAGAGAGACAAAGAGAATATCTAATTATATATAATAACATAATCAAAAATAATAATTAATATAATAAAATAAGATTTCATCTAAATATATTTAAATTAAAATAAAGAATAAAATATAAATTACTATTGATAAATTAATAGTGCCGAAAAAATAAATAAGAAAAATTTTTGCTAGAAGAGATGTTTCTTGTAAGAGATTGTCTATCGGTAAGACGACTTTAAAATAAGGAATTCATATACTCATGCTCCGTATTAGTTAGACTATTTAACCTTGTATGAGACAAATCTCACAAAGATATCAAACCGTCTCATACAACAAAATGTGGTAATATATAGGAAAAATTACCTAGAATAATCCAAACTATTCAAGATTTTCCTACAATAATCCCATTTATTGATTAATTATAAATAATCTCAACTTTAAGGGTATTTTCCTAGAGTAAACTTGGGTAACCCAATAACCTGCTATAGTAGGTAATTTACTAAAAAAATAAATTATATATTAATTTAAAATTAGAAAATATTTTTAAAAATTTACATAAAAAATTCTAAATAATAAAAAAAAATCATTAATTTTTTATGAATATTTTTTTAACATTTTTTTCGATATTTTATTTTAATTTATCTTTTTTTAAAAAAAATTTGTTATAGCAAGTCATCCGGTCACCGGGTTTACTCTTGGAAAATGCCCCTCAAAGTTGGGATTATTCATGGTTAATCAATAGGTGGGATTATTATAGAAAAATCATGAATAGTTCGGATTATTCTAGGTAATTTTTCATAAATGTATATTAGTAACTAGTAATAATAAGCCCTTCTATTGTTATTTACTTATTTGTTTGTGTGGTGGATTAGATTGGAAACCCATTACTGAATCTGGATCAAGACATTCGATCTGAATATGAGTATTTTTGGTCACATGGGATGATATCAGATGAAAATGGTGTCACCATACAAAAGGAATGTGACTTCAATCATTATAGTTTTGGGAGTTTTGATCATAATGTGTCTTCAATTTGCTACAATTTAATGGCAGAGGCTAAACTTAGTGTTGGTGACTACACTGATAATTATGATGTTATTGTTGATGTTTGTTACCCTTCTATTGTGGAGCAGCAACTTCGTTTGAGAAAAATGGTAATCTCTGTTATCATTTCTTAGCCAAAACGAAAAACTAACGGGTTGTTTGGCAAATGACAATTGACTGGTTTGACAAACGAAAAACCGTATTGTCTAACAAGAACTAACTAACTTTTAACAGTATGTTTGATTGGCAAATGACAATTGGCTGGTTTGACCAAATACTTTTTTATTGTTTAACCAGCCAAAACACCAACAACCTGTTTGGTTTGGTACTAAAAGGTGCTAACAGGAATGATTTGTGGTGCAAATTTTCATAAACTTTATGTCATTCTCATGATTATGAAACTTTGACCATAAAAGATTTTTTGTTCACAATTTTTCACTATCATCTAACACGACATTTTTGAATAATAGTGCATTGGAATAAATTTTATAAAGATAAGGACATAATTGAAGTTAAAGAAGCATAATCATTATAATTGTTATTGTTAAGAGGTTTCATATTAAAATCACACTTACTTTTTCATTACCAGTCCTTTCATTTAATACCGACTACCAAACAGGCCAAAAAATCTAAAAATCAAACACAAAGCTAAAAAGTCATTTGTCGAACACATCCCAAGATACATATTGATTAGATTCCTATGAAGGGGATTCGATTCTCAATTCCTGATTCCTAGTGTATATTTCAATAACTGCAGGCCAGTAAAATAAGTCTGGGCATTGATGTATGCATTGAATATGAATTATGGTACTATTTCAATCTTCCAGAGGTTCAAAAGGCTCTCCATGCAAATCGAACACAATTGCCCTATTCTTGGTCCATGTGTAGTGAGTATGTTAGCTTTTTATACTATTTGTTCGACCTGGCTTCGCCTGGTCGAACCTCCTAAATCTTCTTTAAGTGATTAAAAAGTTTACTCGGCTCCATATAATATGTTATAGTCATTTAGTTTCATATAAAGTGGTCTCCTCGATAAAAATTGTTCAAAATCTGCCATTTGTCGTTAGTGTTGCCGAGGAGGGGAAGATATTTGATCATGTGGCTAACATCACAACTATTTGTATCTTTATTTTATGCAACAGTGTTTTAAACTATAGTAAGCCTGATGTGAAGATGAATATGCTACCATTGCTCAAAAAAATCATTCAAAATGGCATTCCACTTTGGGTATACAGGTATAAATAGTAGCCACTCCTATTTTGCTTACTAGAATCACTTACTTTTCACAAATTATTGTGAGAGACGGTCTTTGAGAAATCATCTTTAATTTGATCGGCCCATAAAGAAAAATGCAGGGTAAAAGTACAAAACTCTTGTGAGAGATTATCTCTAATTGAACCGGTCCATTATATATTTTTTAAAATATTATAAGTAGGCATTAAGAAAGATATAAGTAGACATTTTAGATATTGAAAGTAAGTATTAAGCATATGGTAAGTAAGTATTAAAGATAATGTAAGTAGATATTCAAAATAAGGTTAGTAATACTCTCTTCGAACCAATTTAGTTGTCACATTTTCTTATTTGGCAAATGCATATCAATTGTAACATTTCCTTTTTTGTCAATTTTTTTTTTACCTGAATACCCCATGTTCACACACGTAATGACCAAAATACTCTCACTTTTACTACTTACAATACTCCAACTACCACCTTTACAATTAATTTAATCAATTAAAATACCCCAACTACCATTTTTTTAATAAACCCCACACCAACTTTAATAACCGTGCCCAAGCAAATGGGACAACTAAATTAGTTCGAAGAGAGTAGTATTTAATGGACCGGGCTTGAGATACGTCTCTCAAAGAGACGGTCTCTCAAAAGACTAGCTGGTAAAAGTATGCATTAAGCTTTAATGGACTGGACCTGAGAGATAAACGGTCTCTAAAGAGATCGGTTGTTTACTTTATGATCACTATTCTTAAAGTGAAATCTTAATTGATTCAACTTTTTTATTTTTATTTTTTTTTGTCAGTGGAGATCAAGATTCTGTTGTTCCATTGATTGGAACTCGCAGAATGATGCGTGTACTTGCTCAAGACCTCAACTTTACAGTCACTGTTCCATATGGAGCTTGGTTCCACAAACGGCAGGTAAACCGTAAACCCCTTCATTTGTTTGACATGTTTATGCTTTGAATGAATATGTTGGATATTTGCTTGCTTATTTAAACATAATTTCTTTATATATATGAAAAAAGAATTGGTTGATTCCACAATTTAAAAAAAATCCTTTTTTATGTTCAACTAGAAATTAGTATTTCTTTGTCACAGAATTGACCTTGGACCAATTCCTTTTTCATTTGGGAGTATTGAATAACCCATAATTTTAAGCTTCATGTTCTTCCATTACTCTTTTTTTATTATTGGGATAAGGTTGGAGAATTCCCTATATGTGTAGAGAAGGAGAAATTATACGTGGTGAGAATCAAATTTTTATCACAAGATAAAAAGGAAAGTTTATTAACTATTAGTTCAACTGATAATTCTTCGTAATACGCAACTTTTTGAAATAGTTCTAAAATACTAGATCTTGAGATTTTACAAGTGGTTTTGGAGAATGAATCTTTTATGAGTTTATTTGGCTTATGACTTTTTGGTTGGTCAACCCGTTAAAAATACGTTTAGCAATGACTTAAAGCCAGATAAAATATGACTTTTAAGCCGAAATCAAAAACCTATTATGGGTAAGTTTTTTATTAGTTTGACTTTTGACACTTTTTCCTAACAGATAACACGGAGGTATTTTGTTTTTTTCTAACATCCCCTACCAACTAACTTAATACTATATGTGACTTACCAGCCGATACATCCAATTGGTTAAACTAGCCAATAGTTCCAACTAACAACCATACTTAAATATATGTGACTTATCAGCCGATACATCCAATTGGTCAAACCAACCAACAGTTCCGACTAACAACTATATGTCAAACAAACCCTACTTGATGGCCATGGCCCATGGGAAGAGAAGGGAAGGGGGAAAATGTTCCTCTTCCTAAGATGAAAAAATGTTTGATTAAAGAATGTGTTGAGGTTAATATGTGGAACATTTGGAAACAGGTAGGAGGATGGGCTATTCAGTATGGAAATCTACTGACCTTTGCCACAGTAAGAGGTGCAGGTCATACAGTCCCATATTCACAGCCAGATAGGGCTTTGCATCTCTTCAGCTCTTTCGTTCGAGGGAAAATGCTGCCTAATTCAACACGCATGCCCGTTGATGACTAGCACACTTTAGAAACGTCATGCATGAGCGTAAAACTTCAAAACAGCGATGAGAAAAAGAATATGTCATCAATTAATGTTTTATGCGCCAATTTGTAATGTTTTATGTGCCAATTTGTAATATTTTTGTCAATTTAAGAATAACTCGAAGATCTTGTGTTTCTATAATTACCTGTTCTTTTCCTGATCTTTACAGCAAAGTCTGTTAAAAACTCAAAACACAGGGATGTTGTTCAATTACTGAAAACAGATTTGAGTAAACCAAACTTAACTAAGATCTACTAGTGATCATAGGTGATTTCTACCTATTTTAACCGAATTCTTTCTACACTCAAAGCCTTGAAGTAAGTTGTATAAAAATTTATTTGAAGTTTAAGAATCAAACTAAAAGAAAATTTGAAAGATACTTGTGTAAATAAAAGGACAAAAAAACCAATTTCAAAACCGATATTTGGTGTCCGATCCGGGGTAAACTGGATTTCGGATATCTGATTTATTTAGATCGAAACCATATCATGGTTTTTACTATCAAAAAACCGAATATCCGAATTTTTTAATAAACAACCCTAAAAGTAGGAACCTTTTTTATACTAGTACATTTCACAAAAGCCACCTCTTCTTATTCCTTCTCTTTCTCATATTCCTTTGCTTTCTACCTCTTTAGTTTTTTACTTTTCAGTTATAGCTTGAACTTTGAAAACGATAATGGTGTTTCAAAAACCAGGTATGCATTCTTCATTTTTTGCCTTCTCATCCTCTTTACATCTTCTATTTATGTCCTTAGCAAAACGGACCGCCACCATTCCCAGATCTCCTTGAGGAACGGTTCAAAGCGAAAACCCATGAGGCATTTTGCGTTTTGCGCTTTTATGGCTTGTTTAGACTTTGGTTGTGCATCTAAAGGGAGGAGGATTCGTAGCAAAACATGGGCCTCTTAGATTGTGATACATGTTCATTTTCTCCCTACGAGTAAACCTAAATTTGAAGAGGATTTAAGAATAGAAAACACAATTTTGCGTCCAAAACTATGTTTGGACAAAAATTTAGGAAAGAACGGAAATGAAGGGGACGGAGGAAAGAGAAGAAAAGGGATGAAAGAATGAGGCTAACTTACATTTATATGTTTTGGGAAGGGCCGAAGGAGAAGAAGAAAGACCATTTTCCCTGCAGGGCTTTGTTGCAGAGATTTTGTTATTAACAAAATTGAGGGAGTAAAATCTTTTCAAATCCCTCTTTCTCTGGAAGGGTTTCCAAACAAAAGAAAACATATCTATCCAACTATAAAACTATCTAAATCCAAACACAAAATAGTGGATGATCGTATGCAATAACTTCGGCATTAATGTGCATTCATAGACCATAACTAATGGGAGTTTATCTATGAGCATCCCACGCAATACAGGAAATTCATCATGAAACTTGTGTCGGAACCAGGAAAGGGTTTTAGTAAAACTTTCGGAGTGAATTTTAATTATATTGTGCTCTTTTATTGCTCGGAAAATCTAAAAATGGAAAGGGGTCATGAAGCTTGTATTACTAGAGGGATATCGGACTTTAATTTCATCTTCTTCCACAATATTAAAAGCATCGAATGAGAAAACAAACAAAATCATAACTGTATCATCTGAACATAGAAAGAAAGAGAAATGTACTTTACTTGTCATGAAGGCAGGATATACAAAGGCTGGCACTTTATAGCCATTTCAACCGCATCCATAACTTATATCAGGATTACCAGTAGCTGAATTGAAAGGAATTTCAACTCTCTCCTTTACAATGCGACGGATTTCACCACCTTCCATAACCGTCACATTCCCTGGTGGGTAGCGTGGAACAATTACCCTATCATCAGTATTACACTGTTGGAACAGGGTCAGGACATTACTATTTGAACCCTTCTTCCGAAGCCCAGGTTCAAAACCAGCCAAACTTAGTAGAGAGATGACACCAACAACAGTAAGCATTGTCTTGGCAGTGGAATGAACAAGAAACCTCAATCCTCCCCATAACTTGTTTGGTTTACTCTGCGTTTGATTGTTGTTTGACTCGATTCCCCCATTAAGACCATTTTGTGAGAGCTTACGTGAATTATAGCTTTTGTCGAGCACCAGAGAGTGGGGAGAGTGGGTTGGATATGGTGGAAGCAGCAATTCATGGTCATGCTCCACCTTCATACTTGCAAAAGCTTCTGCCTCGTGTATGACATCCAAATGATCCCCTTTATACTCACTGAGTATCTTAAGCAAAGTCTTACGGCTATACTCAATCTCTCCTATTACAGCTTCTTTTTCGTATTGCTGCTGCTGTCGTAAAGCCTGATACGAAATTTCTAAAGGTTAGCATACATTATAGTACAGAAACATACAACAGACATTTCCTAAAATAAGCATTTCTTAAACACACAACAATTAGTATGGTACATTTATAAAGTAATAATGGAGAATGGAGTGAATAATAAATGAATGAAATCGAAGAAAAGGAAAGGAATGACAGGACAGGCGGTAGTTGGCTACTGTTTTGAACTCATGTCTATTCAACTTTGCAAGGATTGGTAAATGGAAACATGATTGCATACCCGGGCAATGTCAATACCTGTGACTTTTATAGAATTGCTACGTTAATGAGTGTGTACACTATTTGCCTCCGCTTTCCCTTCAATATGCCGAAAAGGAACGGTAAACTATCAATGCTATTCCCCTTTTCTCTTCAAATCATCCTCACTCAAACACATTATTAAACAACATCCGTTAATGAACCATTTGAAGTGTATTCTACTCCCCTTTCTATAATCAACCTTGGTCAAGCTTCCAACAGGTCAAATTAAACTAGATATTTAGTAAACAAAGGGTGATTCATTGGCAATTCACAATTTACCTTAGCTTTGGTTCCAAACAGCTTTGGTCCCGCCAGGAAGACCCGTCAAAATACCATTAAAAATATGTAAACTAGAGTCTCAACCACTTTGGAAGTTGCTCCAATTGAGCCAACTGCATAGTTGATGGAGAGATATTCCCTTTCCTAACGGGACACCCAAATGACAATGGAGCAGAAATCTTCAGCTGCGTCTCGCTGCCACATCAAGTAATGGGACTGCCTCTCCTATTTCATGGATGGTTTTTAGTTGGTAATCTAGTCACACTAGAAAAGAAAAAATCTGTCCATGATTTTGAGACCAAAATATAGAAGCTCCAACATCAACTTCAAGAAAATATTTCAAAATCTACCACTTTGCAACTTCCAAGGGTTGTTACTTTACTTGTTACATGAACAAGCTAATAGGAAAAAAATGAAGCAGCTTTGCCTGTAATTGCCTGTTAGAGTGCATATGAGACTTGAGTGCACCATGTTGGAACAACTGATCAAAGTATGTTCTTAGAAGCTTTAAAAGCACATGAGTGTTTAGTTGTGTTGGCCAAGAAAGGAGAGAGAACATTGGAAGTGCATGACGATGGAAGTTTTCTTATTAGCGCAAGTCTTTGGGGAAAGGAAGATCAAGGAATAGTGTGCACGGCAAAGTGGTTCAGGATGTAAGTCAAGAGTGTTTGTTCAAGCAATCCATGTGCTCGGACAAGCACCAAGATCAAAACACCGCCAGAACGATGTTGTCACGTTGTACTCGGGTGAGCAGGGACCCTTCCTCTGTTTTCAGCGACTTTATTTCATTTGTAATTGCTTTTTACTCAGTGCCCTTTGTTTTCAAAAGGGCTTATGCTTAGCTTAGATTATTATCTCTCTAACCCTTAGACCAAATACAAACCCTCTCTTATCTATTTAGTCTCTCTCTAAGTGTAATCCTGATATAAGAGTTCATAGTTTGAACTCCAAAACATTATCTCTATGATCAGTTAAAGCAAACCACCACCAAGGAAGACATAGAACTAGTCGGGTGAATCTCAAAAATCTTGTTTCTTGTTTATACTCCCTCCGTTCTTATCAGTTCTCATTTTCCTCAAATGGCAATCACACAATGTTTTTTCCATTTTGAATCTTTTCATTTTAAGACTATCTTTTTTAACAAAAACCTTTGCCCAACACATCTTGCTAAAAGGCATCACATAATTACATTTATAACCCCTAAAATACATAATGTTCTTCTCATTTTCCTCCGTTCTTCTCATTTTCAGACAAGGTCTTGAATCGAATCCCATCTAACTCTCCCCTTCCCTACCCTATGATCCAAAAAAATAGTACCCTGCCAGCCAAGTTTTGCTTCAACAATTAATTTGGAAAACAAACTGTGCAAACATCATAGGCACATAGCAAATTGCAAAGAACACAGAAGAATATAACGCAATTTTGGGCCACATTATAGATTCATACAGCAAACAAAAGCACAGAACAAGCCAAAAATTCCATGGATATCCCAAACCAAATCTTCATCATGAACCTCAATTATGCCAAAATCCATCATTAATCCAAAAAATTTCACAAATGTTACCCATGTCAAAGTTTTTTTATGAAAAACAAAAAATCAAAAGCAACTCACAAACAAAATCAGCAAACCCTAAAGAACACAAAAAACAAAGAATTTTGAAAAATGTAAAATTAACCTGTAAAGAAGCAAGCTGAGACTCAAGAGAATCAAAAGCGTAACAAATATTCAAAAGTGCTTCAGTATGTTCATCAGTTTCATCACCAGTTGGAGCAGAAGACGGATCAGAATCGCCATTATTTAGATTAGAGTCAGTAGTATTGTGAATGCAATTGGCAATTTTGGAGCGCAATTCTGAAGCTCTAACTAACACCATCCCAATCCTCTCTTCTTCCATTTCCATTCTTGTTTTTGAGCCAAATTTCTCGTTTTCAGTGACAATAGATGAAAAGATAAAGCTCCCAAAATTAAATTTAGGCGTATTTGGAATTTAGGGTTAGCTATAATTTGCGCGACTCGCAGAATGACGACCAGTCGACTTCCACCGCAAATATGAAGTAATAACACAGTTAAAGCTCATCACTACAATGGTGGTTAAAAAAAATCATCAGACCTTGATTTTAAGTAATTTTTTGGCAAATTCTAGGGGAGGTTTTGAGGTTTTCACGTAATAACTAAAACATTTAAAAAATCTATACGGTAATTCTGAGGTTTGTCAAATTGTTCAATTGTAATTTTTTTGCTCATAAAATGTTAGCAAAATGTTAACAAACGTTAATTTCGAAGCTTAAAACTGTTGCACACCTGTATATGCGACTCACTATTTCAAATGTCATCAGTTTCAACATTTTCCCCCAAAATATAAACCCTAACTCTATCATTTTTGGATTTGGGGAAAAAATATAATTTGGATGAAAGATGGTAGAGTGGGGGTTTAGGTTTTGGGGAAAAAGGTTGAAACTGATGACATTTGAAATGGTGAATCACATAAATAGGCGTACAACAGCCTTAAAGCTTCAAAATTAACGTTTGTTAACGTTTTTGTGTGCAAAAAGGTCACTACGAAACAATTATGTAAATCTCAAGGTTACCGCGTGAATTTTTAAAAAGTTCTAATTACCACTTGGAAAATTCAAAACCTCAGGGTTACCACATAAAATTTTATCCTCTCAGGGTAATAAAAACTACACTATCTATGGGCGTTTAGAATTGGATACTGAATTGATTTGGAATCAATTCGAATATCGAGTTTTCAAACAGTGAAAATCAAGATTTAATTTCGATAAAAAAAATCGAATGTTCGGAATTCGAATATCAGGTTTGATTTGAATCGGATACTAGATATATTTTAAAATTCTTATATTTTTGGAAAAATTACTTAGAATAATCCAAATTTTTTATGATTTTTCTCCGATAATCCCACATATTGATTAAGCATGAATAATCCCAACTTTAGGTGTATTTGCCTAGAGCAAACTTAGGTAACTCGTTGACCTGTTATAGCAAGTTTATTTTTAAAAAAAGATAAATTAAAATAAAATGTCGAAAAAAATATTAAAAAATGTAAAAAAAAAATTGACTTTTTTTATCGTTAAATCTTTTTTTTGTAAATTTTCAAAAATTTTCTCGAATTTTACATTAATTTTCAATTTACTTTTTTATGAACTACCTACTATAACAGGTCAATGGATTACTTAAGTTTCCTTAAGTTGAGATTGTTTATGGTTAACCGGGTTATTGTAAGAAAATCATGAAAATATTAGATTATTTTAGGTCATTTTTCGTATATATTTTTGCTATTATTATATACATTGAGTATTTTTACCATAAATATTTCACTTCCCTTCAGTTTCTTTCTTTAATGAAGTTTATTCTAGATAATTTTACTTTGCGTTTATTTATTATACTAATAAGTAATAACCTCATCCCTAATTAAAGTTTGAACTTTTAACTACTTCATTAATTAAATTGGAAAAACATAAACAAAAAACTCAATGGTTCTACATTCAACTATATATATTCGAAAATTCATACTTTAATCATACAAATTAAGATTACTTCTTGTTGTAGCTTTGATTAGCTTTATCATACAAATTATAAGAGTATTTGCTTAATGTTGTAGATACACACTTGATCTATGATTCCATTTGGCACTTGTGACACCTTACTACTCTATCGTCTTTGATTGGCATCAAAGAGAAATTGAGTTATTTTAAAAAAAAAGTGGTAATAAATGAACAGAGAAAATAAATTGTGTGGAGAAAATTACACAAGAGTTAAATGTATGGATAAGATTAGAGAAAAGTGGTGTACCGTTATCTAAAATAGAAATGATGCAAATTTAATGGGATTGACTAAAATGAAAAATGCTGCAAGTTCAATTAGACAAAGAGAGTATTTCTTTGTCCGTAAAACAATGTGCCTTATCCTCATTCCGACCTAGAAGAATTTGGTGGATATTGAGGTTTCACAAATTCTTACTTGAGATAGTGGTATCAGAGATCTTAGTCTTGGTCGAGGACGAGCAAACTGCCCAGCGAAGGGTTGTAATTCTTGCTAAGATTAATTCTTTTGGGCTTTGTTATTGCAGCTGGTCTTAAGGGAGATCGTTTCAATAAGAGACATATAGTTTAATCAGTCTCAAAATAATTTTTCTTATTATGTACTTTGTATTTGATCTATTTAAGGTTGTAAACTTGTAATTGATACCTATAAGGTTAAAATTGATTTTTCAATTGATCATTTTAAGGTCTGAATTGATCGTTTTTATATCAAATTGAAATTTTGTATAGCGAAACAACCAGGAACTCTTGATCATTTCCAAAGAACATTTATTTAATGGATCATTTTAATTTTAAGGTCTAAATTGATCATTTTTAGATCAAATTAATTTGAAAATTTTATAACAAAGCAACCATGAACTCTTGTTTATTTCCATGAGCATTCATCGAATCATTAGGCAAAACATAACTCGAGATCGATACTTCCTCCGCCTTCACATCAAGCGTAAGCAAACACTACACCTATAACTTTATATCCAAGTTCATTATGAACAAAAAGTATTGAAGAAAGAGCAATATCACTATTATTGATCAATGATTAAAGAGTAAAAATACTCTTATGTTCCATTAGAATCATTTATTGTTTGAAATTCATCTATATAATGATAAAATAATACCATTTTATTTAACTTCGTTCTGAAATTGTAAAAACAAAACCATACTTAGGTAGAAATTGACCAGTTTAACGTGAAAATTGATCACTTATAGGTCAAAAATAAAAATTTTATTTTAATTGATCTGCTTAAAGATTACTTTAAGTTGAAATTGATACCTCTAATGTCAAAATTAATACTTTTAAGGCTGTTACATGCGCGAATTAGGCTGCCCCAAAATGACGGTCTCATAATGAGATCGTCTCGGTAAAGTTTTTGTGTTGTTATCGTGTGTCGAACTCATAATTTTTATCATATTATGCTTAAAATTAACTGGTCTTACGCCCAACTGAAGCTTAATGCCTACTTATTATTTCCTAAATGCCTACTTACTTCATTCTTAATGCTTATTTACATCATTCTTAATGCCTACTTATCGAATACTTGATGCCTACTTACAATATATATCTTAAATTGTCTACTTACAGTATAGTTAATGCTTACTTACATCATAGTTATACTAATTTTTTTATTACTATGTTCACAATTTATTACCGACCACCAAACGGATCGATTAACACAAAAAATTATAAAAAATCCATTTCTTAAATGCTCTAAATCCTTATAAAATGACCTTGGTAGATATATTAAGCTAGTCCATCACTCCATCCACATGGCTTAAAACATAATCTTTGACAGGGTCGTTCCTGACCATAGGTAAGGTAGACATTTACCTAGAGTTCAGAGTTAAAAAGGCTATAAAAATAGAAAATACTCCCTCTGTTCCTTAAAAAAGTTCTCACTTTTCATTTTTGGGTGTTTCAATTGTTGTTCCCATAAGGATTCTTTCCATTTATATCACAAATTTTAGACAAAAATAAGCTCAGTCATCCTCATTTTAATATTTTAATAATAATTGTGGTCCCTACATATCTTTCACTAACTCCATTTTAATATTTTTATATTCTTTATGGTCCCCACATGTTTCCTACTAACTAACTTCATAAAAACATTTTTTAATTAGTTGTGGTCCCCATATTTTTTCCACTAACTTTCTTTAAATACTTTTTAAATATTTGTGGTCCCCACTTTTCCTCCATCAAATTTATTATTCAATAAAATAATATCTCCACTATCTAAAAGATTCCACTTTTCTTAATTCCCGTGAACATTCTCTGTGGGAACATCAATAGGGAACGGAGGGGGTATTAGTTAATGAAATAGACACTTAAAAATTTATAATTTATAAATAGTTCTTTTATCATTTAAGAAATATATGACACATCTACATTTTTAATGCTAATTATAATATATAAGTTTCACGATCAATATTCCATAAAGAAGATTCATTTTTTTAGTTTGCTCGGACCTATATATTGGCATGATCGTATATTAACCGTCAAATGTTGGACATCACATCAAACCCTTAAAATCCCACTCATCGACCAAAAGTTCACAACCATCACTCTCAACTCAAACACAAAAGACAACCCAATGAATATAACAACCTCATATTCAACTTTCATACAAACATATCAAAACAATGATTTTTTTTAATTCCCAAATAATATATTTTCTTATTTAAGGTGTAGAAAAAAGAAATGATTTTCTATTTTAGTCATTTCCAAAAAAATTTACATATTTATATTTGCAGATGATTTATCAGTTTTACTTTTTATATTTTTCCTTTTATTTTTGAATATATTCTTCATTTCTTACGGGCCGGGATTTAAGAAAAATATTTGATAGAGGAAATGTGGATACCATAATAAGTATTAAAAATATTAAAATATAGTTAGTGGGAAAATATAGAGACCACAATTATTAAAAAAAATATTTCTATAAAGTTGGTGAGAAACATGTGAAAACCAATGTGAAAATCACCATCAATAACAAATGTAAAATAAAGTTAGTGGAAAACATATAGGGACCATAAACATTATTAAAATAATAATATAAGGATAAAACAATGTTAATAATATTCAAAATTTGTGATATAAATAAAAAGATTCTATATGAGAACAACAAATTGAACAACCCAAAATGACAAATAGGAACAACTTCAAAAAATGTAGGGAGTACACAACTTCTTAGTCTCTAATCTCTATGCTAAAAGCAAAAAGCAAATATTGTATGAGACCGTCTCACCATGAAATGTGTGATAAAATCACCTTTTTTCTTGATTGATTATTTTAAAATAATAAATAATTACTTTAATATCATAAATAATCACATTAAAACTTCACTTTAAGGTTATAATTGGTCATTTATGGTACATTAAGCCAACTCAATAAAATGATCTCATTGTGACACTCTCATTTTAGAATTCCTCAAAAGCATGCAAGAGGTTCTCATTCGAATCATCAAGTCGTTTTCAAATCAAGTGTTTCGAATCGGTTTATATCAGTTAGTTTTTACATAATTATAAACTCATTTTTCAGTCGGAATTTTAAACTTCTCTTTGTAAATGGGTTAAAATAGGGGACTAAGGGTCTGTTCTCTTCAACTTATTTTTTTGACTTATTACTTATTCTTATTGGAATCAAATCAGATCAGACCAAGATCAGATCAGATCAGATCAGAACTATTCAGATCAGATCAGAAAGTTTCAGATCAGACCAGAAAGTTCGATCGACGGACGGATCGGACCAGACCGGACGGATCGGATCGGATCGGATCGGATCGGATCGACCATTATATTATTATTATTATTATTATTATCTGTTATTATTATTATTATTATTATTATTTTATTATTATTATTATTATTATTATTATTATTATTATTATTATTATTATTATTATTATTATTATTATTATAATATTATTATTATTATTATTATAATAATAATAATAATAATAATATTATTATTATTATTATTATTATTATTATTATATAATATTATTATATAATAATAATAATAATAATAATAATAATAATAATAATAATAATAATAATAATAATAATAGTAAAAATAAATAATAATAATAATAATAATAATAATAATAATAATAATAATAATAATAATAATAATAATAATCTTGTAGCCATTAATAATGATAATAATAATAATAACGATCAGGATCGGATCGGATCGGACGATCGGATCGGATCGAAAGATTCGATCGGATCGAGTGCAATCGCAGGATCAGGACGGATCGATCGGATCGATCGAGCCTATAAGATTCGGCCTTATCCAATCAGATCAGACGAAGAGAACAGGGCCTAACATAAGGGTAAAAACCCAATAAAGTATAGGGTATGCCAAGTAAGCAAGATTTATCATCCAAGTGTCACAATTCCATTGGAGAAACAAAACCTCAAAAAAGACATTTCCTTAATCTTATAAGAAGCATAAATTTGAAGAGTTATAAATAGGTGTTACAAACAAGCATTAATTAAAGACTTAGTTGAGGTATACATTATATTGTTTATTTGTAAAAACAAAAATAAAAAATGGCTTCAACACTTCTTTTGAAGACTTCAGTTACCGTTGTTGAGAAGTCTGAGTTTGTGAAGGGTCAAAAGCTACGGCTTCCTTCCATTGCTGGTCTCGGGTTTTCCTCATCTTCTTCCTCTTCTCTTAGTGTTCGTGCTGCCTCTTCTTATGCTGATGAGCTCGTTAAGACTGCGGTATGCTAATCCTCGCTCTTTACTCTCGCTTAAGCTGATGGTTGAGGTCTTAGAATATGTTATATACTCTAACAAGACCAGGATATGTTATATACTCCAACACGCCTTCTCACACGAGAGCCCTTTGGGCTAGAAGTGTGGATGCAACACATACCCTTCTCATACCCGGTGCCAAATATTCCACTTTAAATAGGGTCGTCCCGTTCATTTGTGGGCCCTTGAGCAAAAGATAAAAAAAACTCTTAAAAACTTAAGGCGTAACGACTAATATAATACACTTTTTGTTTTTATTTATTGTTAATATTTAAACTACTTTATATAAAAAGCACTAAGAACTTTTATTACTTGACAAAAAATGTAAGTTATATATAAAATTAATATCACTTATATATATAAAAATAAGTTTTTTGGGCCTTAAAAACTTCGGGGCTTGGGCGGTTGCCCAATTTGCCCTTGCTAATCGACGACCCCGACTTTAAATAAGGGGTAATTGAGATTCGAACCCGCGACCTCTTGTCATATTGATGCCTCATAATATGTATATACTCTAACAAATATAAATATGACAAATTTTTATCAAGACTGTGTTACTGTGAGAATGTTAATATGACTAATCCAGTTCTAATTCAATAAAAAAACAGTTTGAATTTAGTTTTTAAATTAAAATTTTCATATATATATATAAAATGATTTAGACTGTTCATATAGGTCCATCTCACCCATCGTCTCACGTTGAGAAGGTTGAGACGGGCGGATACTAAGACTTGATGTCAACGTATTAGTTTGATACTAATTTCTTTTAATATGTGACAATTCTATTGTTTCATTTCGGTTAGACTGAGCCTTATATAAAACAAATGAGCTCAAATGGGATCAAACTCTATTGGCCGGTTCCATCCCAGCTCATCTCGTTTTCAATTTTGTTTTTCTTTTAATAAAATTTTGATCAAAATAAGCATGTTTTGTAATTTTATTATTTGTTTTTGTCCATTATAATCAAATTGCTGGTAGTTACAAATTAGTTGTAACCTGTAATGTATCATAGTTCAAGACAAAAACAATAAAAAACTGTATCATCATCATCGTACCCAGAGTATCCCGCTCATAGAAAATTATAGTTAGGGTCTAAAGAGGGAAAAATGATGACAACTTATACCCATAGAGGAGAGTGTGGTGGAATTGACCCCCGGCTCGTGTATAGAACACAATTTTATCCCGTTCTCGTTTAAAGTCTGATCTATTTAAATTATGACCCCTTTAATAAAAATCAACATAAAGTATAATAAGAAAATATTTTTAAAATGTAAAAGAAATTAAATTAGAATGGATGGGTAGCTTTTTTCTTTTTCCAAATGAATTCTAGGTAATCCTTTAATTCAAAAGGTTTGAGGTTCGATTCCTACTGCGCGCAGGTATCAATTGGGGGTTTCTTGACTGCGCGCATCTCTTTTTATTCCCTCCTTAGAGTTACGGGTATGATTTGTCGCATTTTTCAAGAAAAAGAAAATCCCTACTCAAACCTTGTCTTGCGCGGGATACCGAAAAGGTCCTTTACTTTTACCTTTAACCAGAACCAACTATATATTTCTTAAAAACAATACTCTTCTATCGCATTCATTTTGCATCAGCATAATTCAAAATATTGCTCATTGACCGAGACAAATGAGTAAATAACAAGAAGTTCCATGTGATAAATATAATATGAGGCTTCAATTATATACCAACGTAATTTTTTGTTTTTTCTTCATTAATACAGTTCAAGTCCCAAAATTTTTAATTAAGTTGATTTCTCGACATGATTATATTAGAGTATATAATATAAATTAGAGTTATATATGAGGTCACGGGTTCGAATCTCAATCACCTTCATTTAAAGTGGCCATATATGAGAATAGCACATGCGGCATCCATACAGAGGCGGAGTAAAAATTGAAAACTTTTATGAAGATCCTGTGCAATTTTAAAAGATATGATATTTTACCAAAAATTTTGTATTTTTAAACACCTAACATATTAAAAAGTAATTTAATTTCAAGGCTCCTAATTCTTCAGGGCCATGTGCTCATAACCTGCCATGCATTCACACTTTTAGCCCAAAGGCCTCTTATGTGAAGTGACGTGTTCCTAATTCTTCAGGGCCATGTGCTCATAACCTGCCATGCATCCACATTTTTAGCCCAAAGGCCTCTCATGTGAAGTGACGTATTATAGTATATAATATATCTTAGGGCCTCAACCATCAGTTTAAGCTTTCGGTTGAAATGGTCCTTGACAGACTAACGTCCTGACTCCTGAGGATACAAAACATAATCATATTGTGGGTGTATGAATGCAGAAAACAGTGGCATCACCAGGGCGTGGTATCTTGGCGATGGACGAGTCAAATGCGACCTGTGGGAAACGTCTGGCCTCAATCGGGCTAGAGAACACGGAAGCTAACCGGCAAGCTTACCGAACCCTTCTTATAACTGCCCCGGGCCTTGGTCAGTACATCTCTGGTGCTATCCTCTTTGAGGAGACTTTATACCAATCCACCGTTGATGGCAAGAAGATGGTTGATGCTCTTGTTGAGCAGGGCATTGTGCCTGGTATCAAAGTTGACAAGGTTTCACATTCTTCCTTATAATTTTAATTAATCAGTCGGTCTCTTGAGAGACCGTCTCTCAGAAAGACGTCCCTCAAGCCCAACCCATTAAAGCTAGTTTTGACTTACTCTACATTTTCTTTTATGAGCCGACCAATTAGAGATGGTCTCTCAAAGAGACCGTCACTCAAAAGAATTTGTGTTAATTAAATTAAAGCAATCAAGTATGTAGGCCGAGATTTGAGATGCCCGAGTCGAAATATTTATTATGGCCCCCTAGAAACCGTTTCATAATGAGGCGAGTACTAATGGAATGATCGAAACTCAAAAACATTTAAAAAATATAATATAATATTGATCTTAAATAAAAGTAATGTATTCAGATCAATACTGAGATTTAAGAGGCATGAGTTGAAATTTTAATTATGAACCCCAGATTACTCAATCGCAAAGAGACCTCTTCATAATGAGGCAAGTACCAATTGACCGACCCAAACTCAAAATAAAAAAACTCAATTTTGACCTTTAAGGTATTAGTTTTGACATTAAATTAATTAATTTCAACTTAAAGTAAACTTTAAATAGCTCAATAAAAATAGAAAATTTCTATTTTAACCTTAAAGGATTAATTTTAACATTAAAATGATCAATTTTTATTTACAAGCTTATAACATTAAATGAATCAATTATGATCTTTTTAAAGCCTTAATTTTCACATCAAAGTGAACAGACCATAAAGTGATCAATTAAGTTTATCGGTTATAATTTTTAAAAGAAATCAATTTTGATCGTGTATTAATACCTTAAATTGATCGATTACTAATCGATGTATTATAAAAATGATGATTTTATAATGTAAAATGATTTTACAGGGTTTGGTACCACTTGCTGGTTCAAATGAAGAGTCATGGTGCCAAGGTCTTGATGGTCTTGCTTCTCGCTCTGCTGCTTACTACCAACAGGGTGCTCGTTTTGCCAAATGGTACATACTTCATTTTAGCTTCAAATACATTTACTTCTCAGTCATTTTGCCGTCCAATCAACTATCAACTATCAGTCATTTTCCAAATACCCGCTTAAATAACTAAATTAAAGGTCGATATTAAAAATTGTTCTTTTGGTCATTTCTAGGCGTACAGTTGTGAGCATTCCCAATGGCCCATCTGCCCTAGCAGTGAAGGAAGCAGCTTGGGGTCTTGCCCGTTATGCTGCTATCACCCAAGTAAGTATTGCAAAACATTTCGTTCACTTGAAAATATACTCTAACGTCTTACTATTCAATTCAGTTCAATTCAATTCAGTTCATTCAATTTATGTTTCTTGCAACTTGTTGTATCATGAATTCAGGACAATGTATTGGTTCCAATTGTCGAGCCAGAGATCCTTCTCGATGGTGAGCATGGAATCGACAGGACATTCGAGGTTGCTCAGAAGGTTTGGGCCGAGGTGTTCTACTACTTAGCAGAAAACAATGTGTTGTTTGATGGTATCCTTCTAAAGCCTAGCATGGTTACACCTGGTGCTGAGTGCAAGGAAAGAGCCACCCCTGAACAAGTTGCTAACTACACCCTTAAGCTCCTCCATAGTAGAATCCCTCCTGCTGTTCCTGGAATCATGGCAAGTTATTATATTCTTTTTATTAGATTACTTTTTTTATAGAGGACTTTATGAGCGGGTTTGGTTGGATAGTTGACCAGGCATACTTATAAAAATTTGCCCGTATGCTCAATTTTCAAAAGCCCGCCCACTATTGCGGACTTTATTTTTTTGCCCCTACCTGTCCTCTTTCTAAGCGGACGGAACCTGTGGATGAATGAATACGACCTATATAAAGAATTCAAAACACAATTTTAAAATAATACAATACATATCTTAAATACTCCAAATATATAAGACAATGAATTTAAAACTCTAATAGTCCACATTGAAGGACTATCAAAGTAAATAGACTATGCACTTAATTAGAGTTTGTGCACTTGGAGTATTGTAATCTACTTAAATAATTATAAAATTAAAAATTAAAAATTGTATATTATAAAATAAGTAGGCAGAGCGGTTTACCAGGGGTATTATATTTGTGTTGCTACTCATTTTTTTAACTTAGCGCGTGGGTATTACCCGTCCAAATATCAAATCTTTTTAGAAGTTATTCAACAAGTCAACATATTTTTTGAGTCGGGTGGGTCGAGCCTTATGGGTAGTTGGTGTGGGATTATTAGGGTTTTTAATTGTTGCTTGATCATATACCTTAGAACAATATTTTGATTATTCAATCATTTGGTGTATAGTTTTTGTCTGGTGGACAATCTGAAGTGGAGGCAACCTTGAACTTGAATGCCATGAACCAAAGCCCAAACCCATGGCACGTATCCTTTTCCTACGCCCGAGCCCTCCAAAACACTTGCTTGAAGACATGGGGAGGAAGACCCGAGAATGTAAAGGCTGCCCAAGACGCTCTCTTGGTTCGGGCCAAGGCTAACTCTATGGCTCAGCTCGGTAAGTACACTGGCGAGGGCGAGTCTGCAGAGGCTCGCGAGAGCACATACGTCAAGAACTACTCATACTAAGAAGATCTTATTGTTATTGAGTATGAGATCTAAGTACATTAAGTTTGTTAATTATATGGAAGTTGATCAAGTACCTTAGCTTTGTATTTTGAAGTTTGAAGGCCCTAAGGATGTGATTAATGACCATGAAACAAACTTTTTTGTTAATTACATGAAATCATGTATGTAATGTACCCTATACTCAAGTTTCATATTTTTGTCCATCTACTAATTAAATTTATCTTAGCTTCTATTAAAACGTTGCGTTTGATATTTTCGATTTAAAGTATCTCGTATTTCTTATTGAGTCTTATAGAATTGGGAATTAATCACTTGAGTCGGAAGTCCTTTATTCTAAGATATAATGCAAAACATAGTTAGAGTTAGAGTTAGAGTTAGAGTCAACAACCCAATATTCCGTACAAGTCAGAGTCTAGGGAAGGAGGAAAGCATATAGATTATACCCGTACCCTCTCCACAGAGTGTATAAGGAGAACTAATCACAAATAAAACTTAAATATAATTTAGTAACAATAGAAAGATTTTATAGCTATGTAGGCCAATAATTTAATATACAAGATAGAGGGGTTGTAAAAAAAAAATCTTTTAAAGTTATATATTTCCGTAGACTACTTTGAGATCAATTTATGGGAAATTACTTGGAGATACAATTAGCTATACAAGAAATACAAATATGCCCATTTAGCAAAGATAAAACTAAAATAATATTATAGATAATACTAAAATAACCATAAAATGGTTTACAAAGCCCATTTTATAGAAAGTGTGTTTGAGAAAACATCAAGAAAATATGCCCCATTATCTTGTGTTTATTTATAGATTATTAAAGCCCCTCATTATGTCCCTACGTTACCAAAGTTGAAGTTATAATTCAATACGCTCTATAAGAGTTTTGAAGTAGTAACAAAAATCTTGAGAGGAGGCTTAGGTAGCATAATTACTCTCTTCTAACGTACACTTCTGGGGTGTTTGACAATTGACTTTTGGTTTAGCTTTTTGGTTGATTTTTGGCTTTTGGCTTGTTGGTTGGTCAAACAACCAAAAAAGTGTTTGGTACATGGCTTTTAAAGCAGCTGAAAAGCTGGCTTTTAAGCCAAAATGAAAAAGCTGCTCCATCTAGCTTTTTAGGTTGGCTTTTGACTTTTAGCCTACTTTTTCTCTAATAAACAACCAACAACCAATATTCAAATTTACCAAACATCTCTACAACAGCTAGCTTTTTAAGCAAGCTTAAAAGCCAACAAAAATAATCAACATTTTCAACTGGTCAAACAAGCCAACAAAAAAAACCAACCACCAATAGCCAACAGCCAATTGCCAAACACCCTCGATTCATGTAAATAGACACGCAAGAGCAAGGAAAATGTTATAAGTAAAATCAGAAAATTGCTTATGGGTCTGTTTTTCCCTTCTCATACATGTTATATATAGAGAGCAATGCATATACAACTATATGCCAAGCCATTCGAGAACTGATTATTAATTAGTTTGTAATCATTAGGTGGTGGTTATTAATCATCGGGAATGATTAAAACCACCCCAAATAACCGAAGTTACCTTCCCAAATCGCAAAACAGAGGATAGAAGACTACTGACGACTTGCCGCTCCTTTGCGAGGACTCGTTGTCAGTGCCGATCCTAACATTTTATGGGCCCTAGGCCAAATGAAAATAATAGGCCCCCTCTTATAAAATTTTTAAAATGTAAAATGAGTTCTACGAGCTTTCCGCGAAGCAAAATCATTTATAATATCATCTATGTTAATTGTTTCTAAAAATTCTTTTTCAATTGATAATATTGCAAGATCATTTAGCCGCTCTTGTGACATTGATGACCTTAAATAGGTTTTGATCAACTTCAATTTCGAAAAACTTCTTTCCGCGGATGCCACAGTCACAGGAACAGTTAATAATATTCTATAAGCAATTGAAGCATTTGGATAACAATCAGCAGACTGAATAAACTCGAGAATTTCTATGCATGTCATTGGTTCATTGGGCAAAGTAGATTGTAAAACTTTTAGTTCTGAATAAAAATCATTCAAATTAATATCGGAAGAATCTCCATTAGAAAAAGTGGTGTGAAAAGATGCACAACATTCACTTAATTCCTTTTCTTCTAATGTCTTTAACTTATTTAAATCAAACAAAAATCCAAAAATATTTTCAAAATGTTTTAGTTGCTCAAACCTACTTTTCAAAGAAGTAATTGCCATATCTACAACAACCAAAAAGTACTCAACTCTAAACAATTCTTCAGGTGATTGATTTGATTCATCCTCTAAATCATTTTCATCAAAATATTTTTTTCTAGTTATACGACGCTTTATTGGAAGGGTGAGTTCAACATCCATATCAAGCGCAATACCTTTAGCAATATTTAGGCAAGAAATAAACCCTTCTTCTCTAAACTTTACAAAATATGACAACATGCCTTCTATTTGTTCTATAGTGGTGTTAATACACATAGTTTTAGATTGCAAGTTCTTGCTTATCTTATTTATAACAAACAATATTTCATACCAAATAACCATACCAAGCAAAAACTCATAACTTCCAAGTGCATTATACAAAGACTCAGCTTCACTCTTAGTTTTAGCATCATTACCACAAGAATCATAAAGCATCGACAAAACTAATCTTATTTGGGGAGCTTGAAATCTAATTGCTTTAATACTTTTAATTCGACTCTCCCAACGAGTATTAGATAAACATTTAAGAGTAAGTTCAGAAACATTGTCAAGCAATATTTTCCATCTTTTTGTGGAACTAGAGAATAGTGTATATAAGCGTTGAACAATTCCAAAGAATGAAATGGCTCGTGAGCAAGAATGTGTCATGTCGCAAAGAGCAAGATTTAAACAAAGACAAGCACAAGGCATATATAATGCTCTAGGGTTTATTTCAAGTAAACGCTTTTGTACACCTTGATGTTTTCCTTTCATATTAGAACCATTATCATAACCTTGACCTCTTATATCATCGACTTCAAGATTAAGAGATTTTAATACATTTTGCAATTCAACAAATAATCCTAATCATGAAGTTAAATAAGTTTTTACTTACACCTTAAAATTTAAAAAGAGAACAAACATAATTGAAAATTAGTAATTCAAAGCACATGGATGCATAGTTGTAGGATCACACGATCCTACGATCAAATTTTACCGATTTCGATCCTACCCCTTCAACGGTCTTATGTAGAACCCAATCCTAATAACCTTGCTTGTAATACATATACTAATTAATAAATCTACTAAAATTTTTTTTTAATCTTATTCTTCAACTTAATATAAGTATATCCAACTTAAAAATCAAAATTTTCATCCACTAAAATTTTTATAGGAATTTAAATTAAGTGGTTGTAAATATTCAACTCCATTACACAAGAATAGGTTCAAAGGGGAATTTGATAATGGCCTTGCATATTAAAAGCTACGATTCTCTAACTAAAAGTAAATCATGATCTTGTAAAAATATCTCTTTAGAGTCGTTGCCTAAAGCCAAGTTGGCTTTTAATTTTTTTTTCATTTTGAGACAAATTAGAACACAAGCAAAGACTCATCGCTTCCTCTCTATCTTCATTTTGCTATTTTCATTTTGAGCATACTTTTGGACTTGCTATTATTGGCTTATTCCATATTTGTTCCACTACTCTCTCTCTCTCTCTCTCTCTCTCTCTCTTCTCTTTTCCTTTGTTCTACTACTCTCTCTCTTTTCTTTTGATATATATATATATATATATATATATATATATATATATACCCAACACTTTTGTATATGTTTTGTTATAACTATATCTTATAATCTTTTAGTTTTAGGTAACTAAATATCTTGTATTATCTTTGTTTGTTAAGATATCATATCATATTATTAACTAAAAGAACTGGAAAATTTCATGTGGTATGCTCACAATGATTTGCCACATGGAATAATCTTTAGGTTATTGCTATATTTATTAATAATATGATTTATTAATTGGTATATTTATTAAACTAAATAAGGTAAAGTTGATTTTATTTTATTAAACTAAAATAAATCCACCAATCATACTATTAACTAACAGAACTAAAAGATTTCACTTGGCATCCTTTCAAAGATTTTTCACATGGAATAATTAAATTAATTAATTGCTATATTTATTAATCTAAATTGAGTAAATTAATAAATTGCATTTAATCTTGAACAATATCTCTACCATTAAATTATCTTTGACTGACATTTATTTATAGTTAATTTGAGTAAATTAGAAAATATATATACTGCATCATATATTCTGGACAATTTCTAAAATTACAAATTTAATTTAGGAAAAATTGACATTAATAAACCTTTGTGATGGTGAATTTGCCCACAATATACCTTATTACTAATAATAGGTTATAATAGGGTATGCTGCTAGTAAACTAAAATAAAGGTTTAATTATTTACAGCGAATTAAGGGCAAACGTTAAATTATTAAAAAATAATCAAAAGGTTGGATTATTCATAGCGAATGAGAAAAATGTTGGATTATTAATGTCAAAATTGACTAATTTACTATATAATATCTCAGGCTTTATTTTTTAATTAATATATATATATTTATATATGCCGATGCTAAAAAACTCGTACATTGCACGAGATTCTATACTAATTTTTTATAAATCTCTTTATAATAAATGCAATGTTACCTATATAATTCTACCAAACCATTATTTACCTTTTTTTGACTTGACCCTTAAATCAAATTCGAGCTAATAATCTCACTTCCTCTTTGTAGGGTTGGTCTTGGGTGGTGCTTTCTCAACCATGACCCAAATCTCATTCACTAAATGGTCATTGCCTGATTAATGTTAAACGTGGTGGCCGATAATCTCTACATGATATCAAATATTGATCATCTCTCATCTTATTTTAATTTAAGCTTAAGTAATGGAACAATTATTGTAAATGATCATTCTATTTTTATTTGTAGACTTGATAATGCTAAAAACCCTCCTCTAATTAAGTACTAAACCTTACAACATCAAAACACGTTGACAATTACACTCTGTTTGGTAGGTGGTAATAAACGGTGGTAATGGAAATGGAAACTAGCTTAATTTTAGTTGAGTTACCTTGATGGTCATATTGGTCCAACTTCAATCGTATCATTTTCTTCAGAAAATGTATTCCAATGCATTATCATTGGAAGAAGTGGTATAAGGTGGTAATGAATATTTGTAAACAAAAAGACTTTTTTTGTGATCAAAGTTTCAGCACCATGGGAATGACAAGGAACTTTTGACGAAATTTTACACTATATATCATTCCCATTACCATCATTTAATACCACTAACCAAACGGGCCGTTAAAAGTTTTTAAACAAACTTAATAAATCAGAAGACAATAGAAAATAAATTTATTACACCCATTAGAACAGATCAGGGCCGGAATACAGTTTTAGCTATAATAGCACTTATTTCTGGTTCAACACGTAAAACATATTCTTCTATCCCTTTGAATTTGCTACAAAATAAATATAAAAGATTCGTTTTTAATATTTTGCAGTAAATTCAAAGGAACTGAAGGAATACCCGATAATTTTCCACTTTAAGTAGCAAGTTAAAGACATTCAACATAAAATAGCAATACCAATACATATAGGTCTAAGCACCAATGTTGGCAATCTTGACATCACCGGTAACTTGCTGACCACCCTTGTTGCCAATGTTTCCACCAATGCTCTTAATATCAACTCCTCCGGTTTTTCGAGTATGGTTGCCAACGATGACATGTCCGTTCGTTTGCTTGCCGGACTCGTTCACATTTCCTCCGGAGTTGTACACGTTTCCATACGCGAATTGACCCGGTAGGACGTACATAGGACGATGTGGAGTATAGTAACCATAGTTTGGTTGATAGTAAGGTGGTGGATTTGCATTATTTGGTTGATTATTTGGTGGAAAACAACCATTTGAAGGAGATGAATTATTAGCATTATTTGGAGGACTTAAAATATTATTAGCATTATTTGGAGCAGCATTTGGAGAATTTGAAGCATGATTGGGTGGATTTTGAATGGTATCAATCATGCCCATATTCTAAAATTTGGAGAATTGGTAGTTTTGAGGTAAGGTACTTTTGATTTATGGAAATATAATATAATTTGTTAGAGAATAAGGTTCTCATTAAATAAGGAACTAGGAGGGTTACTAGCAAGGTAGAAATGTTCCAACTTTAATTCAGTGTCGTTCTTGATAATTTTTGAGCCCTCGGCGAAAATTAAAAAAAATCACTTAGTCATGCGCTTAACTAAGAATCCAAATGCTGCAAGTTCGATTTATATTAGATGTTAACACAATTTGGACCCCTACATAATCTGGGCACTAGACAGCTGCACCTCAAAACTACCTTCAGGAACAGTACTGCTTCAATTCCAAGCATAAGTGTAACATTTTCTAGCTTGAAATGTAAGCAATAATATGCCATGATAAGATGCCCATCAATATATGTGGTCTAAATGGAATACAAGATATTATTGTTATATTATTGTTGTAATTTAGAGGTGTATAATGGTGATCGAAATGTTAATTGATTAAATTAAATAATTATATCTAATTAAATTAATTTAATATTATCCCAAGGTTGTAAGTTATATGTTTTAATCAAAACTTAAAAGCTACGGCTCGTGGAAAAGTTTGCGGCTCGCAAAAACGTGAAAAAACGTTTCTGGAAAATTGGCACAGAAGGTCGCGACCCACCTTTTTCGCGGCTAGCGAGTGCCTTGCTTTTTTCGGATTTTTTCTTGCGACTTTTTGTTCTGTTATTATGGTTATTTTTAGCCATGTTCTTTGTGATAAACGGGTTAGGTGAAAGGCGACTTTGGTTCGTGAATCTACCTCGTGTTTCATAAAGCGATACTTTGCTTCGTGAAGTAGTGTGAGCTATTCTATAAATATAGGATGCTTGTTTGTTGTTTCGAAGATATGATTTTTCTGAATCTCTTCTCTTCTCGAGCAATTCACATCGAGAACTTACAATTCTTGATTGTGATTTTCCATATTTCCTTTCATTTATGTTTTTCTTGTGTCATTCTAATTTCCATGTGATAGGAAATTAGTGTGATCCTTTGTATCTCAGAACGTATTTCCGGTTTGTTCCCAAGCACCGTGGTAGAGAGAAAATAACGTTTTAGGAAAGAGCATCTCGCCTAAAATTTATATCAAGTTCCAATCAAAATCTTCTTGTTACTTGGTTCATGTTGAAGATCGATACATCGGAGTTCTCGGTGGTGTACATTAGCATTGTTCTTGTTCGTCATATGTAATTTGATTTTCTATCACAAATTTGTAACTTTAATTTATTGTTCATTTATAGATTAAAGTACATTTTCTAACAATTATAAAAGAAAAATTATATAAATTTAACCTCTTATTGAATAAAGGAAAATTTTTTATGTATAAGTTTGAATATAATGAGTTTTAGGATGAAACCCTCCCTATTCATTCTTTGATTGTCCACATATGTTGACATATGTGTGCAAGCTTAGTGAGGCTTAACCTTTACCAACGCTTATGGGCATGACAAATCAACCCGAATTAATTTTTTTTATATTTTCTTTGTTTTATATATTTAGAATAATAAAGAAAAAAGCCCAATTACCTTCCCCCCCCCTAGCCACCACTTATCTAAACCCTAACCCATATCCATCCAACAAACATACCCTTAAACATCCCCTTCCCACCCAGCCCAACCCTAAGCAAGCTCTACCTATAGATGTGTGACGCCAACCACCGCGAGGCTGCGACCATAACCTTTAGCCTCCACCAAGCACGAGATGACCTATAGCCAACATAAAATGCAACCACTACAATATAATTTGCTTTTAGTGGGATTTATTTAGTGGCATTTAATTTAAATGTCGCTATTTCAAATTTCTTATAGTGTATATAGAGGATTTAGTGACATTTCTTAGACCCTTTAGCAACATAATAAACGTTTGCTAACGTTTTTATGTGCAAAAATAGGTGTACAACAGCCATAAAGATTCAAAATTAACGTTTGCTAACGTTTTTATATGCAAAAAGGTCACGATAGAACAATTACGTAAACCTCAGGATTACCACGTGAACTTTTTTAAAGTTTTGGTTACCAGGTGAAAACCCGAAACCTCAGGGTTACCACGTGAAATTTCCCCATTTATGTTTAAAAAATTCAAATTTTAAAATGTATTTTAATTGACTATTTAAAATTATTTTTTCAGTTATATATATATACATATATATATATATATATATATATATATGTATATATATATATATATATATATATATATATATATATATATATATATATATATATATATATATAAAAAAAGGATACTATGTTGTAAATTAAGAACATTCTAAAATTTATGTCATAGTTACTTTTACTATGTAACATAGTTACTTTACAAATTATATGTTTTAATTCGAGTGAAGTAGGTTTTTATTTTAATTGAAATCAAGGGTGTAGAGTCCTACTTACCATTTCATTTTTCGACCCCTTCTCATTGGATCCCTCCCTATATATATATATATATATATATATATATATATATATATATATATATATATATATATATATATATATATATATATATATATATATATATATATATATATATATATATAATCCTATACCTATATATATTACTATATATTATATATATATATATATATATATTTATATATATATATATACATATATATATATATATATGTATATATATATATATATATATATTATATATATATATATATATATATATATATATATATATATTATTTGTGTGTGTGTGTGTGTGTGTGTGTGTGTGTGTGTGTGTGTGTGTGTGTGTGTGTGTGTGTGTGTGTGTGTGTGTGTGTGTGTGTGTGTGTGTGTGTGTGTGTGTGTGTGTGTGTGTGTGTGTGTGTGTGTGTGTGTGTGTGTGTGTGTGGGGGTGTGTTGGGGTTTTATATATAGGGGGGGGATAATGGGAGAAATTGAAAATGAAAGGATAAGAAGGAATTTACCCTTGATTTCCTTACATAAAAAAAATCTTGATTGAGCCAAAACACATGGTAAAAAATAAAAATATTTACTAGAAATAACTTTGGCATAATTTTAAAATGTTCTTTTTTTTAAACATGTATCCTTTTTGAATCATAGTAACCAAAAAATCAAACAAAAATCCTTAAATACCCCCGTTTTAAAATCCTTTTTTTGTTACATTATCATAATATTAACCCCTTTTATATATATATATATATATATATTAATTTATCACTTTTCAAGAAAAATCAGTATATAATGTAAAAATATAAACGTTTTTTTTTTATCAATTATAAAGTTTATACTTTATATTCATAGAATGCTTTCACACAAGCAAATAGTTATGATTTTGTGTATCACATGACATGGGTAAGCACCAGTTATGACATTAAAGACAAATTATTGGTGAAACCTAAAGAGATATTTTTACAAGATCATGATTTACTTTTAGTTAGAGAATCGTAGCTTTTACTATGCAAGGCCATTATCAGATTCCCCTTTGAACCTATTCTTGTGTAATGGAGTTGAATATTTACAACCACTTAATTTAAATTTCTATAAAAATTTTAGTGGATGAAAATTTTGATTTTTAAGTTGGATATACTTATATTAAGTTGAAGAATAAGATTAAAAAAAAAAAGTTTAGTAGATTTATTAATTAGTATATGTATTACAAGCAAGGTTATTAGGATTGGGTTCTACATAAGATCGTTGAAGGGGTAGGATCGAAATCGGTAAAATTTGAGCGTAGGATCGTGTGATCCTACAACTATGCATGCATGTGCTTTGAATTACTAATTTTCAAATATATTTGTTCTCTTTTTAAATTTTAAGGTGTAAGTAAAAACTTATTTAACTTCATCTATTAACTTTTGAACAAAAAATACTTTTAATAATCATTTTTAAACTGCAAATTAAGAAAAACTTGAATTTTATAAAGGTATTAATATAATTATTTTAATTATATATTCATACGTAAGTGAAATCTGTATTATATGAACATATTTTACAATTGTAACCACCCATGTAAGATCGGATCGTAAAATCGTAGGATCCTACTATCCCCTAAATTTTTGAGCGAAGTAGGATCGCACGATTCTACCACATTAAGATCCTACCTACGATTCAGATCAGTCACCCATTTTTAGATCGTAAGATCGTAGATCTGAATCGAGATTTTGATAACTATGATTACAAGCATATATCATTGGAGCAAAATTAGACTAGCTGTCAGCTAAGAAAACCATAGAGTGTACCAGGCAGAATGAACCTTAGCGTAGATGATATGCAAATTTTATTTAACCACAAGCGCACGATATACGTGTAGATGCGGGTCGAACACAAGGAAGTTAGGACAAGAAACTTGTTAATTTCTATTAATTATATTGCTCAAGGGGAAAAAGATATTTGATTGGTTTTAAACTAACGAACAAATAATGCAATGAAAATGTGGATTAAAGCTATATGATGAAGAGATCTAGGGTGTCGGGACTCCCTTAAAGTCTTGTATGATGAAATTCTCATTAGTGTCTATGAAAAATAGAATTAATTACGTGGCTAAACATGATCTTGTGAATCTCAAACTCTCGCTCTGTTGATTAACTATTAGATTTAGGCCCTACTAATTCAATTCGCACACGCTAGTTTTATTAAACGAATTAATAAGAATTTTACTAAAATTCAAAGTAAAACTACTGAAAAAGGAGTAATTTAAGTCGAATGAAATGAAGAAGGAGAGAAGAAGAAGAAGCCCTAATCAATTTTTTAGGGCCTATTTATACTAATAAAAAGACTTAACCCTCAAAGTTAATTCAAGGATTAAAGGGATGGACTCAAAGTCGAGTCGGCTGCACCACAAAAAACATGAAAGTCGAGTCGGCGTTAGGTGCTGGAAAATCGCATCAACTTTAAACAGCCGTCATTTCTTGCTCGGTTGTATTGGACATATAATATATCGTTGGAAAGCTCTTGAAGTCTAGTTTCCAATGCCGCAAACCTTGTACTAATATAATCTTCTTATTAAAAGTTATGACCAAAAGAGTAGAAATGTATCAAATTTTACCTCAAAACTTTTGCATTATAAACACTTTTCTACCCTTTTAATTTGCTCATTTTCTTTGTAGAACATCTTCAATCGAGCTAAATTCCCCTTAGTGAATTCCACCATCACTAAAACCATAAAAACTAAGCTTAAACCAATCAAAATCATTCAAATCAACATGATTAACCAAAATGAGTAACATAGCATAAATCTTCAAAATAAGTACAAAATTACTAGCAATGACCATCAATCCATCATTAAGGAATATAAAATAAATAATCAGTAAATTCTAGGATTTATTGAATTAACTGACAAAGAGGGAAAAATAATGGAAGCTGAGAGAATTACATCTTATTTGATTATATATATTTTTATTTCAAAAATCACAATCATAATTGGAATAATGCCATTTTAAGTATGAGTTATATTAAACATAATTCAAAGTATTGAATCACCTTAGATAGATTGGTGGTATACAAAATTTTGTCACATTAATTTATAGAACTTTTTTTATTTAAACTTCTTTTTTAAGTATATTTGAGAAAATGAGCGTCTCTTCATACTATTTGGAGGAATAAGCTTTTGGAAAAAACATTGTCAAGGATAACGTTTTTGTACCCTAAAGTCAAAATAAGTATAAAAATTATTCTACCCCTATTATTTTTACATCCAAAATCAAAATGTTTAGCAAATTGATTACCATTCTAGGAGTTTCAACTAAGGAATGGGATAATGACGACCCCACTAAGGATTAAACTTTATCAAATTGACTAAAAGTTTTTTAAGAGTGCTCCTATACTAAATGGGATAGATGGTTCTATTAAAAGCTCAATAATACAAAATATAAATTACAAAAGGGAATTTGTATTTAACCCTTTGTTGATGACAAAATTGAAATTACAAATAACAAAACTAAATTACTTGAAGATTGCTTTGTAACGACAACCGTTACCCGGAAATCCGATACTTGTTGTAGGCGTGTGATCACTTTCCTTTTGTGATATTTCCCCCACAAAGGTACTTGGGTTGAAGCTTGGAAATTAACAACGAGATACAAACAACACAATATACTCTTAGTACTTAGAGTATACCACTTCACAACAATGTGTTTGGAAATTATAAGGATTGAAGCCTTAATCAAAAGTTAATTATTCTCTTGACAAAGCACAAGCAAATGAGAATAAGAGTAGAGGAATTTCAGAAAGAAAGTGTGCCTTCAACTCATCACCAACAGTACCCTATTTATACTACAAGAGTATAGCTTAAGGGTCATGGGCTCATGGCACAATAATCACCCTTAATGATCAATTGATGATCATCCAATTCAATGCCATGAATTCATTACATCATGAGAATTGTACTCCTTAATACTCCCTTATAACTCGAGAAATCAAGAGCTATTAGTATAGGAATCCAAAGTAATTACTCAAAGAAAACGGGAAAAAGACCAACGGTCATAACAGAGGAAAAAGCCGAGTCGATTTTTCCTCCAAGTCCAGGAAAGTCGAGTCGGCTTTACCTGCTGGACAAATGCTATGTTACAGAACCTAAAGCCGACTCGGCTTTAGGTCCAAAACCTTGACAGCTGAGTCGGCTTTTGCTGCTGACTCGGTTATGCTTTTGTCCTTCCTTTGAACCCTTTCGGACCTTGTAATTTAATACATATTGTCCCATTACTTTAGTAATACTTAGTGATTATTAACTTAGGATTATTAGACACTAAATGTTCAACAGGTTTTTGACAGTGTAAGATACCCCATTTAATAAATACTATGAGATTTTTATTTTCCAAACGATGCATACAATTTAAAATTCTTTTGTACATTTTTATTTCGTATCTAATACTCACTATATCGAATAATAAATTATTCTAAAATAATATCATCCCGCTGAAATTGCTATAAATGATTGTTGCTATTTTACCAAAGATATGATAAGGTTAGGGGAAAATTTAACTTGGTTAAAAATATTATTAATGCTCATATTTTTTAATATATTTATTTTTTAATATTTATATAATTAAGATTCTTTAATACTCATAATCATTAAGAATATATAAAAAATATAAATTAAAATTAAGAATATTAAAGAATATTAATAATATAAATATGAACCCCAAAAAAAATATATAAATATTAAAAAATAAAAAATTAAGAACATTAAAAAATTAAAAATTAAGAATATTAAAAAAATAAAAGATAGAAATATTAAAAAATTAGAAGTCAAAGTATGATATTAATAGTCTTTTGGAAACTTTTTATTTAGAAACTTAACTTTATATCAAATAACATTAATAGTACATAAATTTCAAAACACTTGAGTTGGCTTAGTGGATAATGCATGCAATATGCTTTGGATTGTCAAAGGTACAAGGTTCAAATTCCACCACAACCAAATTATAAATTTAATGTTCTTTTCAAAAAAGCTAAAGGGGAGGGAAAATGCCGCTTCCATAAAGGGGTCGCTTGGATTGAGAGTAAATATTTAAGGTAGTAAAAAAAGTCAAACTAATGTAACAAAGGTAATTAGATATGCAAATGAAGTTATTGAAATAATTGTGATAGAGGTAGAATAGGAGTAGATTAAAAATGATGAATAGAAAAAGAGTTTGATTTCACTCATTTGGAGGTAAAGAATTCCCCCACCTCCCCCTAAGGTAAATTTATACCCAAAATAAGGGAACTTATTGCTATTTTCTCTATTTTTTCATTACCTTCTAATTCATTCTTCCATTTCTCCAACAATCAAATTCCTTTAATCACCTACCTAACTAACCTTAAATTCCTACTTTGACTTTTATTACCCCTTAAATATTTACCCTCAATCCAAGCGACCCCTAAGAATGAAACGTTGTCTTTGACATTATTTTTCCCTTTGACCTAAAACCCGATCCCAATCCATTAGGGTACAAAAACGTTACTTTTGACAACGTTTTTTACAAAAGCTTATTTTTCCAAATAGTTTGGAGAGTACTCATTTCCTCAAATACTTAAAAAAAAAGCTTAAATAAAAAAAAAAAGTTCAATAAATTTTGTAGACCCATTAGACTAATCAGGGCCGAAATAATGCTTTAGCTATGATAGGGTTTATTAACAAGTGAAACATATACGTGTGCTTTCTTGAGAGACCGTCTTTTGTAAAGTCAACTATAAAAAGTCCAGCCCAAATTTATATTTAGAGTTGTAACAATATATATTTAAATTAGACTGGGCTTTTAAGAGCCGTCTTTACAAAAGACGGTCTCAAATAAGAATTTGTGAAACACCTATACTTTTGTGCTCGTTTGTATTTGATATAATAATATCAATTGAAGTGAGAGTTTTTTTTTTTGAGATAAATTGAAGTGAGAGTTTAAATGTTGTGCACTTAAAATAAATTAAGTAAAACATACTACTTTAGCAGTTTAGCTATATCAATTGTATTTGATATAATATTATCAATTGCAGTGAGAGTTTAAACGGGCCCTAAATTTAAAGGAACTAAAGAAATATAAGATAAATTTTCATTTTAAAACTTAAAATAGCAATATCAATACATATAAACAAATTTGAGATCGTCTATATAATAGACGTCTTAAATTTTGAGACTGACCCAATTTATAAATTAAAAAAAAAACTGATTGGTAGTTTTGTAAGTTAAAAGGGAGATATGGGCTGGGTTCTTGAGAATTGAGAGACATCTATACTATAGACGGTCTCTTATAGGTTTTCTAAGCATCAATGTTGGCAATCTTAATATAACCGGAATTACAACCCTTGTGAATGCTTATAATTCTAAACCCTCTTGTTTTTTCAGTCTGGTTATTGTCATCTCCGTAAGTTTGCATTCCCGACCCATTCACCTCTCCAATGGAGTTGTACACGTTTCTATACCGTAATTGACGATGCGGTGGGACGTAACCATCATTCGGTAAATAATTATAATAATAATTATAAGGTGGTGGATTTGCATTTGGTTGATAATTATTCCGTGGGACGTAATCATCATTTGGTAAATAATAATAATTATAAGGTGGTGGATTTGTATTTGGTTGATAATTATTATTATTAGCATTATATGGAGGACGTAAAATATGATTAGCATTATTTGGAGCAATATATTGAAGATTTGAAGCATGATTGGGTGGATTTATAATGGTATCAATCATGCCCATATTTTAAAATTTGGAGAATTGGTAGTTTTGAGGTAAGATACTTTTGATTTGTGGAATTGTTAGAGGTGTAGTAGGTTAGGTTCTCACTTCTCACTAAATGAAAAGATTGGGTTATTAGCAAGGTAAGAAATGTTCCAACTTCCAAGCATAAATGTAACATTTGCTAGCTTGAAATGTAAGCACTAATATGCCATGATAAGATGCCCATTATATGGTATTTATCATCATCATTATGTCTAGTGTATTCCGTTCATAGAAAAATTATGATTAAGGTTTGGGGAGGAAAAGAAGAAAAAAACTGAGAATGTGGTCAAAGAATCCAACGGATAAAGATAAATCTTCAATGAAAAAGAAATCTACAACTTCCTGGAAGCTTGCAACTTATAACACATGATGAACATTAACAACAATTAAAAGCTTTAAAAACAATACATATGATTAAATACAAATAAAAATAAAAGTAAAAATAAGAAGGTTGAAAGATAAAAACGAGTAAAAGAGCAATATGTAAAAGGCGAGAAAAAAGACAACGACTGTTAAGTGGGTGACACTCAGTAATCTAAGACGTGAATAAAGCGCCGCCAACTACCATATCCCAGGTCAGGTCCTTAGAGAGGTGTGGTTCTTGCAAGTCACTTTTAATCCGATCCTCCCATGTTTACCTTGCTCTTCCACGACTTCTCTTACCCTCTACTGTGATGCTTTTGATCCTTGTCAACATGGCGTCATAAGTCTCCTTCTACACATGTTTAAACCATCTCAACATGTTTCCACACATCTTTGTAGAGAGAGGTGCAATCCCTAACTTTTCCCTAAACTTCTTGTTTCTAATTCTATCTATCATTATGTGTACACACATCCACCTCAGTGTATGAATTTTTGTAAATCCATCATCTGTTCGAGAATCTTCTTTACTGGCCAACATTCTATCCAAGTATAAGGTATTTTAAAGAAAAAAATGGATTTAACCTCTTATTGAATTTATACTCCCTCCAATTCACAACTATTGTCTCATTTTCTCATTGGGTAAGTTCACCTCAAATGTCTCATTTCTATTTTTAGTCATGATTTCTTTACCTAAATATCCATGTTCACACAAGTAATGATCAAAATATCCCAACTTTTACTACTTACAATACTCCAACTATCACCTTTACAATTAATTTAAGAATTAATTGCAAATTACAGCCTTGATGTTTAGGCCTTTAGCAAATTACTGCCGCGATGTTTTTTTTTTTTGCGAATTACAGCCACCAAGTTTTGAAAGTGACCACCATTACGGCCAAATGATCGGTTATGAACGTTGACCAGCACAATTACCTTTGACTTTTCTTTTTTATTATTTTAATTTTTTTTTTTTGAGTTTTTTTTTCTTTTTCCTTTTTTTAATTTAATTCCTTCATCATCTTCATCCTCTTCCTCCTTCTTCTCCATCATCTTCATCCTCTTCATCCCTAATAAACTTCAAACACTCCATTAATCTTCAAAGTCACCATTAATCTTCAAAGACCCAATTTTTGAGCCCTAATTATTCGGTTTTTGGTTGCAGATAATCGTGCACTTTTAATTCAATAATTAGTAAATAAGGAAACCATTATCATTACTAACACTTTGACTTAGTTAAATGCACAATTAAATTACACAAGGTCTCGAATTCGATGCATATAAAGGCAAACATTGTTTACTTTTCTCGTGGGCCCTGGGCACAGGTCCTTCTTGCCCTTACCTAGGGCCGACCCTGACCGTGACCACGACCTTGAGCCACCATCGAATGCGATCCATCTATATATTGGATGGTGGCCTTAATGGGTCTGTCTTAAGTGGTGGTCGCATGGGTAACTAATATTTTGGGTGGTGTGCACCTGGATGAATGATGTGGTGATGAACTAGATGAGGGTGGCTTGATTGGTGGTTAAGTCAGGGTGTCGAAGTGTCTTTCTTTAGCTTGGGTGCAAGGGATTGTGAAGGAAAGGGAGAGGGTAGGGGGCACTATGGGTGAAGGGTTTGGGTGAGGGTGCAGTGGCTTTTGATTTTTGGTGCATTTCTAAGATCACCAATACTTGATCATGATTCATGAAACGTAATGGGTAATAAATTTTTTGAAAAATCTATGGGTAATAATGAATAGAGCTTAGTGGATAAGGTCTATATAAATCTACTAGCTTGAATCCCGTGCCAAGCACGGATAATCAAAAAATATTTAATTGATCTCTTAAATACAAATAAAATTATTTTAAATTATTCTGATATTTGGTAAACATAATAAATATAGAGAAAATAATATTTGATGTGTGAGAACAAATTAGTCTTTTCATTACATTAAATTTTTCAAATTTTAAAACTCTAAAATTAAACATTGGGCTTGAATTATTTTAAATGAACTTGTAGAATGATCGATAACATAAATTTTGAGTTGTTGCCCAATTTTTTTTTGTCATTTTTATAGAATGATATAAACCAATATATGTATATAACATAAATAACATAAATAAAGAATAAAGAAGATATAAAAAAGAATTTGACCATACATTGTCCAATTTTTTATTGCCTTTTTTATAGAATGATATTTTGACCATACGTATATTGATTTCCTATTGTCCAATTTTTTATTGCCATTTGACATGTTAATTGATTTAAATAATAGGGCATTTAAGTTTAATTATTCTACTTACCTAATTTAGCTAAATGAAAATTTTTGAAGGGAAAACAATGAACATGAAAGCGACACGTATCATACTGAAGAATGCATTTAGTATATAGTATAGATGTGTTAAAGTAAAGCAAGTAACAATATTCATGACTATGACGTTAACTTTAATCACTTAATCGAACATGCTTTGTCTTGTTAGTGCTTTAGAGAAGGTCGATAAAGATGTGTCGAGTTGCGTGGGGTTAAGGTATGGAACGTTTGATGAGTTGTTGCTTGATCAAAGCAACAAAGTTTGATGTGTCAGAAGCCTCGCTCGACCCCCTGTGGACCGCTCGAGCGGTCGAGCGAATGAAGCCAGGTCGAGCAAATGGTCAGAATGCACACTGGAAGGTTCTGGAATCCTACTCGACCAAAATATGAGTTGGCTCGACCGAGCATGTAGTCGAGCAAGTGCCTCGGATTCCATTTTGTGCAGTTTCTGGTTAGTGAACCATTTAGTGGGTTGTTTAATTGCTTGTTTATTGTCTTGTTTATTATCATACTTTATTAGTATGTTAATTGTGGGAGTTACAAGTGGTTTATAGTGATTTATGAGGGAATTCTAAGAGTGATGAATTCCTAGTCTATAAATAGGATTCATCACTCATAGAAACTTTCACCACAAACACACAAACTTTGAGAGGGCTATTGCATTGCTAGAAACTTGAGTGTTGTTACTTTGCTTTAGTATTTGTGATCTTGAGAGATTGTTCTCAAGATAAGAGAGAGTTTATTATACTCGTATTGCTGAGTTCATTTATAATAAACATCATTTGAGGGGGAGGTATCAAAGATACTTCATAAATACTTGTATTCCTTTTGCATTGTTTTTCTTTGTGTGTTTTCATTGTTGAACCTCGATTGTGCCGTTCATTTCACTATGAGTAATAATGAATAGAGTTATTTTCTAAGAGAAAACCCGGTAACCGAATAACTTCCTATAGCGAATTTTACTTTTAAAAAAAAGATAAATTAAATTTAAATGTCGAAAATTTTTTAAAAAAAAATTATGATTTTTTTAATCATTCGGAATTTTTTATGTAAATTTTTAAAATTTTTCTCTAATTTTAAATTATTTTTCAGTATATTTTTTGGTGAATTACCTACTATAGCAGGTTATTGGGTTACCCAAGTTTACTCTATGCATATACCCCTTAAAGTTGAGATTATTCATGGTTAATCAATAGGTGGGATTATTGTATTTGTAAGAAAATTATGAAAATGTTGCATTATTCTAGATAATTTTTTCAAAATTTTTCCATGAAGTTTATTTTATTTTTTTTCTAATACTTATGGCCCTCAATTTGTTTTTATAATACTTATGGTCCTCAATTTTATTTTTTTCTAATACTTATGGTCCTCAATTTTTTCATTAAATCTATTATTCAATAATATAAGTTATCTACATTTAAAAGATTTATTTTTCTTATTTGTCATAAACATTCCTTATGAAAATAACTCTAAATAATATAGGGAGCATAATATTTGACCGCCTCTTTTATCGTTTTCTTGAGTTATAATTGAGTATGACGAGAGCCAATAAAAATGATGTGATCATATTAATTAATCCGCATTAGCACTTCATTAGAGATGGCAATGGGTCGGACTCGGCTCGAATTATACATACTCCGACTTTGCTTCGGATAATAATCGGACATTTTTATACAATTTATTTTTTTGTTCTATTTAATTTGTGTTCACCTTCTAATGTAGTGAACAATATCACTACAGTAGAAGTATTTAATTTGGATCATGTTCTATTTTGATTTGTCCCGATTGTTTTTCATTATTTCATATCAAATAATAAACTCGTAACGTTCTTTTATTCTTATCCATACATTTTAACTCTCTTTTATTTCCTCTATACGGTTTAATCTTTCGCTTCATTTAATTTACTATCAAATATCCATATTTTTCTTTAAATTAATTCATTTTCTTTAATGCTAACTCTAAGGGACATAGTAGTGGCACAAAAAGAAACAAAAACAAAGGTGTTAGAGTATATAACATATTCTGGGGTCTCAACCATCAGCTTAAGCTTTTGGTCGAGTTGGTTCCTTGACATGGTAGCAGAAGCCAATGTGACAAGAGGTCACAAGTTCGAATCTCAACTACCCCTCATTTAAGTGAAATATTTAGCACCAGGTGTGAGGAGAGTCTGTGTTGCATCCACACTTCTAGCCCAAAGGGCTCTCATGTGAAGGGACGTGTTAGAGTATATAACATATTCTAGGGCCTCAACCATCAACTTAAGCTTTTGGTTGAGTTCATTCCTTGACAAAAGCAAAAAATGAAAAGAAAACTCCCTCATTTAGACAATCCAGTTTCAAAACTCCCATTTTTACGTTTTTATTTAAAACTTCAACCTTTTATGCATGTTTGCTCTTAAAAAATCAAACGTCCACCTTATTTGATACTTTTATAATTTGTCCCTCTAGTATGTAAAAGGTTGCATATTAAACCTCAATTAAGATATTTTAAGGGTTGTTTCGCAATTGAGTATTGATTGCTGATTTTTGTTAGTTGGTTTCTTTTATATGGCTGTTTTTGTTATTTTTTAAACTAGCTGAAAAAGCATGTTGTTTATAGAAATGTTTAGTAAATTTAAATATTGGTTGTTGGCTGTTTATTAAAGAAAAGGAGGATCGACATGCTGAAAGCTAACACAAAAAACTAACTACAGTTGCTTTTTTATTTTGGCCTAAAAGCCAGCTTTTTAGCCAGCTTAAAAGTCATTTAACAAATATTTTTTTTGGCTAGTTGATCAACCAACAAGCCAAAGTCAAAAGCCAAAAATGAACCAAAAAGCTAAGCTAAAACTCATAAATCAAACATCCCTTAAAGTCAATCTAACTCTTAACCATACACAAATTTATAGTCACGTGATATAAATTATTCACCATTATTAGATGGAGATTAATCTCATAAATAGAACAATACAACACAAATAAAACTTCTAATTTCATGAATTTGAATTTTCAATCTCTATCACAAATTCTTGTTGATAAATTGGATAGAAAAGTCTTTGGTAAGTACCAATTTCACTATGCACACTAACGTCTCCATTAGTCTGTGTGCTGAACCCATTTATATTTTGGCCCGAACTATAATTAGAGTAAATACCACCACCACCAACTCCAGAAATAACATAGTTAAACACAATCTGACCCACTTGCCATCCAGCTAACGAGCTAAGTTGGCTAATTTGACTGTTTTTAATAATCAACTTAGATCCAACCACTATAGAATTAGTCTCCTTATTACCAGTATTATTAGTAACAATTTTCGCAACAATTTTCTCCTTTGGCTTCTCCGCGGATGCTACATTGTGAACACGTGATTTACAAGTAGACCCAAGAGGTTCGAGTACAAGACAAATAAATTTATCGTAGGTACACATATTATTCTTCAGACCACATAAGAAATAGGTCCGATACTCATATTCCAAAGATTGTGCTCTTTCTCTCGCACAATTGTGTTTGGTGATTGATTTAATGCCGCCCTAACTTCCATTCGACTAAATTAATTGGTCACATACATTTGACTCGAGGTTATTTTTAGAGATCGAGTTAAAATGTCACAGCTCTCCTTCACTAACAAATTTCTTGACTATTTAATACAGTTAGTGGTGGATTTAGAATAAAATTAAATAATATTGATAATATTATAAAATGTGCTTAATAAGAGTAGAATTTGGGTCAACTCTGTCATAAATATTCCTATCTTTGCGCTTAATTTGCTATTAGCATAATCTTTTATTTTATAATAATTCAATATTTGACCTTAGTTTGGTATCAGCATACCTTAGTAATATACTGACAGCAAACTAAGGGCAAAGACTGATTTATTAAAAAATAATTAAAAGTTGAAATTGTTCACATTAGGTCTTGATGAACAAATCTCATGATACGGATTTTATGCGCTCAAAGTATGAAAAGATCAAAAGAATAAACAAAAAAAGAAAATCATTTGATTCTTCATATTTTGTTGTCTATTCTCTCCGACCTCCCTCCACTTATTTAGCATCGTTGGCGATGAATAAGTTGGTATTATTTATTTTGCATTATTTCATATTTTCTATAAAAACTATTAATTTCTTTTAAATTTCAACTATATATACAAACCCTTTTAGTTTCATTTATATAATTTATAATCTATCATTTTATTTATTACAAAAAATTACATTTTCCTAAAAAGTTACTCCGTTTCTCTTTAATGCTATAATAATGAATAATAACTACTCTTTCTGTCCCTCACAAATCTCAATTTGCACTATTTTTTATTTTACTTTGTCGTACTTATTTTATACCACTTTCCTTTTTGACAATGGCTCGACTTAGTTTCTTTTAATTATCTCATTCATGAGCTTGTTATCTTTCTCCATTTTAATCACTCATTTATACCATCCACTTAAGTTTTGTCTTAATTGCCAACATGTCTCATTTCTCCTAAATTTCACCCAAAAGCATTAATGATATGTATATGGTACCAATACTAAAGAAAATTTGATCATAGAAAAAATTTTGTTCGCAATTTTTCATTATTACCTAATACTACATTTTCAAATGGTAATACATTAGAATAGATTTTGTAAAGAAAATAAGATTATTGAAGAAGAATAAGCATAACCATTAAACTAGTGAAGAGATATATATTCTTACAAAAAATTACGCTAATTTTTCATTACTATTCCCACCATTTAAGTTCGATTACCAAACGAGGGATAGAGGGAGTGATAAACCGACTTCACCAAAACTCCTATATAAGAAAATATGGTTTGTTTGTACACAAAACATATCAAACACAAATAAATACATGCATGATGACAAGCCCAGTATTTCCTGCAGGGTACCCTACAGAACTGAAAAAATATGGGTATCCTCCCCCTTTTCCACCAGGTTATCCTCCAGAAACATATGAAAAATATGGGTATCCTCCTTGTTTCCCTACCCATGATCAGGTCACTCATGAACCGAACCCAAACCCAAACCCGAACCCAAACCCAAACCCAAACCCGAACCCGACTTCTACTTTGAGTAATCCAATTCAGGGGTATCCTGTTATGTTTCCTTGGGGACCTGGTAACTACATCCCTATTGCAGGAAATGTTTACAATTCTGGGTTTAATGTTAACCATTCTGGTTCTCAATCTAATGGAGATGTCAAAGTTGGTAATCAAAATTGAAAATTAAACATAGAATTTAGAAAATTGGTCTGGGCAACCCAAACAAGGAGGAGATAAGTAGTCCACTCATAAACCAAAAGAAGGTCACTGCTAAAACCAATTGGTAATAGTAGGAGTTACTCCTTGAGTATATAATGATGCATACTCTTCTCTTTCTCTGATGTGGGACAACTCACATGTGGGTAACACGGGGAGTATTATTACAGTCTTTGTGTCCTTATTGCTTGGATCATTTCCTTAATTGCAAGCTTGATATTAGTTGATCTATGTACATATAATATATGTTGTTACTAATAATTGATTGGTAATAAATAAAGTCTTTTGCATTATACTCCATCAGAACCAATTTAGTTGTCCCATTTAGTTTTTTTACACTATTCATCAATTCCATTTAATTTGTATTTTATTCTTAATCCATAAGTTAAAACATAGTCATATGCGATTTTATTTGATTCGTCACAATACAAGGATTATTCTTATCAACTTTTCATAATTTTTATTTAAGCATAATTAGAGATATAAAGAGTCAAAATGTTATCTCGACAAGTGTGCCCAAGCAAATGGGACAACTAAATTGGTTCGGAGGGAGTACTAGCTTTAATTATCATCTTATATTATTAATTGTATGCATGTGAATCAAAGTGGACCAGGTGGCACGCGGTCTACTAAAAAGTGTTAGTGCGAGTGTCAATTCAGTGGCGACTCCAGAAAAAAATTAAATGATGTAATGAATTCAAGTTAAAAAAGCTTCGCATTATAAAGGGTTCGAACACAGGTCAACTGGGTGAAAGATAAGCAATATAACCAACTCTGCCAAAACCAAATGATGTCAAGTGACAGCATTGCTATGGTCTAAATCCGCCCCTGAATTCTCCTATTATGGACACTACAAAAAAATTAAATGATGTAATGAATTCAAGTTAAAAGATAACCGCTATACCGACTAAGCGGCGACTAAACATGACTAGTCGGTCTAATGTTGTCGGTAAATGAGCTGGGTCGATAAAGTAGTCGAAGCTCGACCAACATGAACATGGTAGGTATTTAGTCGCAACTCGCGACCACAAAGACTTGAGTCGCTGCTTAGTCGCAATTACCACTAAGTATTAGTAGCTATCTAGTCGCCGCAAACCAAAACCATTTTGTTGATATTTATTTGTTTTAAGAAATATTAATTTAATCATTTGACTAAGTCTCACTACCGTAGTAGGAGATTAGCGCAAACTCAAACTTCGATTTGACCGATTTTGACCACATTTTAGCTCTAATTTTACCGACTAATTCACCACTCATGTTTGGTAGGAATTTGGTCGGAAATTTCAAACTTTTATGTGACCGATTTTCACCACATTTTAGCGTAATTTTACCGACCGATTAACATTTACGCTCGTAGGAATTTAGTCGTGAAGTCTATAGTCCGTTGATCGAAAATATTTTTACCGACTAGTCACCTACTAAACATACGATGGATGCTAGTCGGTATATATTATAAATAATAAAAATAAAACGTCAAATGTGGTCAATAGTCGTGACCACATTTGACTGCTTTTTATTATTTTATTATTAAAATAAATTAACGATCCAATTTAATAAAAGACGGCAAATAAATTATCGATCCAATTTAATAAATAAACGCAATAAAATTTAATAGATAAACGATAAATAAAAATATTAAAAAGAAATTAATATATACAACTTATTGTTTTACATATAAAACTAAAAAATAAAAATATAAAAATACAAGGATCAGGGGGAGGAGGAGGTTGCGACAAGCCCCTTTCGCTAAAACCGCGCGATAAAGCTAAGAAGGTGTTGTACCTCTTGCTCAAGCGCTATGCTCGCAATAGCGGCCAAACTCCTCCCTGAATGTTCGATTGGAGGCTTTGCGTAATTCGGGAATGGTACTGAAGCTCATCCAACCGCCATTCTGAATTGCTCTGGGGAGGAGTGGGCTGGTTCGAGTCTCCGGCGCCACAACATCGCAGAATAGACCCAGGCATCACCAACCCCAAACACGACTTATTGGGCTTCTTCGTTGGCTCATCCGATTCGATATGTTTGATGACTCGAAAATAGGCGTCATTCATATCCTCTTCGAGCCGAGAGGAAGCTCGCAGGAGCAGTACTCGCCCTAAACAAAGCAAAAATTATATAAGAAATTGATTTTTGTATAAAAAGCAAAAATTATATAAAAACAAACATACAATTAAACTTACATTTACATCCTTGGACTTTTTGTTGATCCACAGACCCGCCTCTTGTTTTCACTCTATGAGTGTGTAGAAACAACTCATAAGAGGACGGCATGCGTTTTGCTCTTTTCCCCGTGAAAACAAAGTTAATAGTTAAACAAAGTAATTAATTAATAATTAGAAAAAATTCAAATTCAACAAAACAATATACCAATATGCAATGTCCGACGCAGTGACAACCGAGTCCAGATGGGTGACTTCTGGACACCCAATTCATTGCCCCACGACGTTCTTCTTCCCTCGCCTCCGGCCCTGTATGATGGGTTTTCCGTGCCTTTACCCATTCATTCCAAGCCTCACTATCGCCCATTTGGGCTTATATTCATTGTCATCTTCATAGCGCCCTATGAAGATGCATAAGATCCTTGTACTGAGCTTGGCCCTCTTCTCCTATCGTGGACCTTGGAAGTGATAGAGGGATCCCAAGTCCATTGTTTAAACCATAAAAACAATTAATATTAGTTGAACAAATAAGTCAACTTAAAGTTAATCAAATAATGTAGTAAATAGACTTACTTGAAATCACGCCAATAGAAATCGATAGCTTTCTAGATAGGAACCTCCAAGCATATCCTCTAGGATCTTGGTAGGCCTCAAACGCCCTACTGAATGGACGCTGATATTTGGTCGCCAAAGCTGTGCAACGTCCCAGCTATTCCAGCAGGGTGGTGGTCGCATGCGCGAGGGGAGGGTCATCCGGCGGCCTTGGGCGTGTCATCATCCGGTATTGATAGCGGCGAACCGGATGACACCGAGAGGATTGATACCCACGCAGCCTAAATCGACCGCACAAAATGCTCTTCTAATTCCGCATTTGGTGCTGCCGGTGGCGTACGTTATTGCGAACCGTACACATCGGGTGGTATGGTTGACCGTTCGGGTCTATACGCTGTCCTAAAGTATTTCTCATCCTAGGCATCTAATTAACAAGGATTTTTCAAAAAATATAAACATTTCAAAAAACATATATATTCGAAAAAGCAAAAAAAACAAAACCCTAAAATAAACATTAACATTTCAAAAAACTCTAAAAAATAAACAAAACCCTAAAAAAAATATAAACATTTCTAAAAACATATATATTCGAAAAAAACTCAAAAAAAAAAAAAAACCCTAAAAATAAACATTAACATTTCGAAAAAAACTCAGAAAAAAAATATATTTCGAAAATAAAGATATATATTTCGAATTTCAATTTAAAAACGAACCCAAAAACAACATAAACCCTAAATACAAAACATAATAAACATTAATATAAAAACAAGATTATCAAACCCTAAAAATCACATAAACAAATATGAACATTAATATATAAAAACAAATAAACCCTAAAAACATTATAAACATTCAATGAATAAACATGTAAAAACAAGATTATTATTATAAACATGTAAAAAACCCTAAAAATCACATAAACATATGAACATCATATAACATCATGTTTTGAAAAAAACATATGAACATATGAACATCAAACCCTAAAAATCACATAAACAAATATGAACATCAATCAACATATGAACATCATGTTTTGAAAAAACCTAAAAAAAAAAACTAACCTTTAATCCTTGAAAAACTTGGAAAGTAGTCGGAATCAAAATAATGGTAGTCGGAAATTGAAATGGTAGAGTAGGAAGAATGGTAGGAATAGTAGGAAGAATGGTAGCTAAAGAGAGAAAAGAACGAGAAAGAACTAAAGGAGAGAAAAGAAATGAACGGGATTTTGGTGAAGTGTGGGTATATATATAAATACATCACCGACTAAGCTGCGACTACAACGTAGTCGATGGCCACCGTGAACTTTTTACCGTTTAGCCTAATGCCTTAACTGCCTCAGTAATTACGTTAAAAATTCAAAAAAAGACTTTTCAAGTCACCGACTGACCTGCGACTACACCGTAGTCGGTCTTTAGTCGGTGAGATATTTTCAACCACCTACTAATTACTTCAGTAACTTTTTCAGAAAGCTTGGGAAATTGAAATAACTTTTCGTAATCACTAATGTGCGACTCAGCTGTAGTCGGTGCTTTGTCGGTATGGTAAAAAGCGTTTTTACCTTCCCAATGCCTTTTAACTTTTCAGATTTCGTTTTTTTTTTATTAATTTATTATTATTAATTATTTATTATTATTTTATTATTATTATTATTATTATATTATTATAATTAATAAAATCTTAAATACTATATTTAAATATATAAAACTATTTTTTTTTATTTTGAAAAATAAATATATAAAACTTACTTCTTCAAAAAAAAAATATATAAAACTTACAACCGAATTTAAAAATAATAAGAAATAAACATATTATTATTAAATACGTAATACTAGGTTACATAATCGTCATCGACTCTCAATGCCGCGATAATACAAGATCTTCGCTCTGTGTCTTCATTTTCCCCTGCATCATGATCCGCTTCGCCTAAGTGTAAAAGTTCTCCAAATGGATCACGAATCGTGCACTTGTAGGTCAAACATCTTCATTTGCCACAAAATCGTTGATCTCTTTCCAGTTGGAAAGCGCTCCTCAAATTGCTTTGACCCGACTTTGCAAACAGCTCGCCAGTCTTTCATGTTTTGCCTTAAACTGGGATAAGATAAGTAATAAACTTGGGAAGCTTGAGAGGCTAGGACAAACGGATCGTACTTTCTATAAAATCGACCAATATGAACGTCGACCAGCTTCAACATGTGCTTTGTTTTTGACATTAAGTTTTAAATGTCGAAGATACCTGTAATTTAAACCAAAGAGTAATTATTAAGACATGTAAAAAGTTATCAGAAAAGTAAATAGTACTAATATTTTAGACGTGTAATTAGTAATTACCTCTCAAAGGGATACATCCACCTATATTGTACCGGGCCAGCAATCCTCGCCTCGTAAGCTAGATGAACGGGCAGATGTTCCATGACGTCAAAGAATGTTGGAGGAAATATAGTCTCTAACTTACAGAGCACAACTGCAATTTCTCGCCCAACCTTCACATATCTCAGTGAAATGCTCGAGAAGTAAGACTTCTAAAATACGACTAATTTCAAGAAGAGCTTCCCATACTTTTTCTCGGCAAGAACTCCAAACGCTACAGAATCATTCGCTGCATGAACACATGACAATCATGACTCTTCATCCCGAATACCTGATGTTTAGCCATGTCGATGTTCCTGGCTAAATTAGAGACATACCCATCAGGAAATCTCAGAGTTTTAAGCCACTCCAGAATGACAGCCATTTGCTCTCTGTTTAGTGTGTATGATGCCTTGGGGATGGTAGAACCAACTGGATGCAATTCCGATCGGATCCCGAGCTCGGCTAAATCTTGACGTGCCTTGAGATGATCCTTTGTTTTTCCAGGCACACACATTATTGTGTTGAAAATGTTATCAAAGAAGTTCTTCTCAATGTGCATCACGTCAAGGTTGTGACGGATCATATTTGTGCTCCAGTACGGCAAATCCCAAAAGATACATCTCTTCTTCCATCCAACACAATGTCTACTTACATCCGCGTTGATCTGACGATGCGCTCTTCAAACACCCTTAAAACCCAAAACGCATCCAACTCCTCCAAAGCTCATTTCCGACGATTTCGGCCTTACATCTTCTCAACAACTCCATCGTAAAAGCACCGGCTTCTACTAAATCGGTGTGCACTATCTAAAATCTCCTATGTGAGTCAAACCAACGACTTTTCTACGGGTCTTAAATAAAAGGCTTTGGAGTCATCCATGCAGATGGACAAGCGGCAAGCCGATGTACTCCACCCGACATCATCGAATAAGCGGAAGTCGCTGATTGTCCACATCAAAGCCGCACGCAGTATAAAGTTCGCTCTTGGATACGCCAGACGCCCGATCCCATCTTCCCACAAATTCGTAACTCATGTATCAATGGTCGGAGGTACAAATCAATCTTATGTTTTGGATTGTTAGGCCCGTGGACGATCACCGTAAGAACATGTACGCTTTTCATACACATGAAGGGCGAAGATTGTATGGAGTTAGTATTACGGGCCGCATGAATATTGTTGACCCGAAATGCCAAATGGGTTGAAACCATCGTACCAACCCCATTCTCACATTTCTTGTCTCCCGTGCAAAATCCGGATGTGTCGCGTTGAAATTCAACCAGGCCTCACTGTCCGAGGGGTGACACATCTCTCCATCTTCTGTACGATGCTCCGCATGCCACCTCATGTGGTCGTGTCATGCAGACGATACAACCGTTGTAGCCTAGGACCAATGGGAAAGTAGTGGAACTCGCTTTCTTGGGTTATTATCGATTTCCATCCGGAAACACCACACTCACCACATTGGGTCATACTCGTGGGGCCCCAATAAATCATACACCCATTAACACAATGCATCAATCTTCTCTACCGGCAATCCAAGAGCCAAATTTGCTTCTTCGTGTCGTAAAAACTCTTTGTCATCCGATTATCTTTCGGCAACAACTCAATAATGAATTGACATAATTCATCATAAAGTCTCTGGAATACGAAAGTCTGTCTTCAGGCTAGACATCCTTCCTATGACCGACATCTGAGTATGCGTTTCACAGCCAGGGTACAGTGGTAAGTTGGCTGCCCTTAGCATTTCAAAGAACTGTCTGGATATAGGGTTCGGATCTTCATCGTTATGTACGGGCGAGTATGGTACATTAGCGCATTGGGCACATCATCACGATCGCGGTAGAAAATGATGATGTGTATCCGAAAACACTCGCTCTGATCGTTACACCATTTGTGCATACGGATTCGAACCAGGTGTTCTCAGAACTTCGGTACAAATTGGTGCACCGTCAACATTTGTGCAGTGTACCAATCGTAGTAGTTTTCAACAAACCCCTTCTTTAACAGATGATCTCTTACGACATCTACACCCCATACTCTACGACATCGCACTTTTACCGGACACCTAATTTCAATTGGATTTTTTTTCTTTGCAAATTGTATAAATTCTTCGACCCCTTCTAAATATCTGATATTAAAAAATCCTTTAGAACTTCGTTGGTACATCCAACTTCTTTCAGCTCGTAAGTCCATTGCTCGTAAGTGAAAAAAATATATTGTTGCAGAATGTAAAGAGAAAGTAAGGAAGTAAAATGTAAGAAAGATTTACGTAAGATAGATTTACGTAAAATAAATTTACGTAAACGGCTATTTATAGAACAGGTGCAGAATTTTCCGAGACCGCTATCCACCATAGTCGTATAGTGCTAGGTCATGAAAAGATGTGCGACTTAAAAGTTTTTGAATTTTGACATCACGATCGATGTCGCACTCATAGTCGCAAGTTAGTGCTATACACACGGATCGAGGTAATAAGTGGTTTTGACCAACAATACCGCCATTTGACCATAGTCACCGACTCACCCAAGTGACTAAAGGTGTTGTGGGGGTTTAGTCGGTGTATTTAAAAAAATATTTTTTAAAATGAGCTTTTTCCGCCATTTTGTTTAAAAATTATTAGTACTAAGTTGAAATTGTGTTTTCCTTACTAAGTTAGTCATGTACTATAAAATTAATAACGTTAAAGTATGTTTTCAAAAATAGAAAATAAGCATCGATTCTTTACTTATGATGATTCTACTAAGAAAATTTTTTCATTGCAATGGCGTTAGCTTTCGATAGTGGACTTTACACCTATACTCCTCTAATTCACCCTTAAATGGCTCCTATATGTTTTTGACATTGTTCATATCTTAAAACAAATGGGAGCCATCCGTGATGAACTAGAGGTAGTAGAATAGGCCGTAAGTACCACTATCGCAAACAACGCCTGCAAATCAAAAATTATTCTTTTCAGAGCAAATATAAGTAAAATAATACGCTGCTCATTTTCTACAATTTTGAGAAACATATTTTAAGCGTTCTAAACATTTTATAGTAAACATACAGACAATAAGTAAGAACAACATATATTTCAATTGAGTATCGATAATTATTACAACAAACGAGCACAAAAAAGCTCATTATAATTTTTTTCGTGAAAAAATAGCTATGTTAATCAACATAACCTATTACTTCTTGACACGTACACCTATTGATACACCAAGTTTTTTTGGGCATTTCTAGAAGCTAAAAAGCAGTAACTGACGGTTCTAACTTGACTTGTTCACAAAGTGGTTTGAGTTTCTTGGTTTCTAGTGTTTGCCGCTATCATCACTAGAACAATTGTTACAATCTCGATAGTTCTAGTGATAATAGCCTGAAGCAAACACTTGAAACCAAGATAACTTTAAAGAGCTTTTTCGCCATTTTGAGTTATAATGTGGTTGATACCTTTAATATCAAATATTGCCATTTTTTGAAACGATGGACCGAACCGTTAGATTTATGTTTCGCAACTTGTCCCGTTTTTCGTGTACCCACACTTAAGTGATGAAACTCGAGTGTGGGTACAGGCGAAGAACGGGGCAAGTGAAAAACATGACAAAGTTAAAACCTCTCCAAGATCAATATTAAATTTTGCCATATTTTTATTATGATTGAACCATTTTATTAATGTTTTTCAACTTATCACACTCCACCTCCACCCCTACTTAATCTAATTCTCACTCAAGTAGGAGTGAGAGGAGGAGTATGACAAAAAACATATAGTCATATAGATTATAGAGAGAAGAGCAAAGGGCAATTGGAAAATGCGTGAAGGGGTATTTATAGACAAAATCGAGAACCCTCCGACTACTTAACGACCAAAGCTTGGTGAAATCGATCGGGGAAAAGTTTTTATGGACATTGTTTTGATTTTTTTTTTTTTTGAAATTTCCGACCAACTACCGACCAACTCGCTGGTCGTTAATCTAGCGACTATAGGTTTGGTCGCAAATTAGTCTGTGGTTTGCTACCATATCACATTTGGTCGGTATTTAGTCGGTAGTACCGACCACATGCTTTTGGTCGGTATTTTAGTCGGAAATTGCGACTAAAGTACCGCAGTCGGTATTTCTGAGTCGCAATTTTGCAAAATTTTTGTAGTGGGAAGATGATAATTTTGATATCTTCTACCCCATTTTATGATTTATACATTTGAGGAGGAAGTTGGGTATGCAAGGAAATATGAGTGGTTGAGTAATGAATCACTACATGAGGTGATGCATATAGATTGCATTGAATAAGGCAAAAAAGTGCACAATAAGAATTTTAGATCATGCCTTGAATGAGGCACGAGGAGCTTGGATGGTGATTGGTGAACGAGGCAGCCAACAACAATAGGCGGTAAATGGAATTGGACAGGTGCTCGTTTGAGCACATGAACTGCTCGTCCGAGCACCCTAGTATTAATCCACATAACTTGAAGCATTAATCCACACTTAAACACCACCATCAATTACATTCTTAGCTCACTCATCTTTAATTCTACATAGGATTCCACACACTAATGCACAAGATTTATTTTGGTGCACTCAAGTCACCGATTACATTAACATAAACAAAATAAATTCATTTGTTAATGAAGTTCAGTAAGAATTGCTAATCTCCGCCTAGAGTTATCCAACTCTTAGAATTTTAAAAATACCACACCTCTTTATATTCATTCACTTCAATTATGAGTCTAATACATGTACTTTAAGAGAAGGTACACTTATCCCTCAAAGGCACACGAAGAACTTATACTTATCTCCTTAACATTTACGGCCCATTTAGTAGATGGTAATAAACCGCGGCAATGAGAATGAAAAACTAGTGTAATTTTGGTTGAAAAATCTCTTTGCTACCTTGATGTCCATGCTTGACAACCTTCAATCATCTCATTTTGTTCATAAAATTCATTCCAATGCATTACTAATGGGAGAGGTGGTATTAGGTGGTAATGGAAATTTATGAACAAAAAAACTTTTTTGTGATTAAAATTTCATTACCATGGGAATGACATGAAAGTTTTGATAAAATTTTACACTATAAATCATTCTCATTACCACCATTTAATACTACTAACCAAACGGGTTGTTAGTAGAATCACGCACTATTAAACTCAAAACTCCATGGACTTGTAAAAAATATGAAGAGACTTAACCTAACTTAGACATACACTTACCAAACTATGAGCTTAATTAAACGTAAGATGTGATTGTGATTTTGGTAATTTTAAAACTAAAGTTCGTCAATCAAAAGACTCAAAATGTAACTCTAACTTGAAGAAGGTTCCTTATTCCTGGTGCACTCTACCATTTTCTCGACTGACAGCTAGTCTAAATTTACTCCAATAATAATAATAATAATAATAATAATAATAATATATATATATATATATATATATATGTATATATATATGTATATATATATATATATATATATATATATAGGATTTGGATCATGTGAAAACCAATTAAAATGGTGAAAACTGAAAATAGGGGTACATAAAAGCTCAAATGGAGTACATATTTGGATGGTAGTTTTGTAAATAATTAGACATTTGCTAAATAGTGTACATATATGCTTAAAAGGGGTACATATTCAGATGACATTTTTGTAAATAATATGAACTTTTTTCTTTACAAAAAATATGTACACCCTAAAAGATAATATGTACCCCTTTTGCTACAATATGTATACCTCTGTCTGGTTTTCAGTTTTCACCACTTTAAGTGTTTTCACTTGATCCTACCCCTATATATATATATATATATACTAATTAATAAATCCACCCAATTTATTTATTTTATTTTATTCTCCAACATCCAACTTAAAAATCACATTTTTCATCCACTAAATTAATTTTTATAGGAATGTAAATTAAGTGGTTGTAAATATTGTACTCCATTTTACAAGAATAGGTTCAAAGGGGAATTAGATAATGACCTTGCATACTAAAGCTACGATTCTCTAACTAAAAGTAAATCATCTTTTAAAAGTATCTCTTTAGGTTTCAGTGTTTCACCAATAATTTGTCTTTAATGTCATAACTAGGTGCTTACCCGTATTATATACGAAATCATAATTTTTAGTACATGCGTAAAAGTATTCTATGAATATAAAGTATAAACTTATAATTAAAAAAAACATACTTCTATATTAACATTATATACTTGATTTTCTACAAAAGTGATAAATTAATATATATAACTGACAAAATAATTTCAAATAGTCAATAAAAATAAATTTTAAATTTTGGATTTTATAAACATAAATAGTATTACCTAATATTATAAGCTATATAGCATAAATTTAGAATTTATTACCAAATTACTCATCAAAAAATATTACTTCGTTCCTCCGTTCTTTTTTGTTTGTCCACTTTAAGTTTGTCCACTTTATGAAAGAGAAAATTAAATTAGATTTTTAAAGTATATATCGAAGACAAAATATATTCATATGAGATCTTGTTAAAATTGCCTCAATATAAAGTTTTTTAATGTATAAGATATTAAAACTTAAAATTTACTATAAAATGCGTGCAAAAGGTAAAATTGACAAACAAAAAGGAACAGATAGAGTATATTACTACCTTCTATTCAGCTTAAATATCCATATTTTTTTTGGCATTATTCACTCATCATTCTTAATTTGTATTTTACTCTTAATCTATAAGTTAAAAGATAGTCATGTAAGATCTTGTTTGATTCGTCTCAATATAAGGATTATTAATATCAAATTTTTATAATTTTAATTAAGAATAATTTGAGATATTAAAGGTTAAAATGTTGTCTCGATAGATGTGAAAAACTAAATAGGACATTTAGGCTGAATAGGAGGGAGTATTTGATTTATTTACCCTTATAACACAAATGACTTAAAACATTTACAAAAATTTACTTCTCTTTAGAAAAATCTTCCATTTTAAAAGGATAAGCGTAAAATGATAACATTGTCTTGTTGTATCATTAGGGACGGTCTAGCAGGTTTTAAATCATCAGCCAATACTGTCTTTTTAAGAGACATTTTTTATGCCCAATCTATCAAAGCTTACTTTGTACTCTTACTTCACATTTTTTTATGGGTCAATCCAAGAATTTGTGTTTAAGAATTTGATGGATATGTCTTATATCAAACCATAATTTAAGGAAATACAGGGTGGAATTGAGTTTGGATGAAAAAACATAAAGGGAACTCTACATATGATATACCAATCAGTTTTAAAGAAATACAAGTGATAATTTTGTAAATGTTTTCCTACACAGATGGCAACAAAGTTTCCAATTTATAAAACTCCTAGCAAACTCCGTTACAAAGTGTTTTTTTTTTTTTTTTTCAAGAACCGTTACAAAGTATATTTCGTTAGCTTTAGATTTTAGGAAAAATTGAGATTAATAATCTAACTTTTTGCTCATCCGCCGTGAATAATCCAACTTTTTGATTATTTTCTAATAAATCCAATGTTTGTCCTTAGTTCACTGTGAATAATCTAACATTTATTTTAGTTTGCTAGCAGCATACCATATTATCACCTATTATTAGTAATAGGGTATGTTGTGGGCAAATTTATCACAAAGGTTGGATTATTAAAAAATAATCCAAAGGTAGAATTATTTCTAGCGGATGAGTGAAAGGTTGGATTATTAATATCAATTTTTCCTAGATATTATTTTAAAGTATTTTTTAAAAGTTTTATGATTAAAAAATAGAAACCCAACCACCCTCACCCCCACTCAACCCTTATAATCTGGTAGCTGATAGCTAATTATGGTAGCTGCTTTGACTAGCTGATTTTATTAACTGGTTTGACCAATTATTTTTAAACAAGCTGCTCAAACCCGCTGCTTTGAGCATGTTCAAAAACAACATATTTATATCAATAAGTTATTTCAATCAATTAGTTCATCAAACACTAGCATTAGTTGGTTTAACCATCTAACTCTCTATTTATATCATTATAAGCTAAAATTGCTCAATAAGTTAATTTGCCAAACACCCCATAAGCATACACTTAATGAATGCGTTTTCTTTGCCTTAGCTTCTGTTGTTACAATTGTTCCAAATTCCATTGATTTGAATACAATCAAAATTCCTCTAATGCACATTCTTATTTGAATGCAAATATCATTAATATACAATTTTAATCAAATTTTAAAATGGGTATGATTTTTATTTAAGTATCAGAAATTAAATTATTTTTTATATATTTAATTTATTCTCTTAATTATTTTATAATCTACATTATTTAACCATTGTTCGATGAAGATTAATCTCATAAATACAACACAACATAAATAAAACTTCTAATTTCATGAATTTGAATTTTCAATCTCTATCACAATTTCTTGTTGATAAATTGGATAGAAAAGTCTTTGGTAGTACCAATTTCACTATGCACACTAACGTCCCCATTAGTCTGTGTGCCGGACCCATTTGTATTTTGGCCCGAACTATAATTAGAGTAACTACCACCACCACCAACTCCAGAAACAACATAGTTAAACACAACCTGACCCACTTGCCATCCAGCTAACGAGCTAAGCTGACTAACCTGACCGTTTCTAATAATTGGCTTAGATCCAACCACTATAGAATTAATCTCCTTATTACCAGTATTATTAGTAATCGAATTGATATCACCAACACTACTCGATCCTTTCGCAACAATTTTCTCCTTTGGCTTCTCCGCGGATGCTACATGATATAGTACCCAATTGTGAACACGTGATTTACAAGTAGACCCAAGAGGTTCGAGTACAGGACAAATAAATTTATCGTAGGTACACATAATATTCTTCGGACCACATAAGAAATAGGTCCGATACTCATATTCCACATCGATTTGAGCCTGAACGACTTGGAAAGCCGATTGTGTGCACACACTTAGGTTCCAATCCGAGACAGTGTTTTCTCGTACGGGCAAGCGGTCTTGGTACACTCTTAAATTTACATGCCCTTCTCCTACACGACGCACCACAAGGACTTTCTTGTATATGCTATGGAGACGGCATTTACCTGTGAATGTACCATTTATGTCTTTAACCCATTTCACCTTCCACTCGGCTCCGATGGGGAGTGTTTCGGGTGGCTCGCTTCGTGGTGGTTTTCGAACGAGAGTTACCGTCTTCTTGTCTTCACAAGCCGTTAAGTAGGAATTGCAGTTTTGTTCGTAGAGATTTACAAATTTGATGGATTTCATGAACTTGTCCATGCTATTTGCCTTTCATCTCCTTATTTTGAGAGTATATCAACATATCTTTATGTGATAAAAGTGTTATGCTAGAGAAACTATGTGCATAATGTGAATATATACATGGACACTAGAGGGGTTCAACGGGGCGGGACGACCCAACAGGTCAAGGGTCGGATCACATTTTAATGGGTCATTAGCGGGTCGGGTCAATAACGGGGCGGGTCATTAGCGGGCCTTGGTGTAAAGGGTCGAGCAGGATCGGGTCGGATAATTATAAGAATTAATTGCGAACAAAATTTGCCATTTTTTTATTTTTAAATGATATTATTATAAACATAAGTGGAACGAGTCATAAAATATAATAAAAAATTGTTTTTATTAACTTTTAAAAAATGGGTCAAAGTAGGTCGGATTTAAACGGGCTTGACTCGCCCCGCCCCGTTTAACATTTGACACGACCCGACCCATTTAAATTTTGACCCGCCCCGTTGAACACCTCTAATGGACACTTAGCCTCTAGGGCTATCTCAAATCTTAGGCAAGTTAGACATGTCTCGGACCTATAACTAAAAAAGGATCTAATACCCCAATTCAGCAATATTATCATGTAGATTGTACAACGTACTTTACTTTTTCCAAAAGCCCATTAAAGACTAAAATTGACCCTCTATAGAAAGGGTCAGGAACAACATTATTTTACTCTTATATCCCACTCAATTTGTCATTTTCAATTTAATAGTCCTAATAAATTCGCCTCATTTCCATCTTTGGAGACCGCCTTACCACTTTTACTTGTATTTTTTCTCTTATTTCTTAAATAACTACTACTTTAATTCATTATGTCAAAATTTCTCCGTCTTCGTACGAAAAGAAAAAAAAATTTTGGACCCATCAAAATAAGAGACATAAAAAATATTCTCTTACAATTTGAAAACTACGTGCCCTAGTGTTTCAATGAATATGTTCAACTTTTTAAAACGAATATGGTTCGACTTTGGATTTCAAAGACTATTTTGTTGAAAAAAATACACGAACTATAAAAGCCAAGATAATAGATGAGCAATTTAATGGTCTACTTTACAAATTACCTATTAATTTTAAGATGAACATAAATTCTTGTGAGAGACGGTCTCTTTGAAAGACCATCTCTAATTGGGTTGGCCAATTAGAGAAAATGTAGAAAAACTATAGGCAATAAGCTTTAATAGATTGGGTCTGAGAGATGTCTCTCAGAAAGACAGTCTCTCAGGAGACTGTCTGTAATATGAAACCTATGTAATAGCTCAAGTTGCGAAATATTTTAATTTCTTTTTTTTTTTGAGTATGTCCCGTTGAACAAGTATCATGCCCAAATCGGTTCTCCCGAGTGTATTTTAAATTATAACTACTATGTCTTTTGAGTTTGTCCTTTTTGATCATTTTATATAAAAGTTTTTTAGTAAAATGGAGCAAACTTTAATAAACTTGAGGAGTGGTTTGCTAAAATCGCTTAAAATTTAATTTGGAAATTGGAATAAGAGTTGGAATAGACAATTTTGAGTGGGGATAAATTTGATGAATATATCTCCCTTTAATTCAAAGTGCTTTAATTCATGGTATCTCACCTTTGATTGCTACTTAAATGAAAATTTTATATTTGCGAATTTTTTAGGGCTCCCAATACCTTACAATTTACAAGTTACAACTATCAAAACATTTTTTTGTGTCATAGACATTCACATACACGCGTCAAATAATTATGGATTTTGAAAATCTGATTGAATTTGACCCAATCAAGATCTTATCAACGTGACTCGTTTTCCTAAAATTTGATGAACTACTTTTGAGTTACACATCAATATTTTTGATTTCATCATCTTTTTGAGTCGAAGGACTCCTTTGACTACCCTCTCTTTATGGGTATGAGACACCATCGATCTTCCTTTCCCAAACCCTAATCATAAATTTATCTATGTGCGGGAACACTGGGTATGATGATGATGATCTTAACCAGTGTATGTATTTGGTTAAATTTTAGTAGTATTTGAGTCAATATTGCGCAATTATCACTTGACATATTATCTAAACTCAATATAATATTTAAACCTAATTTTAAATTTAACAATAATACTTGGTAGCTTTTTAGTGTTTATATTACATATGATCTATGACCTGTTAGATCATACTCCACTGACCTAAGATCAACCCAACCGATCTAACAAATTTGCACCCACACTTTTTATACTCGTGAGTAGGCTAAAGAAACAAGCAAGGAGCGACTATAAGTTATGAGGATTAAATCTCTGTCGTAAGAGTGAAAGAGAAAGCTCTTAACAAATAAACTAACCCATAATTCTCTTAACACCTACATCATTTAACATTTGTAAGTGGATTAATTTAATGTGGATCAATTAAAGATCGATAATTTGATTGGTCACGTTGACATTTGTTCCTTGTCAAATGAAACAATAAACAAACTCTCTCTAGAGTGAGAATTTGCCATCTGGACGCATATGAGAATTATAATCAAAAACATAATTAAAGCAAAATAAAAATTTTAAAAACATAAATTTTTGTGAGAAACGGTCTTTTTTGAGAGACCATTTCTAATTTGGTAAGTTCATTATCATTTTTTAGTTTAATTAAGCTTTAAAGAGTTGGGCCTGAAAGACGTCTTTTAAAAAGACGGTCTCTCAGCAGACCGACTGAATTAAAAAGAAAAATTGAAAAAATACAACAAAATAAAAACACAAATTTTACGTATCAGCTATATGCCACAAGGGTAGCAGTCGATTAAATACATTTATATTTTATACATTTTCCTTCCCGGAGCTAAACACTCTTCAATACTTTCAAGAACTACATACATTAAGAGAAAAAAGATAGTAGAACTACTTACAAATTCAAACAATGTTTCATCTCAAAACAACTTTTCCGGTGTGTTCATAGTCGGCCTGAGGAGTAGTTCCCTAGTGAGGGAGTTACGATAACTCACTTACATTCACATCACATTTGTGGGGTTTCAACCTGAACACCATTGAATAATTAGTTCGACTATCGTAAAAACGAATGGCGGGCCAAAGGAAGCTCGTACAAAGCCTTTGGTACATGATAAACATTCACAAGGAGAATGGCGCTGACGGCTAAGCGACATGTCGACAAGCTTTTGTTTTTTTACATGCAAGATTAAGCCTGTAGTCCCTAGATACAATACATTTCACCTGAAATCCAAGAATTCGGCAATCACAAAAAGACAACACGATATAGAGATCTTCCTTAAAATTGCAACGCCACAAAATACGGATTAATTGGACATGAAGCTAAGGGGAACAAACCAGTACTACATGTGAATTGTGATTAATCACTGAGTACGATTCGGGGCATATTGAAGAGTATGAAAAGTAGACGTGAGTTAGATTCATTAATAGTAGTCAAATTCGGTTACAAGTCATAGTTCCATTTAAGTAAAAAATCCATGATTCCATGTCAAAACACGTCAATCATATCTAGGGTCGGCCCAGAGATCTATGAGGTCCGGCAAACCATTAATTATGGCTCCCTAACTATTAAATATACTATTATAAATCCCTAACTATTAACTATCAAAACATCGTTTTTCTGATATTTTTGGATGGGCTCGAGGCACAATCCCCTCTAGCCCTGATCATAAAACAGAAAACACAACTGTAAATATACATTATGATACGAGTGGTTCGTAAAAATTACCTGGTTCATTTCTCAGGCTCGCTTTTAAATGATCTAACAGGAACAATGCATGCCGAATCACCATTAGACCAAGGAGCGTCATCTATTCCCTGTGTCTTAAAAGACAGATTAATCAGGTCCATCATACTTTTTTCTTATTACGAGAAAGGCAAGGCATTCGTGTACGAGAGATATGCACCTGGTGGTTGGAAGACTTCAGGATACTTCTTTGGGGTCGGGCGTTAAGATCAATCATTTTGTTATCCATTCGAGCTTCAGGGACATCGTTCCCATCTACAAATACTACATGATTATGCTCTTTCTCTCGCGCAATTGTGTTTGGTGATTGATTTAATGCCGCCCTAACTTCCATTCGATCAGCCTGTTGTAAGCCCGTGCCTTCAACGTGCCCATTATCCCCTGGAAACTACACAAAGATACCCATCAGTGTGAAAATTAACAAGATTTTTTGAAAAGATGATACTTCCTCCTTCCATATTTAATGGGTCACATACATTTGACTCGAGGTACGTTATTTTTAGAAATCGAGTTAAAATGCCACAGCTCTCCTTCACTAACAAATTTCTTGACTATTTAATACAATTAGTGGTGGATCTAGAACAAAATTAAATAATGTCGATTATATTATAAAATGTGCTTAATAAGAGTAGAATTTGGGTCAACATTGTCACATATCAAAGCTCTTAGTATCTATAGGTATATGCTTGTATACATAAATTGAATGCTATCAGTTGACAACATTGACTAGGCATAGATCCGCGCATGACAACAGTCCACATAAAATATACTTCCTCCACCCTACTGCGTTTGCAATTCTAAACAGTGCAACTCAGCAGGATGTAAGGAGTAGTCCAGTGAAATTCATTGATAAGAAATCATCAAGGGTCATCATCGTTTTCATCATACTCGGTGTATCCGCTCATAGGAAATATGATTAGAGTCAGGGGAGGGAAGGAAGGCAGCAACTCATACCCATAAAGGAGAGTACGACAAAAGATGCGCAGATTAGTCCTCAGAAAAAAAAAAACATCAGTAGTCAAAAAATATAAATAAACAAAATACAGATGAATCATCAAGGGTAACTTAGAAAATTAATGTAAATCAATTAACTCGAAAAGTCGTCATTTAGTGAGGGACAAAGTGGAATAGATGTGTGCTATGTTAGAGTCATGTCAAAGAACCAACTCAACCAAAAGCTTAAGCTGATGGTTGAGGCTCCAGAATATGTTATATACTCTAACATGCTATTATATAGGAAAAGAGGTAGTATGGCAAACACACGGTAAGATATGTAATGTCACAGACCTCTGCTCTCTGCCTCAACAAAAGATATCGTCTGTGAGTTCTTTTACCACCAACATGAACAGCCATGTCGCATTGCAGGCAAAGGGAACTCCCATCGATCTCACAGTAAAAGAAAGCTGCATATACAAAGACTAATAAATCCACTCAGAATAGAACGAACAAAAAGACATTAACCTTATTCTGATTTCAGAAAGCCACCCACCAGGAGCGTTTTCACAAATGTCGCATTTTGGTACAGCATTAGGAGCAGCAAGTCCAACGCGTATATGTCGACTAGCAAGCTTGTTACACATGTGGACCTGCGATTCCAGTTCATCGGAAACAGGACATTATACTGATACAGATTATGAAGATGAAAAGTGATAAAAGAATAGAAGATCACGTCTAAACTTGATGCATCCTAGGTTCTCAACTATCCAAATCAACCTAATCTTGTCTAGAGGAGAGTATTTTTAAAATCAATATTTGAGAACTTTTGTAAGGCATTGGATATCTTTTTATTATAATTGAAATGATACGCAAGATACGATATTGCTTTCCAAAACCATGATTATACGAACAAAACTTCAAGGGAAACTGGGGAATCGAAACCTTCTAGGAAGAACCCTCCTTAATAAGATAAACCAAATTAGTCCAACAAGCCCCAAAATACACCTAGAATCAAATTCTAAAACTACAATTTGGATTACTATAAAAACAGCTAACCATTTTGGCCTAAATGCCAGTCACCTTGTCTCTTATAATGGTAATATTTCATTCTTATAACAATATGATAAATAACAGGTGTGTAACTAACCCTCCTCACTTAATAACGAAATAATTTTCCTCAATAATCTATACCATAGTGTAAAAATGCGGTAACGATCACCATTGCAGTAATTGAACGGTGATGCGGTTATTGTAACGTCTAAATATCAGTCGAATTATAAATATACCTTGATATAGCCCATAATACACCTTTACAACACAAGAAATATTGATTTGTTTGTTTTGAAAAAGGTTACAACGCAGAGGATGCGATACGATCCGGCGTTTTTACATTGATCTATACTATTCGTCTATCAAGATAAAAATCCTCTACCCCCAAATGCATATTTATTAAGACAATAAAGAGTGTTCACCTGAAGGGTAATTTACCTCTTTAGAGATACTTTTTTAGAGGAGATCTAGAAAGATGTTCATGCAACATATCCTAATACTAGCCTTCCTCATTCCACAATGTGATCATGTCATTCTAGAAAATACCTTTTGTGTGTGTATGTTATCCTTCGGAATTAAAATGACTTCAACTAGTCAACATCATCAAAAATCAGTTGATACAAGCTAGTCATTGAAAAGGTAAACCAAAAATCTTCTCAAAACCAATATCCACAAAACAACATCAATATGATACAAGGAAGAAATAAGGCTTCAAGAAACAAGAAGCCTAATTCCCATTTTTGTGATCACTGCGAAGTCCATGGTTACATTCTTGAGAGATGCCACAAAGGCCATGGTTGTCCACCAAATTTCAAGCCATATACCTGGAATAGGAGCATTGCTAATGTTTCACATAATAAGATCATTTCTAAGAAGTCGGGTCACTACATAGATGATGGATGCCAGTAAATTAGTATAAACAATTTAGTTCTATCACTCTATGCATAATAAATTTCAAAACATAATTCGAACCGGTATGTGGAACTGGGACGGGAATGGGAACGTGGAACGTAACTTCGAGTGACTCGAGAACGACTACATACATGAAACATAGTGTTTAAAATGTAAAGATAATATCAAAGAAATGAAACGTCCACGTTCAAATTTTAATTTTCGCTTGGGGCTCCTAAAACATTCGAGATGGCCCTAACACTTCTTTTCTCTTAGGTTAGCTAGCTTCTTCCTTCTTCTCCTTGATTCTCTTTTTTCTTCCATTTCACTATACATAAGTAAGTTATCATCTTCTATAAGATTAAATAAAAAGTTGATGAAAAGTTTGATCAAAGAATGTATACTCTCTTTGCCCCTCTCATTTTCTCTCATTTTTTATTTTGGCTATCCCACTCATTTTGGCTCATTTACTTATTTGGAAATAGATCCTATCACTTTCTTTTTATACAATCTAGCGTTCTACATATTCAACTTTATTAATAACATACACACAATGCAATCGCTCTTTTCATTTAATACCAATTTCTCACCTTTCCTTTAAAAGAGTCCCATTTGAACAATATTGCAAATTCATAAGAACAGAGGAGCATGTTCTAAAGTCTAAACACAATTCCACATTCCAATTTATCTTGTGAGTTCAATACTCATAAATCTAAGCAGTTAAACATAATTCCTTAGTTGGTTCGCCCTTTGGATTCTTTATTCGCGATTCGCTCAAAATGGCCTAAAATTGGTCATAATTCGCTTTTTTCGATTCACAATATGCGAGGCAATTTGTGCATTTATTGTTAGAATATAGCTTAAAGTGGTAAAATGGCCATGTGCAGAAAGTGTGCAACATGTTGTGTTAGAGTTGGAAGCTGCTGCTGTGAGCTTGTGTACAAAATGTGTTCTGTTGCCATGGAGTAGTTGTGAAGTCTTCATTATGATATTCTGTTATTGGCACGTGTATTTTTAGTTTTCTTGTTTGTTTATAACAAACTTTAGTTAGTTAGTTATAACTATCTTTCTTGGTTTTGTAAGTGTACCCTCGCCAATAAATAGGTTGTCTTGTACACTGTTTTCTTTTGTTTTCTTATTGGAAAAATTACCAAGAATAATCCAAACTATTTATGATTTTTCTACGATAATCGAACCTATTGATTAACCATGAATAATATCAACTTTGAGAGATATTTTCGTAGAGTAAACTTGGGTAACCCGATCACCTGCTATAGTAGGTAATTCACCAAAAAAATAAATTAAATATTAAATTAAAACTAGAAAATATTTTTGAAAATTTACATAAAAAATTCTTTAGAACCTAAGGATTCAGAGGTACAAGCCTATAGAACAGATCATGTTCAAGTAAGGTCGTTACATAAAAAATTCTATATAATAAAAAAAATCATAAATTTTTCATAAATATTTTTTGAATATTTTTTTCGACATTTTATTTTAATTTATCTTTTTAAAAAAAATAAAACTTGCTATATGAAGTCATCCGGTCACCGAGTTTACCTTTGGAAAATGCCCCTCAAAATTGTGCGATTATCCATGGTTAGTGTGGAATATTCTAGGTAATTTTATTTTTTTTTATTTTCTTTGGCACAAAGTTTAACATTTATCTGAGTATTAACAATGACATGTCACATTCACTTCAATTTCAAACTGCCCTCTATCACCACAAATACTAACAGCCAATATACACCATACGTTGGTGTAAAGTAGACCCAATCCACAAAAAAACAATTCCTGAATCTCACCCATCAACTAAACTTTACATAGAATTGATTCCTCAAAATCCCTAATTTCTTTTGATCAAATTCAGCAAAAATTAAAAAAAAACCCAAATGAAGTAAATTGGGTTTTCACACACAAATATTTCAATAATAAAACAAATAATAAAAAAATTAGCAACAATTACTAAAAATAAAAATAACCCAAAAAAGAAAATAGCTTGGAAAATACCTTCTCATCACAAGCACGGCAAAGCGCAGCTTCATCAGCAGCACAGAAGAAAATGGCAGCAGCACCTTCACAAACATCACAAAGTGTCCTCATTTCTCTCTTTCTCACCCTCCTACTTTCTAATTGTACAAAAATTCAATTTTGGAAGAAAATTTCATGAATTTGATAATTAATAAACCATGTAAAATCAAAAGAGATTAACAATATTAAAACTTATACTTAAAAAAGAAGCTTTTTCATGGAAATGGGAACTGAACTAGGTTCAAAATTATTTGGGTGGGTTTCGTGAAGAGAGAATGAAAAGTGAAAGAACGGAAACTCATCGATATATATGAAAAAAAATACTCCTTAAGAGGAAAGAAATGGTCGGTGATTTATTTTTTTTTTTACGCAATTCAATGTAGTAGTTTATTTATTTGTATGTCGAATTATATATGTTTAAAAATTATAAAAAGTTTATAGTATGAAAGTATGCAATTAGACGATTCAAACAAATTTACATATTAGCTGCAATGTATAAAATAAGCTTAAACGATGAATAGTGCCCAAAAACAAAATGTAGCAAGTATTTCGGAACGAAGTAAGTATGTAGCATGAGTTGAGATGATTTAATCCTAGTATCCTACAACGTGCCTCATATAGAAATTAAATAGTCTAATAATAAAAATTAATATAGTATATAAATTTTTTATTTTGAGATTGTTTAGCCGAGAAATAGTCTCTCGTAATAATATTTCTAAAAAAAAGTTTATCATCTAGAATTTGAAGTATTGTATTTGATATGACGAATTTTGAATTTAATGTTCATTTGATTTTTCACTTGATGAATATCAGTTGACTTGCGGACATGATATTTCGCCATTCTTAACGTAGTTTTAGTTGTAGCACATTTTCTTACCTGGTTTTATATGCAGCAGCACACTTGGTAGTTAGCACTAGCAGCACGTGTGGCAAGTTAGCAATCACGCTAGCAAGCAACCTAATGTTTAGGTCATCAATGGGTAAAAAATTCTATTAGATGAAAACTAAGTTTGAAATTTGCTACATCAAAAACAATATTTAAAGTTTGATCTGATAAAATATTTTTCAACTAAAGTTTGTCACGTTACATGCAATTTTTTTTAAAAAAAGACAATATTTAAGTCAACTAATAAAATTAACATCCCACATCCATTTGTCAAATATCTTATTGTTTTGATAAATAATTTTTTAGTTGGTTTTCAGCTTTTAGCATTTGATTGACTTTAGATTATTGTTTGATGAATTAAAAAATGTTTAGTAAATGACTTTTTAATGGATTTTTAGACATAAAAAGAAAAGAAAAATATCTTAAGTAATTCGATCTATTGCCCAATTGATGTGAATAATCTCTATTATTGATTATTTCTAAATAATCCAATCTTTGTACTTCCTCCGTATTCAGTTATTTGCAACTTTTACCAAAAATGGCGTATTTTATTATTTGCAACTTTTTTTTTTCTTTCCATTTATAGTAAATTTTTTATGCTGAATTTACCAACTTGCCCCTACTTAACAATACTAATAAGTTTTTAATTTTACTAAGTATTCCATTAATCTAACCCATTAATCTAATTATTCCCACCAAAATTTTATAAACCAACCCTAGAATACATTTGAAATCCTGCTAGGGTTGTTTAGGTTATCTTCAACCCCCACCATTAATGGGACGTCACTTCATCTTCTACCTCCATTGAATGGTGTTTACCTGTCTTCTCTCACTATAAAAGAGAAGCTGTGACTTCTCGTTTCTGGAAACCACTCTTCATTCCTTGTGTACCTGTCTACAGCCATTACTTATGGCGTCTTCAACCACCTCCATTAATAGTACGTCACTTCGTCTTCTACCTTCATTCAATGACGTTAACTCTCCTCCTCTCACTATAAAAGAGGAAGACCTCTGTCACACTTCGTTTTGGAAACCCCTCTTCATTCTCGAGTACAAACCCCAATTGTTCATCTTCTTCGAATTTGCTTTCAGATCTACCATGAGTTCCCCTACAAAAAAAAACCCTAATAACAGTCCTTCTAAGACGGTTCCTTTACAGGAGGAAACTTCACCACCACCACTACCCGGATATACTAGGTCAGGGTTAAGATTTACTCCTCCTAGTGTACGGAGTAGATCTGTACGCTGTAGATCTGTGGCCCAGATGAGAAGGATAAGGGGTTGTACTGGTGGGGCTAAGCTTTCGTTCGATTGTGATGGATCTGGGGTTTCCTCGACTGAAAAACCTAAAGAGGTCGTTCCTGAGGGTTCTAAAGAGGTCATTGTGTTGGATGAAAGTGATGATGGTTGTATTAGCTGTTCTGAGTCCCTAACCATATCTGAAGATGATGAAGACCCTTCAACGGGTCCTGGTTCATTGGTTGGAAATAAGCGTGTGCGTTTTGAACCACCTTCACCTATTGCTTGTTCTAGTTCTGAAGATGAATTTTGGGTTCGGTTTTACTGACTTCGCAGTGTATAAATATTCTAACTCTTTCTCCCTTTATTTTTGTCCCTCACATGCTTTTACTGCTTTGGTTTTTAGGGTAGGTTGAATTTGATTCATGTTCTGTTCATTCATGTACTGTTGCTGTTGATTCATGTTCTGTTGCTGTTGATTCATGTTGATTCTTGTTGATTCATGTTCTGTTGCTGTTGTTAGGTTGGTTGAATTCATGTTGATTCATGTTCTCTTGCTGTTGAATTGTGTTCTGTTGCAGTTGATTCAACTTGATTGTGTTGTTTCATGTTTTGTTGTTGTTGATTCATGTTGATTCTTGTTGATTCATGTTGATTCATGTTGATTCTTGTTGATTCATGTTCTGTTGCTGTTGTTAGGTTCGGTTGAATTGCGTATGTTTATTGCGGAAAGGAGTCCCTTCTGTTGGGTTGTGTTTGTGGTGTTTGGGAATGGATGACTTGATGAATGAGGAGTAAACTTATGTTTTGTATGCAAGTTAGTCCCACTATGTGTTGCCTTAGAGTCCCTGTGCTTGTTTTTCTGTTCTCAATGACTATAGAAGAGAGAACATTTGTGCATCCAAATGATGAAGGGACTCATTTCATGATTCAATCAGATAATGGGTTTGCTCCAACAACTATTTATTAGTTGTTGTTGAGGTAACCATATTTGATATGAATATGGAAAAAAAAAAACCCTCTGATGGATGAAGTTGTCATGTCCACAACCATAATTTAAATAAAAAAGGGAGACTTATGAATGTTTATGAGTCATAGAAAATTATGCATTACATTTCCAAAAAAGGCTAGTTAACACTGCCATTCATTACAATCACAAAATACACCTAACCAACAACATTCAATGAAAGCCAAAAACAAAAGTAAAGTTATGAATGGTTTTCATGGTTAAGTGTGGCAGTGTGACTAAAGCCTTGAGTCCCTTTATGTTGACTAGTCTGCATCAACCTCCATCATTGTGTCCTCAGCTTGAAATTGTGTTGTGTCAATGAAAACATTGTTGAGGTAATCAACAGATTGTGCTACCAAATTCTTGTCAACTTCTAAAATTTCTGGTAGAAGTCCCATATGATCAAGTTTCTTTTTACCCATGTGTGGGATCTTGTAATTGTTTCCTCCTTGCACTTTGAGGATCTCAATCATGCATGTTTGTAGTGTGATCCAAGTGTATTTGTTCAGCACTGGATTGAAAATTTCATAAGCTTCCTTCACTTTCTCTATTAATTCCCTTAAATTTTTTGGAAAGGTTTGATATTGTAGTGATTGAATGACACTGAACAAACCTAAATCAAGCACATTCAAGTCTGGAGATTGTGCTGGTTGAAATTTGAGCTGGATGCAGAAACCATCTGAGTTACATGCATCTATAAATTCAGAGTCTGTAGGAATTTGATGGGGTCTTGCATTATCCCACTGTAATATGATATCCTTTGCCAAAGATGATGGCCATTGACTTTTTAATGATGGAATTACCTTATTCAGTAGCATTTTTCTGATTTCTGCCTTGTTGATGTTCACTGTGGGCTTGACTTCCAACGTCCCTGCCTCCCTGTTTTTACTTTTCTTCGCAGCTCTTTGTTCATAAGCAAACTCAAATATACCATACTTACCATCATGTATAATAGCACCATCAGCTGATGTAAGTGGCTTACCAACCACTGCCATGAACATGCCCTTGACTTTGAATCTTTTGGACTGTTGACATCTATAAGGATCTTCCTCATTTGGAAGAAGATAGAACCTTCTTGTCTCTGGGTTTAAATAAAACCACTTTTCATCAACATGAACCACATTTTGCATGTCCATGAATTTTGGGTTTGACCCATGTTCAGCAGGTAGTATATGAAATAAAACCCATTTCATTCTTGCCACCTTATGGTTTGGAGTTAGTGCTGGATGGTTGGAGCTTGTATGTGTTCTGAGTCTCCCTTTTTTTTTTAAACTTTGAATTGTGCCATGTGATACATTTAGAGCTGCAGCGTAGGATCTGCATGTTGTCTTTTTGCAAAGTGGGACTGACTGCAACATTTGATCAGTGAATATGAATGGTTTGGGTCCTGTTCTTCCTAGTTTTTTACTTCTGACATCAATGACATTCCCAAATTCCATTTGTCTGAGTACTTCTCTGTGCAATCTCAGAATTGTGCTTTTGTGTACGTTGAATTTCTTTGCTTGACTTGACTGGAAACCCCTTGGTAACTCCTTACCAACCAAATTGTGTAGAAATGCATCCACTAATTGTCTTTTTTGATGTACTGTGAGCTGCTTCCTACCTTTTGGTTGTTGTACTTGCTGCATATGTGCTTCAGTTTGTTCTTGGGTTGGTGTTGCTGTTGCTGTTTCATGAACTGAGTTCCAATAAATTTCTTCTTCCATGAGAAGAATGTCAATGGCAAAAAAATTATCATCGAAATCATTTGCCATGTTGCTTGCTTTTTGTTGATGTCCCCCCAGATTTGTGGTTGGTGATGCAGTTGCGGTTGGTGTTTTTTTGAAGACCTCAAACACAACCACTTTTGTTGATGTATGATGATGCTGCAGCTAAATTGATGATTTTGTAATCTAACTAGTACTTAGGTCCCATTTTGTGTAGTTTTAAGAACTTGATGGTGATGAAGTTCATGTAATTTGTTGGTGATGAACTTTTTGTTGGTGATGAAGTTGTATGTTGGTGATGAAGTTCATGTAATTTGTTGGTGATGAACTTTTTGTTGGTGATGAAGTTGTATGTTGGTGATGAAGTTCATGTAATTTGTTGGTGATGAACTTTTTGTTGGTGATGAAGTTGTATGTTGGTGATGAAGTTGTATGAAGTTGGTGGATGTATGGGTTGAATGAAATTGCTGGTTCTATGTAATGTTTATATGAATTGTTAATGGTTTAAAAAAATTTCATATCCAAAATTTGGGTGAATTTTAAATTCCCTCCAAATTTTGATATGAATCTTAAATTTTACTACAATTAAATGTTTTTAAAACCATTTGGTGGGAAAATGTTTCCCACTAAAAAATTTTCCCTCTAAAAGTTTTCTCTCTCTTACTTTTTAATACTCTAATCCCACCCCACCAAACATAATTAATCTACTCTAATACACCACTAAAAGTTTTGCCTAGGAGTCCGTCGGACCCCAAAGTTGCAAATAACTGAATACGGAGGAAGTATATATTTTTGCTAACAGTACTTATTGCTACATTTTAACCGATTATTGTAGGTATCTACTAGCTGTTATGCTCACTTCTTCCTCTTTATGCTTCTTCATTAGTCAATCTCTACTCCTCTTTAGTGGTTGGTACCTATAGTAATCGGTTAGAATGTGAAAAGGGGTGCTGTCAGCAAAAAATACAAAGGTTGGATTATATAAAAATTATCAATAATATGGATTATTCACAGCAGAGCAATAGATTAGGTTCTGCAGGACAATTTTTCCAAAAGAAATGTTAGATTTGTTCATTGACTTTTGACTTCTTTGCCCCTATTTTTCTCAACAAAACACTAACAAATAATGCTTAATTTCACCAAACATCTTTTAATGAGCTAATTAATCCAGCTAGCTAAAAAGTAAAAAAACCAATAAAAACGACTAATAATTTCAGTCGGTTAAACAATCTTCTTCTTTATCAAAAGACAACAACCAACAATATTTCAATACACTTTTATGATAATCTTTTATTGCAAAACAGACAAAATTTTAAAAAAACTACTAGTAACAATTAAACTCATAATTTTAAGTGGTGAAGTAACATATTAATTGACAATAAACAAGATTTTAATTTTGGGATCTCTAAGCTTATGGTTGAGATGATTTCTTGACATGGTATCAGAGCCAATGTGACAAGAAGTCACGGGTTCGAATCTCAATCACCCCTTTTAAAGTGGAACATTCAGCACCTATGCGCGTTCACACTTTTAGCCCAATAGATTCTCATGACGTGTTAGAGTATATAACATATTTTAAGACCTCAACCATAAGCTTAAGCTTTTAATTGAGTTGATTCTTTAACATTTTCCATGTTATTTGAGAAATGCCTAAGAGAAAATAGCATATCCTCAAAAAAAAAGAAGGAAAATTTACCTTGAATAATCCAATCTATTCATGATTTTCCTACAATAATCCCATCTATTGATTAACCATGAATAATCCCAACTTTAAGGGACATTTGCCTAGAGTAAACTTGGATAACCCGATGACCTACTATAGTAGGTAATTCACCGAAAAAGTAAATTGAAAATTAATTTAAAATTACAGAAAAATTTTAAAATTTTATATAAAAAATTCTAAATAATAAAAAAAAGATCATAAATTTTTTTTGAACATTTTGTTATATTTTTTTCGACATTTTTTTAATTTATCTTTTTTTTTAAAATAAAACTTGTTATAGCAAGTCATCCGGTCACCGGGTTTACTCTAGGAAAATACCCCTCAAAGTTGGGATTATTCATGGTTAATCAATAGATGTGATTATTGTAGGAAAATCACAAATAGATTGGATTATTCTTGGTAATTTTTCCAAAAAAAAAAAAAATAGCATAGTTGAAACGACGCCGTGAATTGCGTTTTGTATTCTCATTTCTCCCCATTGTTGCAAGCCGTTCAGACCACACTAGAAATTAGTAGAGAGCAGAAAAGTAAAAGCCTAAACGGCCATTGAAGAGATAGAAGATGAGCTTATCAACGGCGTCGTATTTGGCTCGAAGAGCAGCTCAGAAGCAGAAAGTTCGCATTCTCTACCGTCGAGCACTCCGAGATACGCTCAATTGGGCTGTTCATCGTCATATATTTTACAAAGATGTAATCTGATTCCTCAATTTTATTGCCTAATTTTCAATTCCATTTTTAGGGTTTTCGTTTCTTTCTTTGATCCTATCTTATGGCGTAAATTTTACTATAATTTGATTTTTTTTTGTTTGCAGGCTGATGAGCTACGGAAAAAGTTTGATGCCAACAAAAATTTGGTACATTTCACTTTTTATGATTTTTTGTAAAATGTGAATTAGATTGATCTCAAATTTGGCTTCATTTTTTACTTTTTGGATTAGAGTTATAATCAGCTGTAATTTACTGTTTTCGTATCATTGTTTTTGTTAATACTTGATTTACCGGAGATGCTGATAAGTTCATTGGTGACATTAGTTTCAGTATATCTGTATAATGTTATGCTCCATAGGTTTTGTTTAAATGTTTTCTTGATTTTTAAAAAAATGTTTTGTTGTATTGGGTTTAATGGTGTTGTAGCAAGACCTGGATGCAATTGACAAAATGATTGCTGCTGGTGAAGCCGAGTACAATAAGTGGCGGCACCCTGATCCTTATATCGGTAAGCAATGCTGTGACTGTTATTTCTGAGACGTGTAGTGGTAGGTAGTTCATTTCATTTCTAATACAAGATTTCATTATATTTTCTAGCAAGCAAAACACTTCACATAAATGATGAACTTGTTTCTTTTCCGAACTACTATACACTAGGATATTATCAAAATACATAACAACTAGGACTCTTAAGAAAGGCTTCAAAGTTTTATTCATGAGTCTCGTGAAAGCCCTTTAGCATTAGTTAAGCTGAAAGGTATAACTAACCAATCGTATAGCTCTTCCTTAGATTTGAATGCGAGTTTCCACTCATCTTCCTCATAGATGCGGATTGGGTGTTAGCAATTCCCACGACCGATCTTTATAAACACTGTGGCCCTTGTAGATCATCTAACAAGTCATTTGTCTAGGAATGAAAAGATTATACTTGATATAGATCTTGTTAATGACCCTACTATCAACACACATGTGCCATTCTCTATTCTTCTTTGGTACACTACTGGGAGTGTAGGCACAACACAAGGACTTAAGGACTTCATAATCATACCCTTTGCTAAAAATTCACCAACTTTCCTTTTTAATTCTTCGCTTTCTCTACAATAAGTTCTATTGGCTAATGGGTGTTTTCACAATTAAGATAATTTAGTGTTAGATATCCCTTTGATAACGTAGGCTTTAGGGGTATGTATTTGGGAAACACTTGGTGAAACTCGTCAAGTAGAGGGACAAGTAGGGGACGATGTTGTATCTCGTGAGGGGTTTATCTTCATTTGAGTTGGTGAAGATTAAATTCTTGATTGGTGCAGGCTCATGGTCATCATATTAACGAGGTTTTTGAGAGAAGGAGGTGGTTTTTTTTTGCTTGAATAGGCTTAAGATATTGTTTAAGAGGTGAAGTAGAGTTGAGTGTAGTGTCACATGATTTGTTCAGTTATCTTATTAATCGATCCAAGGGTGGGAGCTTCATTTATTCTTTTTTGGCGCAAAAAGACTTGCCAATTCTTTCTAGAAGTTTTGCCATTGGAGATCTATAATTGAAGATCTTGTAGCTTGTTGTAGAAGATATAATTGAAGCATTGCAATTCAGTAATATGTTTATGCTCCAATCTACTTGTGGATTAATGATCTACTATTGTTCTTTGCATCTCAAGTGTTAAATATTTTTTGATGTGGTCACTTTGAATCTCATAACGGTTCTTGATCCTTTGCAGTTCCATGGGCTCCTGGTGGTTCAAAGTTCTGCAGAAACCCTGAGCCACCTCAAGGGGTATGTGATTTTAATGGTTCCTCTCTGTTCCGTTACTGGAATGCTCCTTGATTTTCATTATATAATTGGTACTCTGCTATTGAGTTTCATTCTTTCAACTTTCACATTTGCAAACTCATTACTTTGAGAATAATGTATTTATATGCTTATTAGTAAGTGCAAAATGTAATATTATAGAAATAGGAGAAATGTACTCCAATAATCCCAAATGTTACACATTTTCTCATAGTAATCTCAAATTTGTTTTGACTTGTTATTATCTTAATTATAATTTGTTCTTCTCATCTTAGTCTCAAATTTCCATTTACCTGTCTAGTAGATTTCTAATTGTTCTTCCCTAGCCATCGGTTCACCACCCTCTCTCTCGTTTCTCACCTTCTTCACCTTCATAAAGATGGTATTTACAACAACTATCAGAGCACAACTAAAGCTTCCAATACTTGCTTTCCTCCAATATTTTTACTTGAAAACCCTCAATGCCACTATTAATAAGCCTTTCTATGCACCATGGTCGTTTATAAATTCTAGAAAGTCCTCACTAGATCCAACGAATTCCCCGTCGTCACACACCCTTTGACCCTGCTAAACACCTGTTTACAGCCCTCCCGTCTTTAGAAAACCCAGAAAAATTTTTACATCGCTTACTCTTATGAAGATATCAATCTATGTTTGGTGTTGATCCGTCCACAAAAAGCTTTGATTTTATGATTGAATCTGCAATGGTTGGAAAAAACATGAACTTTTATGTGCTGGAACAATCTAAAAATATGAAATTCTTAAGCCTTTTGTTGCTAAGGGTTATGATTATTGTGTTCTCGATAACTTTAAGGTTGTATTTAGTATGCTCCACTTGTGCTCACTCTTTTGAAGAAGAATTATGCGGTGAATTATCAATGGCTTTATGTAGTTCTTACAAAGAATTTGATTGAGAATATACTAGAGATTTGACTCAAATGGGAGATATTTTGGAAGGTTGTTCTTGTGTTTGATGATATCAATTGTAGTCTTTTCTTTCGGGATAATGCAATTCATTTAAGCCTTTTGTTGATGGTCTTGTGCTCCATTACAACAATACAATGAGGTAGTGTAATTTTGTACGACATTACATTACCTTAATGTCGTTTAAGCACCTTTTATTTAGGCATGGTAGTGGCGTCAGATTTACCAATCCTTACCCTTGTAAAACAAAAAGGTTGCTTCTGAATTCTGAATGACCTTTACATGCACAACACTATATGTAGCTTCAGTTGATGAAAATGCACATGATTTAATGAGTCTTTTACTTTACCAAGAAATTAGAAATGTTTGGCTTCATTGAAAATGGACATGAAGGAGGCATAATATTCTATTTTTAGTATTTCAGGGAATTCTTAGTCTATCGAATTACATAGAGGAAGTGTGGGAGATAAGTTTTGTTACTAGAAAACACTCTTATGGTCTCCATTGACAACTTTGAGCAAGTATTATCGGAGTTTGGAACTGAGAGACACAAAGACAAGGGAAGCTGGTGAATTAGCTAGAGGTTTAAACATAGGTTTTTGAGTATTTGAATTACATAGTATAAACAAAAACAAGAAGTTCATGAAAGGGGAGGTTTTTGAATATTGTAATCCCTACATATGTAGTCACTTAAATTAACAAAGCATTGCAACGAAAAAGATCGTTCTAATAAAGATTGTACTTTAACGGCTCGTTTGGTTAGTGTTATTAAATGGTGGTAATGAGAATGATTTATAGTGTAAAATTTCATCAAAAGTTCCTAATCATTCCCATGGTATGGAAACTTTGATCACAAAAATGTTTTTTTGTTTACAAATTTTCATTACCATCTAATACCACATCTCCCAATGGTAATGCATTTGAATGAATTTTATGAAGAAAATGAGATGATTGTAGTTGGATAAGCATGGCTATCAAGGTAGCCAAGATATTTTTCAACTAAAATTACACTAGCTTTTATTCCTATTACCACCGTTTATTACTATCTACCAAACGGGTCGTAAGAGTAAGAGAGAGAATAAATGAACTACTTTTACCAAGTATATTATGACATGTGGTCATACTAACCCTGTAACAGATAATACCTAATGTAAGGCTGTTTTTGGACAAAAAAACTGTTTTTGGAGGAATCGTGGTATTGTTGGGTTTATTAGATAAAACATAGGTTGGATTATACTGAGAACATGAATAATAGTTTTGATTATTTATGTGATGTTTTCCTTAAAAATACTCATGTAGTACTTGCATATAGATCCAAAAGTTTTAATGTATCGGTGAAAAAATTTGGTCAAAATGGAGTATTTTAAATAGTGTAAAATACTTAAAAACCCACAGTTGCTGGTAGAAATATATAAAGAGTATTTACTACCATCAAGGTTCTTTGGTTCATTCTAATAAGTACTGGTTTCTTTTTTCTGGCATGGCACTTTTTATGTACATGAAACTCTTATGTATGGTACATTACTGGAACGGAACTTGTGGATTTGTACTGTATTTACAGATTACTATTGGCATTATTGTATTTTTGTGGTATAATTTGTGTAATTTGTGCCGTGGTATACTGTCTCCCTATTTTGATTAACCTTGCAGTTCCAATTTCACGTTGGCGTATTCCGCGTTAGTTCATATTTGACAAAGATAACCCTCCCTCCTCTCTTCTCAGTCCAAAAAAAGATTTTCCCCCCTAGTTTCATATGTTTCCCTTAAGCATGGGCAATCAAAATCACCCACAGTTTGTTAGCGCCTTATTGTGCTACGTATGATTGCCTTTTGTTTTCTTGGGCAGCAGACTAGGCGGTAAACAAATTTCGAGTAACTTAAGTTCATTAAATTGTACTGAAGTCTATAGAAACCCTCAATTATATTGCTATGTTCTCTTCAACTCTATTGATATATGCTTGCAATTTTCCGATAATTTACATTCAAGCTCTTTCCTGATTGGTGATATTTGTCAATTACAGATTGAAATCATCTACAACTACGGCCAAGAAGAGGCGGAGTTAAAGTAACTACATTTTTGTTTATGCAGTAAATAAAGGTTCCTGCTTTTTTGTTAGGAGTATATACCTTGAACACTGATAAATTTGCCCTTGCTTTTCGTGATTTTTGACTTGTTGGACTGTCTAATGCAGATAAGCTTACTCTGGCCATGGTGGGAGGTTGATGACGAAGCGCCATAGCCTGTTTGCAATTAGCTGCTGTTCAAATTATTGAGATGTTTTCAGTGTCCTGTTTTGTTATAAACTTGGGTTCTTTTTGGGGTTCATCTTGAGTTCATGGTAAACTTTTGAAGTTTAGTGTTGATCTTCCAAAGATAATAATTTTTACACACATAAATGCAAACCAAGGGTTCTCCAGATTGCCTTGTGTACTTGCTGGATGTATCATGTATGGTTGTCTCAAATTTACAATATTACCTTTTGATGGGTTTTTTCCACAAATATGTTTTATAGAAAATATGTTACTTGGGCTATTAATTCTTATTTAAGTTGACATCAAGACTTGAGATTGATTTGGGGCTTGAAAGCTGAACATGATGTTGATATGAAAGGTTTGTTCATAAAGCATGTACTCATGTAATTATTGGATATATTGTGGATTTTTCTCTTTTATTGTTGCACAAAATTTCTACCAGAATATTTATTTTATGCTAACTATATTTTTGACTTTCTTGTATACATTTTTGTCAATGTCAATTGTGAAAGTGGTTTTATGTGATAATAAAAACTTTCAACAAAACATATATTTGAAGATAAAACTTCATATCATAAGAATAATTTTCATTATTGGTGCATTTTTTCTCAGTTTAGACCGTTCAACATCATTATTTGTTTGTCATTAACTAAATCTTGATTTGTCGTTCAAGTAGATGATGTTTGATTCGCTTCATATAACAATTGTCACCATAATCGGACCTCTTTATAGTGAAAAGTTAACTTTCAAGTTTTGACCCCATAATAACCATATTGCTAAATAAAATATCAAATTAAACAAAATAAAACTAATAAGAGTTTTATTAATTTCAAAAGAACACCTATCAAATCAAACACAATCACAAAACCCAGAGGCGATCATGAAAACTGAGTACAGACATGATCTTAAAACCCAATTCTATTGGTTATAATGCCACCAAGAGCCAAAGACGTGACTCAAGTAGTTAATGTATTTGTGTTCATTCTTTAAAAGATCAGATCAGATCAGAAAGATTCAGATCAAATCAAACTGAATCAGACAAGTTCAGTTCTGATCAGATCATACTTTAGTAAATTCAACATATTTATTCTGTTTATTTTACTTTGCTACAATCCCATCACCCTTACTTAACCAAAATGAGAGTAAAATAGGAGTCCAATTTGTTGGACACTCACACAAGTGATAAAACAAACGTGGCTCAAATTCATACACGATGGACAAAATAATACTCTACACATCTCCTCTTCATTGGCTTTGCATCCCTTTATTCTTCTTCACCCACCCAAAACACAAGAATTTCTAGCTTTTTGTGTGCATCAATGGAGGTTTTAAGAGCCACTCATCCATGGTGTTGGTCTTCTTCTATCTCAAATCGCCCTTCTTTACAAACCATTCCTCAATTTCAGGTTTCCATCTTCTCTCCTCAAATTTGACTATAAAGTTACAAGTTTTTGATTAATTTTCATGTTTTTGCCTTATTTTTTTAATTTATATTTCTAATTAGGGTTCAGAGAGCAGAAGATTACGTCTATGGTGTCTCAGCAAACAAAATGAATTTGATCCTTCTTCAAAGGTTTTACAATTTTCATATTTCTCTGTTTAGCAGAAATTAAACAATGAATTATTTGTTTATTGTGAAATCGTGATATTATCTACATTGTTAGTAGAAGTAGATTTTAGTTTGTGTTGACGATCACGATTTTTTCTGGTGAATACTGTTTATTGATAGGACAATCAAATGGTTGTATCAATAACTGGCGCTACGGGGTTTATTGGTAGGAGATTGGTTCAAAGATTATATTCAGGTAAGTAATTGATTGTATTTACTTAGCTGATGATGAATGCTTCTTCTTTCCAAATATCTTTTGATTAAATTTTGCTGGGTTTGTTAAATACTGAAATGTTGGTAGGAATTAGGAAATCAGTTCAAAGACTATATATGAATTCAAACAATGTTCTCAACTTGTTTCAGTTGAATTTTACTGCGTTTATTGGGAGGAAATTGGTACAGATACTGTAAGTAGAATTTAAACATTGTTCTGTGATATGAATCTAACAATGTGGCAGAAATTCCTAGGAGTGAAGACTAAGAACGGTTGGAATTGTAGTTTGAACATTTACTAATGAACATGACAATTTGAAATATTTATGCAAGTAATAAGATGATATTAGCAAGAAATAAATAACAATAGCACCGAATTTAATGATGTTTACCGACTTGGCTATGTCATTTTCTTGGCTAGTGTTTTGTATTTTGTTTTTAAAAGATAAAGGAGCAAGTAGGAAGGAATTACATCCATGGAGGATGAGAAAGATAAGTATAGGGGGATAAATTACAAGACTAATTATAATGAACATGGAAGAATAAAGGGATAGTATGAAGTGCAAGTCATTTGCTTGGCTTACAACTCATACAGAGCACATATATACAAAAAAAGGGAAGTTGGGGCAACATATGAACACACGGATGATTAGACGAACCATGCTAGGACCACTTGTTTGAACGCCCAAGTTCTCGTTCGAGCAGAGTCTTCAATTGGCGCCAAAACCTTCTTTGATCGTTCGAGCTATAGGTGTGCTTGTTCGAGCATATCATGGTTGATGGTTTTCTTTATTCACGTGATACTTCACACATTCACCAAACTTTAAAGCTTCAATATACCCCTAATTGCTCTAGGACAAATCAAGCATCTTTTCTTCATTACCAAAACTTTACAACAAACAGGAAAGTCTTCGTCAATGGCCTAATGCAACCCATGCTTCATAAAACTTGCGATGTGTACCACCAAAACAACAATGCACAAATTCTTGACCATGAAACATATGTCAATGATGTTTAACACAAATGACTAGGACCTTTAAAACGCAACTGATGCAATGCATCCTCGTTTTTACACCATGACTCCATTACCATGAGAAGGACTTAAGTAATTCATTTAATAGAAGTTGCAGCTGAAGTTCTTTCCCATTCCCACCATTTATACAAATAACCAAATGTCCCGTAAGTGGAACTGAACATAGAAGTAAACTGAATTTCTATATTGCTTATGTTGCTTGAGGCTAGCAGATCTTTAGTCAAATTATGTTTCCTGATGTTTTTTTGTTATGCATGTTAGGTGATGCTTAAGAGTTTTGGAGATTGATTTTATTCTCTTTACTTAATCTTCAGATAAACATCAAGTTCGTGTCTTGACGCGATCCAAATCTAATGCTCAACTAATTTTTCCTGGTAAGAAGGTAAAGAAAATACCCACGTTATGTTTAGATATGTCTACTGAGCTTTTGTCTATGAATTTTAGAATTGCTTACAATCCAAATAACAGATACTGTCATAGCAAACTTACATTGAAAAGAGTACATCAAATTAAAGTGAACTATTTTTGACCTTGTTTTTTCGTTTTTGTTCCATTGGCAGTGAGCAAGTTCCCAGGTATTGTAGTTGCGGAGGAGCCAGAGTGGACTGACTACATTAAAGGTTCAAGCGCTGTTGTAAACTTGGCTGGGACACCTATCAGTACAAGGTGGTCTCCAGAGGTACATCTTGTTAGCCTTAGTGCACGTGAACATGCTTTGCTGCTCGCAGATTAGTTTCAAAATGGATTGCGTGTAAAATAAACAAACTAAAAAAGATCACAAATCTACACACAAATTTATGTTCTCGAACAAACAGTGTGACAACAAAATGTATTATGTTTATGAAGCACAAAATTCAGTAACCAAAAGAGGCCGGTTTTGGAAACTTGACTCTTCGACAAGGGTATATAATCCTTACATGACACATCATTATCAAACCAATACGCAAGTATTTGTATACAAACGATTCATGAAAAAGGTCTTCAAAGCCTGTAATATGTTTCGTAAAGGATGGGTCCCTACACATGTGTCTAAATCAGGAGTTTGCCTCCGTGTTCAAGGTTTTAACCTGACATGTCCGACACTTGGGTATCTACTCTTACCCGTGGCTCACACTTGTGTTTCCGAGTAACAGAAAAAATAGGTAAAATGTGAGATATGTATAGTACTTCAAATACCTAATCATTGTAGGACTATGATTAGGCCACCGCATAGGAATGCTCTAACAAACTGGTAGTGTATCATAAATGAGCATTAGAAGACTTCAAGCTATATTCCCACAAGTGTGATAAAGTGTTAATTCTGATTTATCTTGAAATGCATTTGAATCTCCTGACCTATAAAACTAAAAATGTAGGATGCCTCCCTGTAGATTTTTGAACTTAGTTCTATTAATCTCTCTTGTAAATTGTAGTACTACATATCTTTCCATTTTAAAGCTGAATAGTGGCGGACGCCTCAATTGTTACTATTTTTGCTTCTTTGATTCTGGTGATTTTGTCTACCCAAGGGGAGATAGTATGCTATAAGTATTAAAGAATGCTATAGGGGAAGTTATTTTGATGTTAGCAAAATACTATCTCTGGTTTTTATAAAATATGCAAGTCTATTTAAATTTACACTTCACAGTAAAACTATACATATTGATCTCGTGAATTCTCTGATGCTGCTTGGGCAAATAATAAGCCATGAAATGAATGAAGGTTTACGCAAAATGTTCATCAACTATATTAAAAATAATTTTCTGTTACTTTGGCTTATCTATTGGCGGATCTAATGAGTAGTGCGGGTAGGCAAGTGACATCACTTAGAAATTGTTAAAAATCTACGAGTACTGCAATAAAGAGTAAAAAAAGAACTTGGTTTAGTTGGTTGGGAAGTCTCCTTTCACACATGGTACTAGGGATCAAACCCTACCATTAGCAAGAATTTGCATCTTGTAATTGTTTTTTGTCATAAGTAACATCACCTATTTATTTCCTGGATCCGCCCCTGAGCTTATCTAGCAGTAGCGTCGTATTCATGTAATAAAAACCTTGTTGATTATCACCAATTTAGGATCAAGAGCACAAAAGTATCTGATGGCAGTTTCTTTTCCATTTCAGATCAAGAAGGATATAAAGGAAAGCAGAATCAGGGTCACTTCTAAGGTTGTGGACTATTATCTTCAATTAATATTACTCTCTGCATATTGCTTTCATCTTGGTTTTCATCAGAGAACGAGACTTGCTTCTTGTTTTTTCTTTTCTTGGATTTTATAGATTTGTATATCTTTTTTCATCCATTAACTAGTGATATTGTTTTCCTTTTCTGCAGGTTGTTAATATAATAAACAACTTGGAAGCTGATACTAGGCCTTCTGTTCTGGTCAGTGCAACAGCTGTTGGTTATTATGGTTAGTCTTGTATTGGCTTACTCATGAAGATAAAATCTTCATTGCACTTTTGTACAGAGTGATCGATATTGTTTTTCTCCTTATTTTTATATCTTTATATTGTCAGGAACAAGTGAGACACGGGTATTTGATGAAAAAAGTCCATCAGGGAATGATTATTTGGCTGAGGTAAATATCAGAAAACGACTAAATTTTCTGTTTGATCCCGATACTAAAGTTTTGTTGTTTGAAGTTGTAATTTTGAAGTCCTATATACGTCTGTTATTCGGTTTCTAGGCATGTAGCTCTTAACATGTTTCAACTTTCAAGGATTAGTTTCTGTTGCTTGGCATTTACCTGTGGTATATGTTTGTCTCTGACTAGCCGTCGCCATTGTGTTTGACGTATCATGATTTTTGTCGAAAGTTTCCACTTATGTCAAGGAGGTTACAGGGCTGAACTTAGTACTAGAATTCTTTTAGCAGCGCGCTCGTCTTGGTCCAGAAGGCTTTTAAGTTTTGAGATTAATGGTTTTGGAGACTAAATGGGTTGGTGTGTGTTAATTATATTTCTGGATGAAGTAATTCTGTTGACATGCATTTACTCAAAGTTGTAATTAGATAAAATTGGTCTATAAGGAATGAGTGAAAAAAGAGAGGGAGTTTTTCTTCTTTGTCTTCCCAACGTCCAAATATGTTGATTCATCAAAAGTGGATCGAGCAAATCACTCTGAGTTTTCTTTTGTTGTTTTCCCGACTTATCCATATGAAATGTTTTGATCTTTGTAATCTTTGTTCAGGTTTGTAGGGAATGGGAAGCCTCAGCTCTGAAAGTCAACAAGGACGTAAGACTAGTACGTATTCGCATTGGGGTGGTTCTCGGAAAAGATGGAGGCGCTCTTGGTAAATTTTGCTCCTTAATTCATGATACCATACAATTCTATGTATTTTAAGAATTTGTCAATTGCAAGCATCAACTTATGTCATTTCGATTTTTACAGCCTCAATAAGTTTTTTATTCCAAACTACCGCCTTCTTACCTATAAAGTCGATGTCGTTACAGCCAATGTCTCCCAACCATAGTATATAAACAAGGCCGCATCGCATCGCATCGGCCGCGGTGTAAAGATTTTCAAAACAAACGAACCGGTATTTCCCGCGTTGTAAAGGTGTAAAAAACCCGTGTTTTGGGCCGGATAAAGGGATATCTTATGGTTGCGACCGATATTTAGACGATATGATAACCGCATCACTTCCGTTACCACATCAGTGTTCCTTGACCGTGATCGCAACCGTTACCGCATTTTTACACTATGCTCCCAACGGCTAATTAAACACTAAAACTCCGTTGATTTCTCTAATTTACCATTAAATGTTATTAAAGATTAAATTGCATAGAACTTTTTTTAATAATCAATATAAAAATAAAAAAACAAAGAAACAAAAATCCTCACCATCTTCATCTTTAAGCTTTGAACTCATCCTCCCTATCCTTCGCTTACCCACAAGAACATATTGTTCAAACGCACAACATCAAATCAGTTTAATATGTACTCATTTGCTGTGAGTTTCTTTCAAGCTCAGTGTAACATGATTTGCAAGCTAATTTGCTTTTTGAATTTGCGATTTGCTCAAAATTACAAAATAAACCCCAAAACCGACCATCGTTGGCTTTTCTTTTTGATTCATGATTCACAAGGAGATTAGCGTATCATATGACATTGCTCAAGCTTAAAGATTAAGAATAATATGCTACACATCATTCCCCAGTAAAATGTAAAATGTTCAACTGATAGTCATCCCTTATATGTTAATTTTTACATTCTGTAGCCAAGATGATTCCCATATTCATGATGTTTGCTGGTGGACCTATTGGGACCGGAAAACAGTGGTATTGAGCTCATGCCTACTATTGTCAGTCTGTTGCTTTGCTTTAATTTAACTAATTCTGAGATGAAAATTTTTGTCACTGAAATGTCCTTGTTTTAGGTTTTCTTGGATCCATTTAGATGATGTTGTAAGCCTTATATATGAAGCAATACGAAATCCAGCTTATGAAGGTAAATTCTTTTGTAATCATTCTGTTTCTGTGTCAGTGTAATAAGTAGAGTTGTCAAAAATTGACTCAATCAACCAAAATTGAGTATGACTCGGCTCAATCCAAAATAACCTATATATAAAATTCAAATTAGAATGTCAAGCTATTTACATACATACAAGAATCGAAATTAATCCGATCCGAGATATGATATCCAAAATCCGCTCGAACACCCGAATGTACACACCTCTAGTAATAAGCGAAGTTTACAGTTAACATTAATGAATGTTGTTCTTATATAAATTTCAGGCGTCATCAATGGAACTGCTCCAAACCCTGTGAGACTAGGAGAGATGTGTGATAATCTCGGAAATGTTCTAGGCCGGCCTTCATGGCTCCCAGTGCCAGACTTTGCACTCAAGGCCGTTCTTGGCGAAGGTGCTTCAGTTGTAAGTATAGCTTCTCTCTAGTTATCATACTTTTTATCTTTGTTGATTGGTTTTTTTGGTTTCGGATTATAATAGACTATATTTAAAAGACTCATCAAATCATACGGACTCTTTATTTATGTGAAGCTGCAAATGATATTTACTACTGAGGGTCAATTGGAAACAACCTCTTTGTTATCACTAACAAGGGCAAGGTTGCATAAATCTGATCTCCAAAACCCGCTTACATGGGAGCGACTTCATGACGTTCGGGTGTAATGGAATGTTATTGTTTCACAGGTTTTGGAAGGGCAAAAGGTTTTGCCGGTTAGAGCAAAAGAATTAGGCTTTATGTTCAAATATCCATACATAAGGGATGCTTTGAAATCTATCTTATCATCATAGAAATGAACAAAACAACTTTCCTGAGGAAACTGCCTATTCTTCGATTCTTTTGGATGAACCTACAAAAAATTATGACAAATTCTGTTTTTTTTTTTTTTTTTTCACAATTGTATAGCAGCCAGGCAGAGAAGTGTGTTTGTGTTAGGCTTCTCGAGTTGTTGTAGATCGATGAACACTCCGATACGAAGGCTAAGCGTTGTGTCTAAGCTCTCCTAGGTGATTTATTTAAACTTGATGTCATTTCTTTTTTCAATAATCCGTTGATCGAACGAGAAGTATACATTGTTTCTGCACCTCTTAACTGCAAAACAGTTCTTTTCGAGTGTTGGTTAGATAGCAAGAATTTATGTTTGAAAATGTCATTATTGGAAGCAGTCAAAAAACAAACGAATGAGTAAAACAAAGCATATACATGTCGTATACGAATGAGTAAAATGCACTTTTTACTCATCCGTTTTATTGTTTTTCAAAATTTAATTGAATCTTTAAATACTATTTTATCAATATTTGCTATTTAGTCATCCAACATGTAGAAAGCATAATTCCTACTAATAGACGGTCTCTCAAGAGAGGATCTGACCAATTCCCATGAGATTTCCTGTTTTATAGATTGAGGTTTAAAAATAACCAACTAATCTCATCAATCAAGCTAATAAAACAAAATAAGCCAAAAAAAAACCCGACTTAAAGCCTTCAAAGATATAGAAACTCGTGCAATGCACGAAGTTTTTAATAGAGATGCAATTACATGCTATCAATATAAAATTATGATATTTCTTATAAAATAGGTAGAGAATTTTAGAATATATAGTGCTTCTAATGAAACAACTCGATCGTTAATTAATATAAATATTATTTAAAGCTCTCATACTTTTCAAGGCAAATTTGGGTTATCTTTCAACAATGTTATCTTAATATTTTTTGTCATTTTCAAAATAATTTTTGATTATCATGTATATTTTAATTCTTGTTGAAATATTTTAGACATTAAAATTTTAATAAAAAAACTTTATTAATTAGCAAATATTTCAACATAAAAAAACAATTATGTATTCTAAGAAACTTTAAATGGAAATCTTATATAGCTTTTAAATTTAAAAATATAATATTCCAAGAAAATTTAACAGATTATATCTAATTATGATATACCACTCATATATTATAAGAATAAGTTGATGTTAAATAAGGTAAAAATTATTTCATATGGCAAATCCCTATGAGAATGCCATGTGGAAATTTACACTCTTTTTATTAAATTGTATGATATGATTGTATGATTGTATGATTCGAATGATAGATGTATTCAATGTCTTCTTTTAATTTGTTTTCCAATGATAGAAGTGTTCGATGTTTCAGTGTAAGTAAAATCAAAAAATAAACCGCATTCGAAAATCGGATATTCGGAGGTTCGGATCCAAGTTGATTTAGTATCTAGTTTTAAACATTCCTATCAGGAACCCTTTGACTTAAATATAATGTATTACAGTCCGTCTTGTATGAGACCCTCTTACGGTGAGACGTACGATCTCAAAACAAGAAGCCTATAAGTTAAATGTTTTTATTATTGGGCTATTGAACTCAAGTATGATCTCACGGTAAGACCGTCTCATACAAGAATTTGTTATTGTATTAAGGTAATTAGGTCCAAAATTGTAATGAACTTAATCTGTGACCTATCTCTCAATCCATTGATGATTTGTTTAGTTAACTAACTAAGCAAACTACAAAGCATAGTACATATTTTAGCAAATCACAGTATGTAGCAAATGTTCCAAACAAATGTTTATGGTCTAAACTCTAAAATAATAAATCAATTTTTCCCAGTTGTAATTGGGATTTCAACATTAAACATGTCTTATTTTTCGGTTACGTCATGTGTTATTTTTCAGTTACGTCATCAGCCTTTTAGTTATGAACTTTGTATATTGTATAACTACCAAAAAAATATAAAATGGGTTAAGCTCATATTATACAAATAAAATTATCTCGTTCAATTAAGCTCATATTATCGGGAACTAATCAACAAAAAAATAAAATTGTGTCTAAAACATTTACAAAAACATATCTTTTTTGAAAAAAAATTTACAATTTTTTTTGTTTTCTTCAAACTTTTCTTGATTTTATACTTTGTACATACAAATATTTTAAGCTTATATCTTTTTCTTTGATCAAAATCATATTTTAGTAAACAAATCATTTTGACATCATGGTTTGATGTCAAAAAGTCTAAATTAATTACAATTGATAAGATATGCAAAAATTGTAAATATTAGTTCAAAAGCTTATTATATGGTTTTTTTTTTTACAAAAATTAAATTAAAAAAGAGTTTATGATCTTGTTTTAAAATCTAATGTCCGATTTAAATTATGTGATTTTGAAAAACTGAATATTCGGTTTTCGAAACCGGATACCAAAATATGCACACCCCTAGTGACTTAAAGCATTTCAGTTTATGATTGGCACTTAAGGCATTTTCTAAAACAGAAAGTGTTGTGTGAACCAAGTCTATAGAAGACTTACTTTTTCAAAGTGCATATAATAACAGCTCTTCTTGTATGAGACCGTCTGATTACCATGAGACGGACCCATATAATTAGTCCATTTCTATAATTGATCATTTTAAAAGTATAAGTGATCAATTTAATACACTAAATTTACATAAGTCAAGCCAATAAAGATAGCATCATTATGAAACTGTCTTATTTAAGAATTTGTGATATAACTATAGTCCACTTTCTATATTACGTATACTCATTAATCATCGATTTGACAAAAAAAAAAAAAAACTTCCTATTAAACTTGGAAGACTTTAAACTCGCAAATCCTTTGTATTATTTTGCCAAAGATTATAGTCAATAGTCAATAATAATAGACTTCAATGCAAGTCTACCCACTAATAGTTATTTTTGTAGAAGTCAAGTTTATTTATGTTGTGTTTAGGATAAATTCTTTATTAAAACCGTGTTATTGTGAGATGGTTTAATCTGAGCTGGTTCAATTTTTAATTTCATATAACACAAATTATTGTGAGAGACAGTCTTTCTAAGAGACGCATTAAATATATGGACTAAATAGTCCAATTAATACAAATTAAAGAGAAATAAGAATGTAAGCTTCTGATTTTGTGGTTGTCTCTTTGAGAGACAGTTTCTCATATAATGTTCATAGAAGTTAATGAAAAACATTTTTTTTAATTTTATGATTAGACTTTGAACACTCAAATTCTATGTATTGCCAAAGATAAAAAGTCAATAGTCTACAATTATTGACTTTAGAAGAAAGTTTACCACTAATTAGTAGGAGTAGAAGTCAAGTTTATGTTATTAAAAGTCAAAGTTCTAAGCCAATAAAAAAACTAAATTGTTGGCAATTGTTGCACTCCTAGTTGTTTGATTTCCATTTCTCTCAATGCATGTCACTATTGAACAATGGTTATTGAATAAGACCACTTGTGAATTATGATTAAATGAGAATGTATCAATATAGAACTATAATAATAAGGAGAAATGAACATTAATTGTTTAACTTATTACTTATTTACTGAAAATAAATTATATTGTTTTTTATTTGATACTAGGTACATACTCGTGCTAAGCACGAAATCATAAGAATTTTTGGAGAAACTTATGAGAAAAAATTGGACATTAAAGATTGTTGTAGAAGAGAAAAGAAGCATTAATAGAAAAACATATGAGGCAAAATTAAATATGGGTTAAATTAATTAAGCAAATCAATGGAATAAAATTAAATTTAAAAATTACCTAAAATAACTTAAGTAGAATTAGGCGGGAAAATAACTCTTAAAATTGTGACACTTGTCACATTCTTCTATTGCTTTAGTAGAACTTATGATTATGATGGTTAGAGAATCTTTACAAGTAATTAACGAGGAAAAAATAGTTATTCTTAATGTATACTGTGAGATTCAAATTTTTGTCACAATAGTGAAAGAAAAAAAATTCTAAACCAATAAACTAACTCATGATTATTCTCAATGAACCCCACTTTTTATTTATGAATTGTTCCATACTTCCATCTATTGCATGTGTCTATTGAAAACATATTCAACTAGTTTTATAATTAATAATTAAAAATATAATCAAGTCGTTAAAAACTTAATCTTCTTCATATTTTCCCTCAATATTTGATCTTCACCACCTTTTGAAGATTGAATTCAGTCCATTTAACAAATGATAATAAATGGGTATTTATATTATGCATCAAGACATGATCATATATAGCTCTTGAAATAAAGTATGTTTTTAGGGCCCCCTTTACAACTTTTCTGTAGTAAGTCTTTAGCACAAACATATCTTTCTTTTTTTCCATTGCACCTCAATATATTGATCAATACCCATACACAAATTTTTACTTGATACCGTCTTTTGTAAAGACGGCTATCAAAAGTCCAGTCCAATTCTAAATATATATTGTTACAACTCTAAATATAGATTTGGGCTGGACTTTGAGAGTCGTCTTTACAAAAGACGATCTCTCAAGAGAGCACCTGATACCCATATTATATCACACCAGTCATCAATTATTTAGTCACAACTAAAAATGGTCATGGTTGCGTTTGGTTCAGGTCCAACTAGATGCAAATTCAAACTCCAACTAGATGCAAATTCAAACTCTTAGGGTCTGAAAGTTTTAGACTCGAATTCAGACTTGTCGGATTGGATGGATTTAGAGTCTTAAATGAATCTTAATATACTTATTCATATTCACACTTTTTTCATTATTTAGGTTTCATTAGTACTAAAATGGATCTATATTTTCTATATAAGTCTAAATTGAGTCCAAATAAATATGAAAATAGGTTTAGAAACGAATTTAATATGTCTGGTCTAGTCTGATTTAAAAATAGGAATGTGTAGTATGTTTGGTCTAGAGCAGATCTGGAGAATCTAAAACGATTCTAGCAGGTCTGGGTCTCCAATGGATCCAAATAAAGGTTGTGAGTAGAGCAAGAATCTAAAGACGCTAGACACAAACCTATTTATTTTCTTTAGACTCAAATCTTGACTCAGATTTATCATATTTAAATAATTAGACTCAGACATTAAAAATAAAAGCGAGAATGATATAATTCCAATAAAATCTTACACCCATGTTATCTCCAATCACAACTAGATTTATAAGTAACGATAATAAGAGAGCTGTTTTTCATTTACAATGTGCCGCGAGGTGTAGGGAAATCAAACAATAAAGATTATGTTAGAAAATATATATTATGTAACTTCAACTAAAAGTTTATGTTGTTCGAATGTATCGATACAGTGTCAATTCATTTATTTACTTTTGGTGACTAGCGTAAAAGATAATAAGGGTTACTAAAAATTTCAGGGATAATAAATAATGTAATACTTGTCTGTTTTGTAATGTTAATATTCTAACTATTTTATAAAGAAAACCTAATAACTCATATTACATTGCAAAAATGTAAATTATACCAAATTTAATTCAAGTTAATATCAATTTTGTATACGAAAATATAGTTTTTTGCCCCTAAAAAATTTAGGAAAAGTTACCTAGAATATAATAATCCAACCTATTCATAATTATCCTACAATAATCTCACCTATTGATTAACCATGAATAATCTCAACTTTGAGAGGTATTTTCCTAGAGTAAATCAAATGACCGGATGACTTGCTATAGCAAGTTTTATTTTTAAAAAGAAGATAAATTAAAATAAAATGTCGAAAAAAATATTTAAAAAATTTTCAAAAAAAAATTCATGATTTTTTTTATTGTTTAGATTTTTTCAAAATTTTTCTCTAATTTTAAATTGATTTTCAGTTTATTTTTTTGGTGATTTACCTACTATAGCAGGTCATCTAGTGACCTAAGTTTACTCTAGGCAAATATAACTTAAATTTGAGATTATTCGTGGTTAATCAATAAGAGGGATTACTGTAGGAAAATCACGAACAGATTGAATTATTCGTGGTAAATTTTTCAAAAATTTAAAGCCTTGAACGATAGTCTGCTTTGCTCTTGCTAGTCGACAGTCATCATCATCATCACCATACCCCGTGTATCCCACTCATAGAAAATTATTTATGATCAGAGTCTAGGGAGAGAAGAACGACGACAACTCATACCCAAAGAACAGTGCAATCAAAGACTCTCCCGGGTCGAGAAGGGTCTTCAAAGAGAGAAACTTGCAACTTATAGACTAGGATAAAAAAAATACATACAAATATTTAAAAATAAAGGTAAAAGTAAAAAAAAGAGGTAAAGAGCGATAAATAAAGACAATGAACAACAACAAACGAAGGGCGAAAAAACGGATTTAGTAGTTTAGGACGTGGAGGGGTAGAAAGTAGGTGATCCGCACAAGTGTGAGTTAGTTTGGCCATATACAGTATACCGGTTCATAACCGCAATCTAGAAAAAGACCTCATTCAACACATTTATTTGACTACCAATAGGTCTTGTTGCACTTTCCTTTCTTATCTTGATAATTCCTCCCTTAGTGCCTATAAATATAAGATGAAACTTAATTTTATAAAATTATAATTACTTATAAAATTATAATTACCCCAAATAAAAAACAAAATAAATATTTTCTCAACTCGAGATAAAAGGAAAAAGAAAATTAATCATTTTTATCGTAGCATAACAAATATGTCGTCCTTAGTGTTTAACGTTACGATGCATGCCCCGGAGCTACTCCCACCGGCCGAGCAAACCCCATACGAGTTTAAAGAACTTTCTGATATCGATGACCAAGATGGACTTCGCTTTCATATTCCATCTTTTTTGATTTACGAACATTCGGGTGATCAGAAGTATCCAGTGATGGTTATCAAAAAGGCAGTGGCTAAAGCATTGGTGTCATACTACCCATTTGCTGGAAGGTTAAGGGAAAAAGAAGGGAGAAAATTGGTTGTGGAATGTAATGGGGAAGGAATTATTTTTATTGAGGCAAATGCTAATGTAAGTCTTAAGATATTTGGATATCCTCTTCTTCCTCCTTTCCCTTATTTGGATGAGCTACTTTGGCATGTTCCTGGCTCAAATGATATATTGGATGCCCCTTTGATGCTCATTCAGGTAAATATTTGTTCATCTTTTGTTAGTTTCGTTTCATTATATCTGCAACTGATTGTAACACGTTTCCACGTAATATATCACAATCAGTTGCTTGTTAGTATATCAAAACAACAATATTTTGTGAACAGGGTCAAGTTAGAAATTTAAATTGGGAAAAACTAAATAATGGATACACTAGCAAAATGTTTAATCGAATGAGGTTATACACTAGAAAAAAGTTATAGTTGAATGATTCATGCATTAGCAAAATATTATTTCATTTAAAAAAAAAGCAAAATATTATAGTCAAATGATCGATAGACTAACAATTTAGTTATACAATAGGGCATAATCGTTTTAGTTTTCACTTTTAAATGAAATAATTTATGTTAAACTAAGTAGTTACAAAAAGATGATTTAAACCGTACATTTAGAGTTTTTTCTACTATTTTGATCACTGAATTTTACATCATCATCACGCAACTAATTTTACTCCCTTTATCCCGCTATCATCTTCTGAATTGTTTTTACACACATATCAATAATCCACTGTTATAGTTGTTAATATCTCTTATTGAATATAATTAAAAATATAAAAAGTTAATATTAATAAATTTAAATCAATAAAAATGAAATAAGATTCCATCTAACTATATTTTAGCTTATAAATTAAAAATAAAATACAAATTTAGAGTATTAGTAATCAGTGTCAAAAAACAAATAGGAAAATAATAGTGGGATATGGAGGGAGTATTTGATTTTATAATATTTATTACATATTATAATATCAAGAATCAATAATGGGCGTGTTAAAAATTTAACGGTCAATGCGTTCGGACCGAGAGTTAAGGTCACCTTAGTTTCCTCATGTAGCTTCACCCATGTTTATGACCTAATAATGATACATAATTTTGTTTGTAAATAGGTGACGAGATTCAAATGTGGTGGGTTCATATTTGCACTTGAATATAACCACACAATGGCCGATGCTCAAGGCATAATGTTGTTCTTAAATGCAGTAGCTGAGCATGCCCGTGGGGCACAATCACTGTCAACGCCACCCGTTTGGCAGCGCTACCTGCTTAATGCTCGGAAACCACCCCGCGTCACTTGTAACCACCGTGAATATGAAGAGGTGTTAGCGGAAACTAATGACACCCTTATTCCGGTGAATGACTTGGTTGACAAGTCTTTCTTTTTTGGTACGTATTACTCCTTATTCAACCCAATAGTGTCATTTAGTTTTTCATACTTGTCAGATAATATTTTAATTGTTCTTAATTAAAAGTTATAAAAAATTAATATTAATAATCTTTATATTAAACGAATCAAGCAAAATTCTACAAGAATATATTTTAACTTATACATTAAAAATAAAATACAAATAAGAATTAAGAGTGATAAGTGAATAATGAGTAATTAATTATAAATAACACCTTAATGATTAATAGTTAGGACTTTATAAGAGTATATTTAATAATCAGAGAGCCATAATTAATATTTTACCCCAAGCCTCTCAAATCTTAAATTCGACGGTGTTTCTTTCCCATCAAATTTACAGGCTACCACTATCATTTAATCTTAATTCTCAAACACTAATTATTTTAATACAACATCTAGCCATCTAGGTCATTTAGTACCTTAGCCAATGAAAAAATGAATCTAATACAAATAAGTTAAAGTAGTTTTTATAGATCAAAGTAATTGAACTCTATGTAGTATATTTTGGCTGAAATTAATATTTATTTTTATGATGCCACTAATAATCCCATACTTAACATTAAGAATTTGCCCATGAATAACTTTTACATGAGATCGTCTCTCTAGGTGAGACATATTAATTTAAATAGTACAAATCTTAATTGAAATATCTAAAATGTGAATATTTCAATTCTAAAACGTAGCTAAGAGATTTTTCAACCAAAAATTGCACTAATTATTATTCCCATTACTAGTGTTTATTACCACTTACCAAACGAACCGTTACCAATTTTACATTTTTTCTTTATTTTCTTGAAATTTGTACTTGACACCATTTATTGTATACTAACAAATAAATAATTAATAATTCAATAATTTTGATTGACAGGGCCTAAACAGATTGCTGCTTTAAGACGCTTAATTCCACCACACCAAAAAGCGTCAACATTCGAAATCCTAAGCGCATGTCTATGGCGATGCCGAACAATCGCCTTACAACTCCACCCACAACAACTCGTCCGATTCATGTGCATCGTCAACTCTCGTAACCTTTTCAATCCGCCATTACCTCCCGGCTATTACGGTAACGCCTTCGCTTTTCCGGTAGCCCTTTCAACAGTCTCTAAACTTTCCGGCAATCCGATCGAATACAGTTTAAATCTCATACAGCGAGCCAAATCTACCGTCACAGAAGAATATATGAAATCAGTCGCTGATTTCATGGTTCTTAACGGTAGGCCTCGATTCAGTACTTCGATTTGCTCTTTCATTGTTTCTGATGTTACTAGATCCGGATCCGATAATCTGGATCTAGGTTGGGGTTCACCCGTTTATGGTGGACCCGCTAAAGGTGGGGTTGGGGCGATACCGGGAATTTCGAGTTTTTATATCCCATTTAAAAACGTTAATGGAGAAAAGGGAATTGTTGTTCCGATTTGTTTGCCTGCTAATGCAATGGAGATTTTTGTGAAAGAGATAAATGGATTGTTGGGGAGTGTTTTGGATAATCCGAATAAATGTCATGGGCCATCCATATTAATATCTTCTTTGTGAGGTTTTGTTGCAAGGTAGTACTCATGGGCCATCCATATTAATATCTTCTTTGTGAGGTTTTGTTGAGGTTTTGTTGCAAGGTAGTACTCATGGGCCATCCATATTAATATCTTCTTTGTGAGGTTTTGTTGCAAGGTAGTAAGGACTAATGTGTTATGTTATGACTTATGAGGCATGACTTATAGCGATTGTTTTAAGAGACGTCTTTTAGTAAGATAATCTAATAGAATAATTCATGTAGAAAGCGCGTTTTTTAGTGACACCGTCTAACTCATACAACTATTTGTGATGTGGTATAGGTTGATTACTTGGTTGATGGTTTCACATTAGTTTTTTGTCATGTTATTTTAACAAGTATTGTACTGTATTTGTTAAATAAAAATACTTAATATTATTACATTTTATAAGGTTTGTAGCAAGGATTGTACTAGTTTTTAAGATGAAAAAAATAATTTAATGAAGTAATCAACTCTAATTTTGGCTAAATATTTGTTTACTTTATTCTTTTGTCGATTTGTAAAATAAATTTTGTTTGTTTTAATATTTGTATAATGTCACCTACTATAAATATTTTCAAACATTCTAATGAAAAAGGTTTTTTAATAAGTTATCTTTAAATCATTCTAAGTAATTCTAATTGAGTTACTTTTGTGAGAGATCATCTCTCGATGAGAAGATCTGAAATAAGGAATTCATATTCATATATACTTCCTCCGTTCTGATTTACTTGCTACCATTGCATGGGCACAAAGATTAAGAAGTTACTGTGCAATGATGAGTAGTAGGTGGAAAGTTGCTTTTTTAGAATATTTTAATATTATTTGTTGAAAAATGAAAAAGAAAAATAGGAGTAATTAGATATAGAGTAGGATAAAAATAGGAGTAGGTATAACTTTAAATGATTGGTTTTTTACTAAAAAAGGAAATGTAGCAAGTAATATGAAATTTCCCAAAATGAAAAATGTAGCGAGTATTATGAAACGGAGGAAGTATATGTATAAGATGAGCTATTTAACCTATGCATAAGACGTATCTTTCTATAAAACCATTTCATACAACAATTTGTGATTCTAATTTTAGTATTTAACATCTAACCTCCATTTAGCTTAAGTTGAACCTGTTTTGGGGGGCTGACTTTGATATTTGAGTATTTTCACCGTAAGCGATGGAGTTGGGCGAAATTTGAAATAGATAAGATTATTTATCAAAAAAAAGCATAGGATAAGATCAAAATCAAACTTATTCCAAATATAAGCGTCTGTCCCATTTTAAGTGAAAACGCTGTTAAGAGGAGTGATTTTGGGCCTAGATGGGCTGAAGAAAAATCGTTGTTGGGAACAGCATTTCCATGTTGGCTGATCTTGTCAAGTTGGCTTATATGGAAATCGCTGATGGGGGCAGCGATTTCCCCTATAACTTATTTTAGTGCAGGTACGTATATACGAGTTGTAGAGAAAAAGCCAAAAAAAATTAAAAAAGTTACAGGAGAAATCGCTGCTCCCATCAGCGATTTCTGAATAGGCCAACTGGACAAGATCAACCAACATGAAAATCGCTATTCCCAACAACGATTTCTCTTCAACCCATCTGGGCCCAAAATCGCTCCTCTTAACAGCGTTTTCATTTAAAATGAAGCAGACGCTTATATTTGAAATAAGTTTAATTTTGATCTTATTCTATACATTTTTTTATAAATAATCTTATCTATTTCAAATTTTCGGAGTTGGGCTAGGTGTCAGTTTCTTCAATTCATTTTGGATTGGGCTTCGAGGAAATGATATGAGCTATATCCCATTCCTGCTCCTTTCATTCCCTCGATTAACAAAAATTGTATATGGAATGATTTCATTATGGGACAATGTAAAGCTAAATAGGTCAACTAAAATAAATTTTGCATTACAACCTTTTTATTTTGAGTTCGTGACATTAAAAAACGATTCATCATAACAATAAATTTGCAACTATACAAATTCTCAAATGAGACATTCTCACGGTTAGATCATCTCTCTCGGATGATCTAATATATAATTATTGTCTTAAAGTGATAACTTATTGTAGGAAAATTAAAGGATACAAAGTAATAGATTTTTTGATATGTAGAGAAAGTAATACTAATAACAAAAGAGTTGTATGTAATTTTCTCTCTTAAAATCTTTTTCTACAACTACTACTTTAGTCATAGCTAATAGCTAGTATTTATAGCTAGCTAGCATATGTAAGTTACAAACAAGCTACATTCTAGACTTTTTTTTTTTCTTAATCATTACTTAACACTCTACATTTTTAGAACAATCTAGATAATATTTTTCTTAGATTTTTCTAGAGATGTTCTACTAAGATTTTTTAGATTAATTTTTTGACACTCCCCCTAATCTAAAAAATCTTTAATAAAAAAAACGAAACATTGTTGATGCATATGTCACCAACATTTGCTGATCTTGTAGCTTGGATTTTCTTGACTCCTTTTTACTGGTACCTTTGTTACCAAGCGTCTTCTAACTGCTAGCATTTCTTTTTGTGGACTGTGCTCATGTCACCAATCATTTTCCAAAAAATATTTTTTTTTTTCTCCGAAATTTTTAGTTATTGGTGCTCATGTCACCAACCATCTTCGCTAATGTCCTTGCCATTAGCAAAATTCAAAACATTGTCTCATCATTGTTTTCTTCATCAAATTGTGCAATTTCTTCATTTTTCTTAGACCTACAATTTTTTTCAATATGACCGAACCTCTTGCACTCCCAACATTGTGGTTTTCCTTTGAAGTAACAATCTCCACTAACATGGTTAGTAAGCTTACAAATTTCACAAAACATTTTAGTATCTGAACTTTTATTTTCCGTTGTATTTTCTTCTCCATTTTCATTATTTTTCTTCATTACATTATTTTTGTACTTTATATTAAATTTTTCTTGAAGAGCAGTCTCTTCACTTTCCTCATCATTGTGTCTATTTTTTCTTTGTTCATAGGATTCTAAAGATCCCATCAGTTGTTCAACTGAAATTCTTGATAAGTCTTTAGTTTTTTCAATTATGGTCACAATATCATCATATTTTTCAGTAAATGTTAACAATAGTTCTTAATAATTTTTTCATCTGATATATTTTCTCCATATGACTTCATTTGATTTACGATTTCTATTACTCTTGAAAAATAATCTTTCATTAATTCTCCTTTTTTCATTTTTAAATTTTCAAAATCACCTCTTAAAGATTGAAGTGTAATACTTCTCACCTTGCTATCTCCTTGAAACTCTAGTTGTAATATCTCCCATGCCTCCTTCGCTGTATCTGCCTTTAATATTCTTGGAAAAATTGAATTTGCGAGTGCATTTTGTATTAAATATAAGGCCTTGGCATCCTGCATTCTTTTTGTCTCGAGCTTTTTCTTTTGCGAATCATTTAAACTGCTTTCATCTTGATACTCTTGGTACCCTTCATCTACGTACTTCCATAAACCATGTGATCTTAATAATGTCTTCATTTTTATCTTCCAAAAATCATAATTTTCTCCCCCAAAAATTGGTATTGGAAAATTTGCAATGTTATTGGCCATTGGGTATTTTTTAACAAGGTTTATAAAATTATGGAGTTTTTTTTTAGTTGGTATGCTTACAGCTCTGATACCAAATGTAGGAAAATTAAGGGATACAAAGTAATAGATTTTTTGATATGTAGAGAAAGTAATACTAATAACAAAAAAGTTATATGTAATTTTCTTGTTAAAATCTTTTTCTACAACTACTACTTTAGTCATAGCTAATAGCTAGTATTTATAGCTAGCTAGCATATGTAGGTTACAAACAAGCTACATTCTAGACTTTTCTACTTCTCTTTTTTTTTTCTTAATCATTACTTAACACTGTACATTTTTAGAACAATCTAGATAATATTTTTCTTAGATTTTTCTAGAGATGTTCTACTAAGAATTTTTAGATTAATTTTTTGACACTTATAACCTTAAATTGATCTTTTATAGTTTAGATGTAATAATTTTTGTATCTTTGAGTGATCACTAATAACATTAAACCGATCATTTACACTCTTATTCTTTCTCGAGTCGAGGGACTCTGTGGTCGAACTCTCCTTTATAGGTATGAGTTGCCGCCTTCCTTTCGTCTCAGACCCTGATTATAATTTTCTATGGATGGGATACACTGGGTATGATGAGGATGAAGATAAGTTATACTCTCAAATAATTAATTAAAAAACAAACTAATTAATTATATAAGCTAGTTTCCCAATAAGACGATATTACACAAGACTTGTTGTATCAATTAAGATACAAACATCATTTATAGCCCACACGTAATCTATAATAATTTCGCACTGCATAAACGTATAAACCCACTAACATTGTGAAGCCCATCATGGTTGTGAGGTTATTCGAGGAAAACTTGAAATAGATAAGACTCTTAATTAAAAAAAGCATGCAATAAGATTCAAATTAAACGTATTTCAAATATAAGCGCCTGATACCCCAGAGCACAAGTTCGGGTCTGTTCGCACTTAGTAAGTGGGAACATCAATAAACTGGTCAAGACAAGAGTTGTTCGCACTTAATAAGTGCAAATAAACTGAAAACCTAACAGCGAACAATCTGTTTCAGTTTTTCAGTCTGTTCGCACTTACTAAGTGCGAACAACCCGAACCTAAGGCTTGCGGATTACACGCTTAGTTTTGGAATAAGTTTGATTATGATCTTATTGTATGTTTTTTTATATAAATAATCTTATTTATTTCAAATTTTCTTCTTTGAGTCGACAACAAAATATGATCCACATAGTCGAGGACGACCCAAAGATTTTGAAGGTCTGATGAGAGACTGTGTTTTTGAGAGACGCCTCTCAGGCCCAACCCAATAAAGCCTAATTAAACTAAAAATGATGATGGGCTTACCAACTTAGGGATGGTCTCTTTGAGAGACCGTCTCTCACAAGAATTTGTGAAAGACTATTTATGAACCCTTAATATTTATTTGAATTCATACAATTTAACACATTTTCTGTTGAATTACAAATCACAGTTTTATGTTGTTTTGCAAAATATAATCCAGAAATAAAAGAAATGAAAAATTGACATATTAATAACATTCAATTATACTTTAAAGTAATAATGATAAAATCTCAAAATACAAAAACATAATATATCAGACCATGGAGATTACCGAAAGTCAAAAAATTAATAATTGATTTGGAAGTGAGATTACACTACCACCGAGGATTAGGAAGGATCCATGATGAATCTTATGAAATACTATAACAATTTTTTTATGCGTCTTAAAAATATGTTTTTATATGAATTAATTATAGACTCATATAAAAAAGTTAGAAAGATATGTTTGAGCTAGAAAGAGTATTACTTTAACGTGTGCTCTGATATTAATATTAAACGGTGATAATTAAATAAGTTTTAATTTTAATTTTTAAAAAAGTATCTTGTTATAATTTTAATGGTGGAATTTTCGGCCTAGCTTTAATATATTTTTTCATTATTATTCATTTAGTAGCACAAACATGATCATATACATAATATTTTTTTTTTCTAGCAAAATCACATTAATTTTAAAACTTTTTTTGCTATTTAATAGCAACAACTAAATGGATCATAAAAACAGTGTCATATAAGTTATGACAACCTTACTTGCACCCCAATATCTAATTCTCCATATTCTTAATAGCTAGTATCAAGTTATCAACTATGATTTTGCTAATGACTAATGAGCGTATGAATTAAGGTAAAAGCCACTCCCAGTATCCTGCATAAGGCAGGGTTCAGGTGGAGGTTTTTCTTAAAAGATGCGGACAAATCATACTCGTTCTCCCAAGGAGGGAGTAAAGAGAGATGTACGGAGTCAGGAAACCCCCCAAATAGAAGTCGAACCTCAAACCTTCTGCTCCACATGCAGATGCTCTATCCATTGAGCCACAAGCGTTTTTGGTTAATGAGTGTATGAATGAAGTTTAAAAATACACAAAAGTTTAATATCAATCTGATATTTTGTATATCTTCAAGACCACCCATCTAAAGGTGTTTAAAATAGACTTAATGACTCAATATTTATCCGATTTTGTAACCGAATCTAATTTAAATCGACTTAAATAATCAATTTTCAATTATATAAAAACCAACATGAATGGAAGACATAATTTCAAGTTGACCCAAATACCTAACTCGAAATTAATACAATGACTTGGCTGAGATCGACTCTAAATAAAGGTAAAGAACACTCTTAATATCTCGCACAGGTAAGGTCGGCCTCTAATCCCACCAATCAACGCAAAAGATAAGTGCAAAATCTTGAGAAGGATTTGGTGGTCTTGAACCCACCAAATCATGTTGATTAGTCGTATAAAATCTAACAAATTGCGTAGTGTACATAACAAGTGGCGAAAGCTTAATGGCATAAACTGCCGAGTTGGGTATTATTTATTTATGCATGGATCATGCACTTATCTTAAACAATGACTATCACTATCAACTATCAAGTATCACCAATTAGAAATATTTTTTTATTAAACTATTTTACTCAAAGTCTAGCGAAAAAGTATACAAGTTTTTAGAAAAAGGGTGGGGACAAGATGACCAGATTCCTCATTCATTGAATATTAAACTAATATTATATTTTTAGACATGAATAGCCTTATTCATCTTAAGTTTGATCTTTTTAATGTTTATAGTGCCAATGTGTTTTTCACTAACTTTATTTTAATATTTTTATTATGAGTACGATATTTGCATATTTTTTACTAACTTTTTTGACATTTTATTAATGTCCGTGGTTTCTATATTTTTTCAACTAACTTTATTATAAATACTTTTTAATGTTTATGGTTCCTACTTTTGCTCTATTAACATTAATTAAAAGATTGTTTTTTATAATTCTAGTGAATATTCTTTGAGAAATAGAAATAGGAGCAATTTTTTTTAAAATATTGAACAATGTTTCATGTGTATGCGTGTATCATTTACCGATATTTATGGCGTGTTGCCGCGTTCCATGTCGTGTTGCCGCGTTTCATGTCGTGTTTATTAAAGAAGCTAACTAATACAATTAGTTTTGGGTATTATTATATTGTAATAGGAGTAGTATAAAAAACACATTTTATTGTTGCCACAATTAGTGTTTTTCGACATTAGTATAAATTTTTTTTAATTATAGAGAAGGCTAAGAAATTGAAAAGGATACGTGAGAATTAAAAGTGGTAATAATTTTAATTGGGACAAGACTCCATCCTCGTAACACAAATATATTTTTTTTTGATTGTTGAACAAAAATATAATTTGACATAGCACTGAGCAAAAGCTAACGTGTTATACATGATCCATTAAGATACGAATGTACATGTCCCTTTAAAAATTAACAATTGACAAGCTAATAATTTTCTTTCGATTAAACATGGCACTAACTTATTCAATTAACTTAATAAACCAAGAAAATACAATAAATTAATTATATTATTACTTATTTTTCTGAATTCAATGGTTATCACGGAAAAAAAATCAAATGATAACCCTAGCCTACAACCAAAAAATAATTAAAATTAAATAATCATTAATAAGATAATGAATAATCATTATTATTTTTAAAATAACTATTGTCATAAACTCATGATTAAATGATAACTTGTGCGAGTTGCTAATTTAGGTCCAAGGGAACTATGTTGCCCATGTACAATTATAATTATAATTTCCTAATAAAACCATTGCGGACCAGTTACTCTTGTCATGAGAAACCATTTTTTTAAGAGATGACCTCAAAATAATTATGAAGGCCACATTTTTATTTTCTTTTAAATTGTATAATTGAGCTATTTAGGTCATATATTTAATGCGTCTCTCGAATAAACTGTTTTTCACAGCAATTTGTGTTGACAAAATGATAAAATTATCAACTTCCATTAAGTAAACATTAATATCATTTTATACAACATCTATAACCATGAGTATTTCTTATATTTCAGACATTTTAAGCATTTATTAGCATCATTTTCCGATTAATATATAACTTTATAAAAAATTTATACTAAAAAACTATGCATTAAGATGAATAACAAGATCTCAAATAAATATACTTTTATTTTTTTTTTGTTCGTCCACTTTACATTTTGCACGTATTTCAAAGTAAATTTTGAGTGTCAATAGTTCTAAGTACGCATCATAAAAAATGTAAAAATCATATATTAAAAAACTTTACATCAAGATATATTTTATCTTTTATATATACTTCAAAAACCTAATTCAAATTTCTTAAATAAAATTAAAATAAATTTTAAAAAGTGTGTTTTATCTACGATATATTCCAAAAAAAAAAATAAGCACCTACCTAATTTAACTTCCGAAATGCCACAAAATTAAAGAATCAAAGGAAAATATGCAGTAGTACATGAATGTTTATAATTATGGCCAGTTGTTTTTTTGATACGTGTAAATACAAGAGTGTTTTGAAAGTTAGTGGGGGGATATTTTTTGTGTGGTAAAATTTAGAATTAATTTGGGGAGACTACAACATAATTTACTGTTAGTGGGATATATTTAGCGACATTATATAGAGGATTTAGTGACATTTATTAGAGCCTTTAGCGACATATTAAAAAGTCACACTAAAACCTTTTAGCGACATAGGATACTAGTGACATTTCTCACAAATGCCACTATAGACTATAGTGACAATTACATATGCCACTAAAGAACAAATTAAGTGTCGTTAAATCACTTTATGGTGGAACTTAAAATAAAAAACTAATAATTATTACACTAAAAATATGAATTAGTGGCATTTTTTTAATGTCACTAAATCCAATATCGCAAAAAGCTAAATTTGTTCTAGTGTGATGATAAATTTATAATATTAAAGAAAGTCAAAACTATCGGTACATATTTAAATTGTAGAGATATAATTTAATGGGGTACATAATCAATGTTTAGAGGTATATAATTTTAGTGAATTTTTTTTATAATTGCATAAAAATATAACATAAAAATAAATGTGTCCCATATGTACTCTTTATAATGACTTTTTCTTTTGAAGCTTGGAAATTTTATTAATAAAAATAAGTTTCTAAGAACTCCATAGGGAAAAAATCATTGAGAAAAAGGAAACATAAAATGTAGGATGCCCTTTAAAAGAAAATGGGCAAGCCACTTAGCAGACCAAGACCAAACCTAAAGGAATGTTCATTAACACCTGATGGTGAGTCGCAGTCGGACTCGCCAAAAAATCTAAGACCGAAAAAAATACATTAAAAAGAAAAAAACTATAGATCAGATCATATCATATCAGATTGTTTAGAATGGTTTGGTCCAGTCCGATCTGGTGTTTTGACTGGTCTAGTCTGATTTTTCAGTCAAACCAGACCAGATCGGACTGTGTACAGCCGTACCCATGTCTCCTTGATTAGTGTTGTTGTTGGTTATGATGTTCCATGTGTAATCACCAGTATAGTCCTAAACTTCCTGGGTAACACTAAATTTACTCCTATTCTTTTTAATACGTCCTATTAAATTTGTATAAATTTTATTTTTGGCCATAACTTATACTTTGTTAATTTACACCCTTCTTACATTTAAATTAGAGCTGTTCATGGGCGGGCTTGGGCGGGTAGCGGACCGGGTAGCACCTAAAAATTCTACCCGCGGGCTCAAATATTCAAACGCCCGCCCGCATTCGCGGGCATATTTTTTTGTCGCTACCCGTCCATTTTTAAAGCGGGCGGGACCCGCGGGTAGGCGGGTACTTTTATATAAAAATTTAAAACATAAATCATATTATAATGTTAAGTTTTTATAAGAACAAACAAAATATAATGCATTATTTAAAATATTGTAAATATATATAAAGTCTCAAAATACTCAAATTACATGAATATTGAATATAGACGGTGGAGTCGGCTACTTGTTCGAACTTTGATAGTCGATTGCTTGAGTGCTTTGAGGGTTAAAAATATTAAAGTCTAAAAGAAGTAAACCTTAAGGCTAGTAGAAAAGTAATAAACTAAAGTTGGGTATGGGTCATGTAGTAGTATAGTTTAATATTTAATAGAATTAATTATTTAATAAATAATATATTAAACTAAGCGGGCGGGTATACCCGCGGGTATTTTTTTGGTGTCGCTACCCGCCCGTTTATCTTGGCGGGCGGGTATTATCCGTCCAAACTTTAAATTTTTTTGAAAAACGTTGTCCATGCCCGCCCGTTTTTCGAGCCGGATTGGGCGGGCCTAGCGGATAGCCCGGCCATGAACAACTCTAATTTAAATGTTTCATTTCATCCATATATTTCTTTAACTTTATTATTGAATAAAAAAATTAACTCACTTTTAAATTTCCCCTCCAATTACTGTCTTGAGGCGAAATTGGTGAGACAAACCAACTACAAGGAATGATACATGAACAAGGTCTTAAAAAACATTGAAAACCACATTTTTTGTACTCTGAATACTTTTCCAAGAGTTTTCTTTTGGCATTATTTATCGATTGGTCTTAATTTGTATTTTATTCTTACTTAAAACATATTTAAATGAGATCTTATTTAATTTGTCTCAATGCAAAACTATTAATATCAATTTTTTACAGTTTTTATTATGTATAATTAAAAATATTAGCGTTTGAATCTATGTATTAGATACTTTCATAAAGTAAACGTAGCAACATCTTAGTAACAAAAAGAATACCATTTATAGTACAAAAAAATACTCTCTATCTCTAAGAGTTTGCTGCTAAAACTATTCTCCTCACAACATATCACTTTCAGTAGCAAACTCAAAAGGACATAAGAGCAAGTGTCTAAAGTTTGTAAAAGTCGTATATAAACTTAATCCATACTATTTTAGTGAGCACCAACCTAAAACTAGCAATATTGTACTTGTCAAATAAAAGTATTCACAGTTTTTATATCTTTAAAAGTAAGTCCACTCTAAAATAATGTAGATCAAGTCCATATAAGACGTTCTGGTAAAATTTGAACCACTAGATAGTTTTAATGAATGGGATTGGTCCAAGTGTAATAGAACTACTAATCATGCAAGAGAGAGAGCACAAAATGTGAAAGGAAGCAAAAAACCAACCTTTGGGAAACAAGAAGAGCCAATTTATGAAAAGTTCAACCTTAGACACATAAGAAAGGTTACCAAAAAACCCACTATATAAACCCTTTCTCCCTACTCAAATATGAAACATTTGGCAAAACATAAAAACAACACTCCATTCTTATACCACATAAAAGTGATAATCCAATTTCACAACAACTTACGCGGCGAATTGAATTTGTTCAACATCCAAAAACAAAAAGTTCAAAAAAAATAAAAAAAAAATAAAAAATGGGAGGAATGGTGGTAAAAGAATTGGAGATGTGTATTGGGTTAGTTAGATTAGGGTTTGAGTTTGTAGTTGTGTTTGCACAAGCCGTTAAAACGGTTATGCATCGTAGTTTGGATGTTGATAATTCTCGAGATCATAATCAACTTAATTATAATTATCAAGTTCCTTTTCCTACTCCTGGTCTTATTTGATTTTTTTTCGGGGTAGGTTATAGATCGGAATTCTCACGAGCTACAAGCAAGGAGAAAGGAAATTAATCCTTTACGGTTTAATTTTGTATATAAAGACGTATACTACTTGAAGAGATGTTCATTGTACTTTTTTGTTTCTCTTTTTGTTATACAATTTTGTTTATGTTCTTGTTTTAGGAATTAATAAAACTTTAGCTTGTTTGTTCATCAAGGTTTTGTTGGTCTATTGAATTAATTATTGTTGTTAGTTATGTTTAATATTTTTTCACAAATTCTTGTATAAGACAGTTTCACCGTGAAACATGTTTTACATTTGAATTAAATAGCCGAATAATAGAAATTTTTAACTTATGTGTTTCTTGTTTTAAGGTCGTCTCACCGTAAAATGGTATATTTTTTAATCCATAAGTATAGTTTCTATGAGCAAAATATGGATAACTCAAATAATGATGATGATTGATCACTTGATATTTTTATTAAAGATACATGTGCATTCAATTCAGCAAGTAAATAAGCATTCATTTAAGTTTTTACTAGATCTGAGATAGTTTCTTGAATACAATTTCTTATATTTCATTTCAAGTGTCACATTTCCTTATCGCAATAGGGTTAAGTCACCATAAATGTCTCATTTTCATTTTGGATATGTTAACTTTATGAAATTACCTTTATTAAACTTAACTTTTTCGCATCTTTATACTTACCTCATTTTGCTCTATCAAAATTTTAAAACACTACACTTTTTCTTTCACATGCCGTCCCATTTAACCACCTAAAAGAATGGGACACATTGAGTGAATAGGAAGGAGTACATGTTATATCGTTGTGAATTAAATTCGTGTGCAACATTAAAAGAAAAAAATTTCTACGACTAAATTTCTTGATAAATGCATAATTGTAAGATTAATTTAAATTGAATCAAAATTTATATGAAATCAGTTTCTAGTGTCTAATTTAAAGCTTTGAGCATTGAAAGAATTGTTTCTTATTGAAATTAAAAAAACATCTTTATTCAAAACCCACTATATAACTTATTTAAAACTAGTTTTAATAAAAATTTATATAAAATTGTGTTGTGTTTGTAAACAAATAATTCATTTCAAATCGTAAATTTAAGTTCATTACTTTAAACAATTACATATTTGACTCAAATCAAATATTAAATCTCATTGTATAAGGCAAAACATTCTGTTTAAGTTAATATTAAATTTTCAAATAAAATTATCGTTTTCAAATACAGTATAATAAAAGCGAATTGGAGATTAACCATAGGAATATAAAATTTAATTAGGTAACAATTGTAAACTAGCAAGCTAATGACATGGTTGGTGGATAAGATGGTGAAAGGAAGGGAGAGATTTGAGATCCATTGGTGACAAAAGGACCAATCCATGTGGAAAGTTCATTACTTTATGGATAGTTGGTGACAAGGCAACCCCATAAAAGCATAATATATCAATCATATTGATTCAAGTTGTACCAAATAGGATTAGAGATTTACTATTACAATTACAACTTTTGACAATAATACAATTAATTTTGCTCCTACTTGCATTTGTGTATTGTTCAAGGTTCAATAATTCAAATGAAATGAATAGATAAATGTGTTTCTTATCTTACCTTATGTGGGGATGATGGATCCTACCACCAAACACTTATTATAATCAAAAGTAATCAAAACAACAATATAAAAGTATATAGATAGCCCTTTTTGGCTTAAAATTATGAGTAAAAGCCTAAAAGTAAATAATAGTTTATGTTTGAGTTGGTTAAGTAACAATTTAAGATTATTTTCAATGAAGGATTTGGAGATATAGAATACATATTGGAAGTAAGGAGTTATAGCAATAGATTTAAAACAATGATAGGATAGAGTGATAAACTCAAGAGATCAATTTTTTGGATAATGTTCTTAGTAAGTTCAACATGGATAATACTAGATAAGTGAAGTTTATTTTCATTCAGCATGATATATCTCTCAACAAGACTCGATGCCCTTCAAACACTGATATGGTCAAACATATGAGTTTAATTTCATATGTGATCTCAATTTGATCGTTCGATCTTTATTTCTATTATAGTTTACTTATGGCGATAAAGAAGTTAATTGATAATATTAGATGGATGTTATCTTTTACAATGATAAAGATGAATTTCTATGTGAAATTGATGTCAATATGTTTCTTAGTGAGTGGAGGTTTAGAGAATTTGAAAAGTTCAAACTGTACACTGTAGATATAGGGATGACAATATGTTGGATTCAGTTCGGATTATAATCAAACTTTATTCTTATTGAAATTATACTAATGATTTAAAAGCATAAAAAACTAATAGAGTAGCCTTTCTAATACATCTTAACAAAGAAAATATGTCCTTAAAAAAATTATCATTGTTACTGTATTTACTTTGTGTGTTTGTTTTACTAAATTATTGATTTTTGGATAAATGCAATTCATTTTATGTTTGTCAATTTGTAAAAATAATTGAAAAAAGAAAACAAATAAGAAGTATATATATATATATATATATATATATATATATATATATATTTTATATATATATATATATATATATATATATATATATATATTATATATATATATATATATATATATATATATATACTTTAAATGATAACAAAGATTAAAAATATTAAATGAACTTTAATTGTTCTTTTACAATAAAAATGGCTAAAGAATATACATAAGAATTTACAACTTGTTATTTTTGCAAAACCCTTGAATCATTCGATTTTACGATTCGATCTCGGGAGTTGTTTTTGATTTGAGTTAAATATACGCTTTTAAGGATCTTGGCTATAAATCACCTTATCTCTCTTTTAATATTTAATTATGAAACCAAAATCATTGCTTTTAAAACTTTATTATAATCGGAGTCAGGTGTCGAGTCATAGACTCATATCAGGTAATTGAGTCGAGTTGCAGTTGGATCAGAGTTAGAGTCAGGACTAAGTATCGAAATTTTTATGAGGTCCAAGTGCGACGTTTCTCTAAATCGGACTCGAACTATATCATCAGAGTCAAAGTCAGATATTATTTTTTTTGGACTCGAATCTGTTAGAATATTCTCGCAATATTAGCGGAATATTTTATATTCAGTATATTTGTATATTTAGCTATTTCCATATTTGTATAGCTTAATTAATGGAAACCCTAGATTAGTGATTGTATATAAACTGATTATGAGTTGATGAATAAAAGACACATAATTGAAAACCCCAAATCTGTGTTCTTAACCCGAAATCATGGTATCAGAGCAGCAACGATTCTGAGTCGTTTTGCTGTTTCATCATCTACCAAAACATACCTGTAAACCGAAACAAAAATCAAGAAAATGGAGGACATCTCCAAGACAATCATTTCACCAGAACAGCCCGTAACAATGGGTCAATTGATGCAACTGTTTTCACAGTTAAACCCCACCACCAACACACCCACTGAAACCGGCTCCAGTATCCAATCTGTCACCCTCACCGAAAAATTAACCCATCAAAATTTCAGTACATGGTCCAGGCTGATGCAATTGGCACTTAAGGGTCGTGGTAGGCTCAGTCACATCACAGCCGAACCACCACCCTCAGACACACAAGAGTACAACCAGTGGATCAGACATGATTCAATGGTAATTACATGGATTCTTGAGAACATAGATCGGGACTTGGTAAATCAGTTTATTGATTTTCCAACGGCAAAGACATTGTGGAAGGGTATTGAAACCCTTTATAGCAGTGGGAGAGATGGCCTGCAAATTTTTGATCTCACTGTTAGAACAAATAAAATTCAACAAGGCAATGACTCAGTTGAAAATTACTACAGCAAGTTAATCGCTTTGTGGAAAGAAATAGATAGAAGACAACCAAACCCCATGAAAGATCCAGAAGATATCACCATTTATAATCGGTTAGTCCAAGAGAATCGATTATACCAATTTCTAGCAGGGGTCGATGAAACGTTTGACAAGGATAGGAGGGATATCCTCATCAAAGACCCACTTCCATCAGCAGAGGAAGCATACGCCATTATCAGGAGGGAAGCTGAGGCGTGAGATTATGAAACCCACAACAGAACCGGATTCCTCTCATCTTGGAGGAGGTTTTGTAGCCAAAAGCAAGACTTACCGGAAAGATGACAAAAGCCACCTCAAGTGCACCCACTGTGGCGGCACAAGGCACACCAAAAATGACTGCTTCAAATTGCTGGGCTACCCAGATTGGTGGCCAGACTCAAAGAAGAAAGGAGGAAGAGAGACTCACGGATTTTCAGACCAAAGAACCGGCAGAGCAGCCATGGGGTTTAGCATCAATGGCGAAAATCAGAAGGAAGAAGAAAAGGGAGAAGCCCTTAACAGTGTCGCATCAGGTAACAAAGAAAGGAGGGAGAGTCCCTTTCAAAACGGCGCAGGAGAGAGAGAAACCTTAGGGTTTCTGGGGTGCCCTCAAATGAGAGGGGGTACCTCAACTTTTAATAGCACCAAGGGGGGTCACGTGGCACATGAGAGTGGCCCCACCTCTTCTTTGTTTGGTACTGCTTTTAATATGTTCCGCGGGGGTTGGATTTTCGATTGTGGTGCGACTGATACTATGTCTTATGATCCTACTGATTTTGTAACGCATGACAGACCTTTGAAAAGCTTAATTAAAACTGCAAATGGGGATGAAATTAAAGTGGGTGGAGCCGGGACTATTCATTTTAATGATAAACTCGCTTTAAAAAATTGTTTACTCGTCCCTGATTTATCTCATAAGCTTTTATCTGTCAGTCAGCTTACAAAGGAGCTTAATTGCGTCGTTCTCATGAAACCTGGTTTTTGTATTATGCAGGATGCTCAGACAGGGCAAATTATTGGGCGTGGTACTGAAAGAGGAGGCTTGTACTACTTGGAGGAGGAAACTCAAAAAGGCAGTGCAGTGCTGGTTCATGGATCGACGGAAGAACGTTTATGGATTTGGCATCGTAGACTTGGACACCCGTCTGTAGGGTATTTAGAAAAACTTTTTCCTAATTTAGTAAAGAATAAATCTAGTTTTAAGTGTGAGACTTGTATTGTAGCTAAGAGTCACAAACACTCGTATCGTAGTAGTTTGAATAAAACTGATGTGCCTTTTATGATTATTCATTCTGATGTGTGGGGTCCAGCACCCGTTACTGGTATTCATGGATATTCTTATTATGTTATTTTTATTGATGATTGTACTCGGATGAGCTGGATTTATTTTTTAAAGCATAAATCTGAAGTGTTTAAGGTGTTTGTTGATTTCTATCATATGATCTGTACCCAGTTTAATGCCCAACCCCGTATTCTTCGTTCTGATAATGGTAGAGAATATGTGAACTCTGATATGCAACAATTTTTCACCACTAAAGGACTTATTCACCAAACCACTTGTCCCGACACTCCACAACAAAATGGAGTTGCAGAAAGAAAAAACCGAACCTTACTTGAAATCACTCGTTCCATTATGCTTGAAACCCATGTTCCCACTTTCCTTTGGCCCGAAGCAATAGCCACAGCCATCTACCTCACCAACCGACTTCCCACAAAAAGCCTTTCCTACAACACACCCATCGACACTCTCAAAACCTTTTCTAACCTTCCTTCTTCACACTCTCTTCCACCCAAAATCTTTGGTTGCACAGTGTTCATACATCACCCCAAACGGTTGAGGAATAAGTTTGAGCCAAGAGCGGGGAAATATGTCTTTGTGGGGTATGGAGGAGGGCAAAAGGGGTATCGATGTTACGATCCTCATACTAGACGGGTCCACACTACTATGGATTGTGAGTTCTTGGAGCATAGCTATTATTACCATCCTCGATGTCAGGGGGAGAGGGTGAGTGACGATCTCAGCTGGTTAATTAGTAGTCTAGTTCTATCCGATTCCGATCCGAAAGAATCACTAGGCACTGTCGCTGAGCCTTCATCTCCTATAGTGCAGTCTCTTCCAGAGGTATCTGCTCCTCCAGTCCTGTCTGATCATCAGGTTAGTAATCTTGATAGTGATGATATTGTTGGTACTTGTGCTATTGACACTGAAAATGCAGAAAATATTGAAGGAAACACATCTGACTCTTCTGATTGTACTCGTGAGGGGGAGAAAACTTATAATCTTCCACCTCGGACTACAAGGGGTGTTCCTCCAAGGAGATATGATCCTGAGTATGAAGCAGTTCGTTCCAGATATCCTGTGGATGGGAGAGATAAAGGGAATCTGTCACAGAGTGCACTGGCTTTCAATGCAGCTCTATACAGTAGTACAGTACCAGCAACAGTTGAGGAAGCTCTTTCTGTGGATCATTGGCGGAAAGCAATGGAAGAGGAGATTAGTGCTTTGAGGAAAAATGGCACGTGGGAGATTTGTGATTTACCAGGTGGGAAACGAGTTGTAGGCTGCAAATGGGTCTTCACCATTAAGTATAAAGCTGATGGATCGATTGAACGCTATAAAGCGCGTCTTGTGGCGAAAGGGTACACCCAGACATATGGGATTGATTATTCAGAGACCTTCTCTCCTGTAGCTAAACTTGACACTATTCGAGTTCTTTTTAGTATTGCGGCTAATCTAGATTGGCCTCTTCACCAGTTTGATGTGAAGAATGCCTTTCTTCATGGAGAATTACAGGAAGAGGTATATATGGAGGCACCACCGGGCTTTAAAGCAGAGTTCGGAAAAGGAGAAGGATGTAGATTGAGGAAAGCTCTATATGGGCTAAAACAATCTCCTAGGGCTTGGTTTGGGAGATTCACGTCTGCCATGAGGAGATTTGGATACAGGCAGAGTCATTCAGATCATACTCTCTTTCTGGGGAAGAGAGGAGGGAAAATAACATGTTTGATTATATATGTTGATGATATGATAATTACAGGTGATGACAGGATTGAGATCGAGAATCTGAAGAAGAAGTTGTTCCAGGAGTTTGAGATGAAGGATCTAGGCATGCTTAAATACTTCTTGGGAATTGAGGTCCTCAGATCAAACAAAGGGATCTTTATTTCTCAAAAGAAGTATGTGTTGGACTTATTAGCCGAGACTGGGATGATGGATTGCAAACCGATTGAGACTCCAATGATGGTGAATCATGGAATACAGATCCTTGAGGATGGAGAGCTAGCAGACCGTGAACAGTATCAGAAGTTGGTAGGAAAACTCATCTACTTAGCCCACACGAGACCTGATATTGCTTATGCAGTTGGAGTTGTGAGCCGGTTCATGCACAAACCACAAGTGCAACATTTGGATGCTGTTTTTCGCATTTTGAGGTACCTTAAGGGAAGTCCAGGAAAAGGGGTGCTATATAGGAAGAATGGTCACTTGAAACTTATGGCTTTTACAGATGCAGATTGGGCAGGTGATCGAGGAGATAGGAAATCAACTTCTGGTTACTTTACACTTATAGGAGGAAATCTGGTTACTTGGCGAAGCAAGAAACAGAAGGTGGTTGCCTTATCAAGCGCAAAAGCAGAGTTTAGAGGAGTCGCAAAAGGAATTCAAGAAGTTCTATGGCTCCGAAAGTTACTGACAGATCTAGGGTTCCCCCCAAGAGAAAGCTGTAAGCTGTATTGTGATAATCGAGCTGCAATAAACATTTCAGAGAATCCGGTTCAACATGATAGGACTAAACATGTGGAAGTTGACAGACACTTTATAAAGGAAAAACTTGAAGGAAACATCATCAAACTCCCACATGTGAAGTCTGAAGATCAACTTGCAGATATTCTCACGAAGGCCGTTGGAACGCAGTTCTTTGAAGATGTTCTATGCAAGTTGGGTATCGAAGATCCGATGACTCAACTTGAGGGGGAGTGTTAGAATATTCTCGCAATATTAGCGGAATATTTTATATTCAGTATATTTGTATATTTAGCTATTTCCATATTTGTATAGCTTAATTAGTGGAAACCCTAGATTAGTGATTGTATATAAACTGATTATGAGTTGATGAATAAAAGACACATAATTGAAAACCCCAAATCTGTGTTCTTAACCCGAAATCAGAATCGAATTAAATTCCTTCAAGCAAAGTCGAAGGGTGGATAATCTAAGCTGAGTCTGTCTCATTGTCATCCCTAAGTAAGCATGTGTTGGGATGAACGAAAATGAGAGAAAGAAGGGGAAGAATATGGAGGGATGAAAGATCACTTGTTTGGATAACAAAATAGAAGGAAAAGATATGGAGTTAAGGGAGTTAGAGAGATTAGATGGATCTCTTTCTTTTCTTTCTTTTCATTTTTCTTTCCTTTCTTCCTTTCCCGTTTCGTTCTTTTCTTTTCTCTTCAAAATTGATATCCACACATAGTGTTTAAAAATGTAAGTCGTAAATGATATTATCCACATTATAGTCTAATATAGTTCATTAAATTTGCTTCAAATATAATCCTCAGTTTGATGGTCTAACCTTGCCATACTACTACCGTACTACGTTCCACAAACTACACGAGAGCCACAAAAATTGCATCTCTTCATAGTATGTAAGGAGTTTTTGCAAAAGAAATGGCTAGTCAAATCACTTTGGTTGATATTTTGTAAAAAACAAGTTCATCTGACTTTAATTAGGCTTGTGGAATAGATTAGTTTGAGTTTTATTCGGATTTAGGCATATATAAATAGGTCATATTTAGTTAGATCGACCCATTTAATTATTTGAAGCAAAAATCTCAATTCAAATACACTTATTTTGAAATAAGTTCAGATCGAATTAACATATCAATTCAGCTTTTATCAGATAACAGCCTCAAAATTACGGCATAACGAAATGTTTGTCTTTTTTATACTTCAAAACACTAAATTCCAAACAAATGGTTTTTATTATAAACATCAATGGCTGAGAATGGTCGACAATGGAAGCATCTAGAAGGCCAGAACCAATAAATTTACTGGGACAGAGCCAGAGGGAGTTACGTATAAGAGCTAACACTAACAGCCACATATACTGATTACTGACCCTCTTTAAATTAAGTCTACAATTTTCATGATATTAATTCCATAATCATCAATTAATTAACCAAAGCTAAAAATGGTTAAAGTTGTTAAATGGAAATAAATAAATAGGATTATGTTGGAAATAATATTTAGCAAAGATTATTTGAGAGAATGACTTACGTTGCGTTGTGGTTCGAGGTTAGTGACAAAAAAAAAATAATTACAGTCTGATTAAGATAGTAAATGTTAGCGAATCTTGGAGTAATGCATGTGTGAAAATAAAAATAAAATTAATCACGTTATTAGGAGCACTCATAAATTTAATACAAAATACATAATCAACTAATTGAAAGGGTTTATATGGCCCCCCTAAAACCCTAATTAATCAGAATAGAGAAGTTTATAAAATAAACCTAATTAGATTTGGAATGTATTACTTCAAGGGCAGAGGGTGCACATGCTAAACAAAAGAGTTACTTGCAAGTTTCGATTGGAGACTTTTGACTAGGAAGAGATAAGATATCTCTTGCTATTAATAATGAATTCCAAGAGATAAAGACACTACTTGATAAATTTATAAATATCACAGATTAGCAAGTCTCCTGAGAGAACCGTCTTTTTTAGAGATGTTTTTCAGATTCAGTCCATTAGAGTTTAATGCTTACTCTTACTTTATATTTTTCTTTATAGGCCGATCCGACCAATCAGAGTTGGTCTCTTAAATAGACCGTCTCTCACAAGAATTTGTGATTAGAGAGAATTTGCTTGATCATGAGAGTAATTATTAGTTATGAGGGAGTATTTAAAGATTTTAAAATAGAGTACCTTATTTTATTCGTTGTGGATAATAATATAAGGATGATAGAGTTTCTTTTACTAAATTAAAAAATATAAATAATCACTTCGTCCATTAAATTCTAAAAAGATAATAGTTGCTCAAATAATCCTAAAATTCTTCTTCAAGAAGTAATGATTAATCCCTTCATTTTGATTTTCTCATATTCGACAATCTCGTTATTTTTAATACATCTGTTATTTTGATTTGCCTCGCAAACATAGTTTCTTTTCCTTTTTCAAATATGAAATGTCAATTATTTTCATTCACATTTAATTCTTCGTGATAGTCATCCTCTCATTTTATGTTTTCCATTTATCAACAAACACTACAACATAATTTGCTTTTAGTGGAATATATATTTAGCGATATTTAATTTAAATGTCGCTATTTCAAATTTCTTATAGTGTATATAGAGGATTTAGTGACATTTATTAAATCCTTTACCAGCATAATAAAAAGTCACAATAAAGTTTTTTGCGACATAAAATTTAGTGACATTTCTCCCAAATGTCACTATAGACTACAGTGAGTCAGTGACAATTACATATGACACTAAAGACCAAATAAAATGTCGCTAAATCACTTTATAATGGAGTTTAAAATAAAAACCAATAATTATTACACTAAAAATATGAATCAGTGACATTTTTTAATGCCACTAAATCCAATGTCGCAAAAAGTATAATTTATTGTAGGGTGAAAAGAGGTAAAAACAAGAACAAACAACACTATTAGAGATAATTCCTACATAAAAATTGCTACTAGAAAAAATTTTAAAAAATTATTTCATCAATATACAAAAAAAAAAGTAGACAATGAGAAATTGTTTTTTGCTAGTCAAAAAAATCATAAAAATAGGCAAAACAGACTTAAGGGATACCCCCTACCATTGCATTAGAGTACACACCTCAATTACCTTCTATGAATGATTTATGAGGCGTACTCTTCATGTGCAAGGGCACCCAAAAAAATGTAATCAATGCAATTATTCCATCTATGACAAAAATGGGAAAATTGTATTTACAATTGACCTAATATGAAAAGTATTTAAGAAATCTAAGTCCTATAGCAAGACATCCGATCCTTTGATTCCATCTGTCATGACACAAAACAGTTAAAAAGCTTTTAGTATATAATACAACCTTGTGAAAGACTAATTAAACCAACAAAACAACATCGAGTCTTGTCTCAGTTGGAGTAAGTATCACATTTTTTAGCAAGTTTTGTATGAAATCATCTCACTATGAGACGAGCTTAATCACTTTAAGATTATAAGTTTATAACTTATCACTTTACGGCCCGTTTGGTAATCGGTACTAAATAGTGGTAAGTGATAATGGAATGTTAGTGTAATTTTGGTAAAATTAATGACCATACTTATTCTCCTTCAACAAACTCATTTACTTTACTAAATTCATTTCAATGCGTTACCGCACAAAATATATGATATTAAGTGAAAATGAAAAATTGTGAACACAAAACTTTAAAAGATTAAACTCTTCTATGATCGCACGTTGGGGAATTTAGTGTAGCAATTTATTCTAGTAATAAAGTTATAGGCTATGGAATGAGAAATTATGTGAGAATCAAATCTAAGATTTTTTTAAAAAGTGATATTTATTATCTGACTGAGACAAAATCCGATTTTTCGTAGTTTTAATTTGGCAGTACACAACCAAAATATGCAGTAGGAAACATAATAGAATGTACAAAATACAACGTAAAGGCTGTACCATCTATCACGTTTTTTTCTTGTACATAGTAAGCACTGGATATATGTTCTCAAATGCCGTGTAAGTTTCTTCTCTAACCTGTATAACATTCCACTTAGATTTGTTATCACAAATTGTTGTATAAGATAGTCACGCTGATGCTGAGAGTCACGTCTTATACATGGGTTAAATAGCACATCTTATACATATTGAGAATATAAGCTCTTTTTTTAAGATCATTTCACCAAGAGATATATTTCACTCCAATAACTTTTTTTTTAAAGAAGCCATACATTAATCTCCATATCCTATGGAGACTTCATCAACGCACAACGTTCACGATCAGTTTGGTTGGTGGTATTAAATGGTGGTAATAGGAATAATTTATAGTGTAAAAATTAATCAAAAGTTTCATATTATTCCCATGATGATGAAACTTTAATTATAAAAAAGTTTTTTTTTACAAATTTACATTACTACCTAATAACAAATCTCTCAATGGTAATGCATTGGAATAAATTTGAAGAAGAAAATGAGATGATTGGAGTTCGACAAGCATGGTTATCAAGGTAGCCAAGATATTTTTCAACTAAAATTACACTAGTTTTTCATTCATATTACCGTCGTTTATTACTACCTACCAAATGAACCGTCAAGAGATATGGCAGCAAAAAGGTTAAGTGTGGTCCTACCCCATATCAACCCACCACCCATCACGGATGAAATTGTCAAACCCACCAATATATGCATATACTTTCCCACCTACTAGTTGATATACTCATCACGGCTATACCCACTTTCTATCAGCATAATGTAGGCTCAATCTTTGTGTTATATGCGCCCCGTCATAACTATTAGTTCGTGACAATTTATCGCAAAATCATTCCACGGGCCCACTCGTGTGGACAACCCTACAGGGCTGGGCTCGAGCCAACAAAGTACAAACCCATGAATATGAGTATTGACTTGCATACACACTTAATGAGTTTCATTATTTCCCAAAACCATATGGTATTAGGAGGATTATCCATCAAACATTATATACGAGTGAACGAATAAGTGTCTCACCTTTGCCCCGGTGATGACAATCTTCCCGGAAACGAATATAAGCATCACTATCTTGGGTTGCTTCATTCGGTAAATCAACCCAGGAAACAGTTCAGGTTCATACTACATACAAAAAATTTTACATTAAAGGATGAACAGGGTATCAAACATCAGTGATATGGTATAAAATCATGTGGATACTTACAGTACAGAAAGCGCCGTGAGAGACCGCAAGCGCTTCCAGTTTAATAGCAAACTTAACGTCACATGATCCAACAATATTTTGGATCTTAAAATCCTGCAAAATAGAATGTTAGATTTAACCAATGTTTAAAAATACAAAAATTTTACCAGAAAATCTAAGAAAATATGATTCACCTTGAATTTTGCAGGAAATCCCAGTTTCTGAATGACTCGAGCATACTGAAAGAGAATATGACAAGGGTTTAGAACTTAAAAGAGAAACCAAGTACTAATATGCTGTATACACAAGACACATCACATGATTCGCTAATCTTGTCGCGAATTGTAAATTGCAAAAAGCTAGTCGGTTTGGGGCTATTTTTAGGCCGTTTTGAACAAATCGTGAACTCAAAAATCGAATTAACTGACAACTGAATAAAACGCACCTTGCGCGTCGCTAATTTGGACTGATCCTCACTCTTAGCTCCAGTGCAAACCTATGTCCATCACATAATCACAAGGCATCAGCTGACTAGCACTTAAAAGTATCATGTCATGTGGACTCTTACACATATGCAAAAGATCAGAAAATTGATGTATTACATCATTTTTGTTATCTTAACAACAACACACCATTATCCCAATGTTAGCTCCCACCAAGGCGGCATTTGGAAGCTCCCACCAAGGCGGCATTTGGAGGTTTTGATATACATAATCTTACCCTTGTGAGTGATAACAAAGAGATTGTTTCCGATTGATCCGTTGGTAGCAAAAACCATCCGCTTATTGCCTCATCGTTATCAGAGGTGTTCAACGGGCAGGGTTCGGTCAAAATTTAAGTGGGCGTGAGTGGGGTCGGGGTGAGTAAAAGCCCGTTTGAACCCGACCCACTTTGACCCATTTTTATTTCACTTTATAGTCCATTGAATCGACCCACCTATATATAAAAGTGTTATGATTATGGGTGACTTGTGTTACCAAGTAATCAAGACATAATTAAGAAAATTAATCATGTTAATTATTGTGGGTTAGAAAAGGACATATCACATGTTTGTGATTTAGAAATCTTTAGTATAAGATTGTATGGGGAGTAAATCTTGACATGTGAAGCTTTAAAATGGATAAAATCAGCCCTTGAATTAAGGTAATGTGCATGGTAGACCGTGGGAAGCATGAAAAAGGAAAGATAAGCATGAAAAAGGAAGATCAGAATGGTCTGATGCTGTGCTCGACCCAAGCTCGACCAACAGCAGGTCGAGCGGCTGTACTGGACGCTTCTGATGGAGTATTCTGCTTGCTGCTGTCTTTCTTATTGCTGTCCCCACTTAGTTTTATTGATTTCCTTATAAATACTACCTTATACCCTTAGTCATAGTAAGCCAAAAGTCTCATCTTAAAGCATTATTTCTTGCTATGTAAATTACACCCATATTAGCTCCTCTCTTCCCACACTTAATTCCGTTGTAATTCTTTCAAGTTTGTAATTTTTTCTTTAAACACATTAATATAAATCTTAGGCCAGATGGTGGATGTAGCCCAAGATTGGTGAACCACCTTAAATCTTTGTCTTGATTATTTATTTATTATTGTCATTCATCATACATTGCATATTTGGTTCCTATACATTAACACAACACAAACACACACTTAAACCTTAATTTTTTGATCCTTGAGTGAGGTCTTAGCCTCTCCTTTCAATAAGGAAAATTACCTAGAATAATCCAAATTATTCATGATTTTCCTACAATAATCCCACCTATTGATTAACTATGAATAATCCCTTTTCTAGAGTAAATTTGGGTAACCCGATGACTTGTTATAATAGGTAATTCACCCAAAAAAATAAATTAAATATTAATTTAAAATTAGAAATATTTTTGAAAATTTACATAAAAAATTCCAAATAATAAAAAAAAAAAATCATACATTTTTTATGAACATTTTTTAACATTTTTTTCGACATTTTATTTTAATTTATCTTTTTTAAAAAAAAAAATAAAACTTGCTATAGCAAGTCATTCGGTCACCGGGTTTACTCTAAAAAAATGCCCCTTAAAGTTGGGATTATTCATGGTTAATCAATAGGTGGGATTATTATAGGAAAATCGTGAATAGTTTGGATTATTCTAGGTAATTTTTCCTATATATAATATCATATAAAATATTTCTAAAAAGTGATAAAAAAATTTGCAACCAATTTTTATAATTAACCGACCCACCCGACCCTTTACACTAAGGCCCGCTATTGACCCGAGCCGACCCGTTAATGATCCATCCGTTGGGTCGACTCGCCCATTGAGCACCTCTAATCATCATACAAGAGTAGTATATAAGACTCGTTTTCTAGTTACCTTGTAAACGAGTCTCTAGTACAACAACACAGTACACAGTACACACATTACCCCAATGCCAGTTCCCACCAAGGCCGGGTTTGGAGGGTCGTATATGTACACAATTTTACCTTTGTTAGTGATGACAAAGAGATTGTTTCCGATTAACCCTTTCGTAGCAAACATCATCTGCTTATTGCCTCACCCGATATCTCTTTTGGCAAACAAATTTGGATGTTGAAACTTACCAGTTTGCCAGAAGCAAAAATTAATGCAGTGGTCTTTGGTTCTCTGATTCGCATTATTACAGCAGCAAAACGCTAAAAAGAGTACACAAAGGCAGAAATAAGTACCTTGGGAGCTAAAACAAATTGTGTCTATAAATTAACACCTGATAGCAATGATTTACCCTTGGGTTATATTCTGCATTACGAGCATGCAATGCAATCTGTGGAAGATTTAATTTGCACTCCAAATCCACGGTTGACACAATGTTTCTATAAGCAAAGTGTTAAATAACAACAAATTAAGTAAAAAACAAAAAATAATATGCTTATTAACATTGTTTTCTAAAAAAAGACGTTGAAAAAGAGTGGCAAAGCTGACAACGAAAATTTGTCGTTTCGCCATTTTCTCGAAATCTTTGGCGACGAACAGATGGAAATCGCCTTTTTGCCGTCGTCATATTAACATTTATTTGTAGTGAAGGACAAATAGAGGGAGTACATATAACCAGGACGACGTGTATTGCAAGCGTGCAATAACAAATTGAGCTTAAAGTAACAAATATAAAAGGATATATTGGGGGGACTACTTTATTATTATCCCAATAGCATTGATTTGCTCCTATTTAGAGCGGGGTACAAAACAAATAGATTTATTGTACATAATTTTATCCTTATAAGTGATAAGACTAATAAAGGAATTGTTACTAATTAACCGCAAGCGGAAGTTCAACTTCACATCAATAAATAGACATAACATAATGACTCTTTTTACTTTAATTTATTATTATAATCCGAAACTAAAAAAATTATAAATGAGGATACAAATTGACAACAACCAATTAGTGTCACCATTAGTGTCATTGAGACTTACTGAAGAGTAGGGACCAATCCAAGTGGAGGCTTATCCGAAACAGCTGATTGGTTACCTGTCATATGACCTTGAGCTGCCATTTATTTATAAAGTTGTTCCCTCTAAATAACAATAAACCGAAGAAGAAAATAACCAACATTAAATAACATTGTCAAATTGTTTATTTATATACTATATATGACCCATACAAATTTTACTTCAATAATAATAATGCCTTAAAACCCATCATCAATTAATAAAAGTTGAATCAATTATTTGAGTAAAATTTTATTTGGATAACAATTTTAGGAAAAAAGAAACTAGAAAAGGAGAAAGCACAAAGAGAAAAGAAGAGGAAATAATAATAAAGACTTTTGGATCACTCTCATTTATTTAGCATTATTTGCTTATTAAGTTTTCATTCATTTAAAATGGATTCTATTTTTATACAATGAATCACAACTTTATTTTAATTTCATATATATATATATATATATATATATATATATATATATATATATATATATATATATATATATATATACTATTTTAATTTAATTTCATTAATACAAGAATCAGATCTTATCTGAATTATTGTAGAACAGTTTCAATTTCAGCCTACCCTATAATTTAAAAAAAAACCACCAAAATAAAACCTATTTTCTCCCTTTATTTATAGGGGTGTTTGATTTATGACTTTTTGCTTAGCTTTTTAGTTAGCTTTTGGCTCGATGGTTCGTCAAACAACCAAAAAAGTGTTTTGTAAATGACTTTTAAGCCGATTGAAAAGTTAGCTAGATAAGTTACTCCCTTAGCTTTTTGTGGTAGGATTTTGGTTTATATATTGACCAACTTTTTTCCGAACAAACGGCCAACAACAAATACCTAAATTTACCAAACACTTTTCAGCTAGCCTAAAAGCCAACATTTGCAACTGATCAAAGAAGCCAACTAAAAAAGCCAACAATTCCAATTCATAACAATTCAACTAAAAAACCAACAATTCATAACCAAACGCTCCATTATCAAATATCCTCTCCTGATCCTTATAATTAACTAGTTAATAAAGAATCTCCAGCTTTATCCAATATCAATAAATACAGAGCATTTACCAAGCAAGAATACATCATTCTTTAGCAAGAATACATCATTCACAAAATAAAAAGAAGATTATTCACCACCTAAAGGTCATACTCATACATGATATATATCATACAATCCCCACAATACTTGCAGTCCCATTTATCATTCCAAAATCCACATGGTTTCGAGTGCATATACAGCTAATTATAAAAGTTGCTCGGATAAGCTATGGGAGATTTTAGGTCAAATTATTTGCGGCGAAAACCCTAAAATTGCGACCGATTCGTCTTGTACAATTTACAATAATCCATAATCTTTTGTGATTACTAACCCTATAAATCGCAGAATCAATTACAAGGAACAAATAAAAGCACAACCAAAAGATTCTTCAGGAGAACAAGTGGATATATCTTCAATCACAGTCCACAATTTCGAGTAAAATATTCCGCTTGAAATATTTATTAAACATCTATTTTTAAAATCCAGGTAAACAAAAAGATCTAACAAAGTAGAGCATGAAAATCATCAATTCTACCTGATTGGTAATAAAAAGACGAAATTAGGGTTTAATAGTGCCGAAGTTTAAGAAGTGAGTGGTGCGGAGAACAATTAGCACGACGGTTACGAATGAATATATGAGAAGGGAGAAATTATAGATATTAGAGGTTTTTATAGTGTTTGGTATTTTGAATGGAGGTTTTTATAGTGTCGGCCCGAGACTGTTTTAGCGTGAGATAGATCCATAAATGGCTCATTAATGAAAAAATATTTTAAAAATTAAAAATTACACTCTAATTTTAATTGTTATTTTTTTGGCATGTCAATTCTATAAGGCTTATTGTTACTTTGTTAGGCTTTTAATTATTAACTTCCTTATTTTATTTAATAATAATTTGGGAAAGTTGATAATTTTGGGATTAATGGTGATTTTATTCAATTATATAGAGTGACATAATGTTATTTTGATTAAAATCAAAAATTTACTTTTCTATTTATTTCCTAAAATTTTGGAAAAGTTAATAATAATGGGATTAAGAAAAAGATGATAATTGTAGCTTTATAATAATTAAAACCCTACAAGTTTTAAATTGATAATCATAGGATTAAAGGTGATTTTATTCAATTATATAAAGTGACTTTGTTGTTTTAATCAAAAACTTAAAATTAATTTTCATATTTTATTTCCTAATAATTAATCTGGGAAAGTTGATAATCATAGAAGTAAGGATTATTTTATTCAATTATAGAAAGTTAATAACCGTAGCTTTTTAATAATTAAAAGCCTAAAAAAAGCCTTATAAAATAGACATGGTCCGAACAAATAGCAATTAAAATTGGGACAAGTGCACCTAATTAACCTTGTAAATTTTTTGTTGTTACTAACAACAAACAAATTCGCAGTTGGTAACAGCGAACAAAGACCTTGACATTTTTGACCAAATTTCTTTGTGATTAATTACTTTTTAAATATCAATGCACAAATATATGCCCTCATAATCCCTCCAATTTTCCCCAAATATACTCTCTCTATATCAACGACAATGATAATTTTCTTTTTTTCTTTATTTTATCTTTTATTTAAATGTTTTTTCTCTCTTAATACCAATACAATCATTACTTCACACTACTATTTAATTAACAGCCAATCTCCCGAGAGACCGTCTCTCTGAGAGACGCCTCTCAAGCCCAGTCCATTAGAGCTTAATTACTCCTCTTACTTTATATTTTCCTTTATGGACCGACACAATCAAAAATGGTCTCTCAAAGAGACTGTTTCTCACAAGAATTTGTGTTTAATTAAAGTAATAGCCACTTACTACAAAGATTCTAATTTTCATAATTTGTGTGAAAAACTCATAAAAGACAATATTTTAAGAACGAATAGAATAATTACTTTTTAAATATCAATTACTTTTTAAATATACATTTATAATGTACATTGTCCATCAAAGCTAGTTATTCTCCATCATTAATTACTTTTTAAATATCAATTGGAGGCGTCATATCCAGGTTTTAGACGTCGGCTTTTCTTCTTAGAGTTGTTAACAGCGTCCGTGCTTCCCTGCTTGCTCTTGTTTCTTGTGTGTTTTGTTTTTTTATTTTGTTTTTAAGTTTTATATTTGTTTTGCATGCGTTTTGGGACCTATTATGCGGTGTTTTCCACCTCACATGGCAGGTACGTACTTTATCTTCATCGAGTTGGGGGACTACTTTTTTGGCCACGCTCTCCTTTACGGGGTATGAGTTGTCGCCGTCCTTCCCTCCCCAGACCCTGCCCATAGCTTATATGAGCGGGATATACTGGGCAGGATGATGATGATGATAATTGTTGACGAGAGAACCAAGTCAACGAAAATCATTGTACACCCTGTGTTTTCATAAGTTCTTCTCATATAAAATTTACAAATTTTAGTTTTAAACATTGACTATGATTTCTTATCACTCTATGAAAAAACGCATTCATTTTTGATAGATTTGTCTCAATATATATACTTCTTAAATCTCAAATTTTTTATAATTTTTCACAATTAAAATTATTTAACTTTTAAGTTTATATTGGAATCTACGAAAAAAAGTAAATGAGAAAAGAACAATCAAAAACCAAAAAAGTAATACTTTTTTTTTAAATATGTAATTTTCTGGTATTGTAGTCATTATATAATACAAGTATGAACTTTTTATCACATCATTATTACATTGTACTACTTCTTTTAGATCGGTTATTTTAACAAAATAAAACAAGATTTATGATGAAAAAAATGAAACCATTAACTAAAAATTATTTTATTGTGTTATGTACTTTAGTTTATTAAATTATTAAATTATGTGGGACTTCCAATAATTTCAACACCTCTCTGCTAAAATGCATCATATATGTGATGGTTAAATTTCAACACACTAGTTTTGTTGAACGAATTAATAAGAATTTAACTAAAATTTACGCTAATGCAAAGTCGATCTCATCTTACACGTTAGTTCTATTGACCAGTCCGACAAATCATGTTTAATTTAGGGTTATTAACACAATTTAACCACTTTAATCCTAATTTCATAGACACATTCAAAATCAAATCATACTTGACTTATATGTTCAAATCCTAACCCTAAATAATGGGTCTACTCACTAATCATGGTAAAACAATAAATACAAACCCTAGGATGATACTAAACATAAATAAAAATGAAATTAATTTGAAAAATTCAAGAGAAACAATGATTAACTACCAAGAACACGACAATTAAATTAAAGACCAATAAATGAAGAACAACAGCTACTTATTTATTGAAGAAAGATTAATAACAATAATTAAAGTTCACTAATAGAAGATTAAACTAATACAAGAAATTAAAAACAAAGGAAATTAAATGTCAAAGAAAAACTTACAATACTCAATGAAAGATAAATGGCAAAATTTAATGAAGAACTAAATCGAAGGATGAATTCTAGAGTAAACTAATGAAAAAAGGAGTAAAATTCAAAGGAAAATGATAAAGGAGAGAAAAAAGGATGAAGGAGGTCCCCGTGAAAGGTTTAATCTAATTGCCCCTTATTAACCCCTAAATAAACCCTAAAAAGTTAATTAAAATAAAGATAAAATAAAACATTACATAATTAAATGATGAAAAAGGCTGCTCGGTTCCAGAAGAAAAGCCTAGTCGACGTATATCACGATTTATACATGTGTCTTACCCTTTCTCCCTCTAACTTAACATCATTTTTTATTTTAGGTTGTCCATATAAATTTTATAGTCTCTTTTATTTTTATCCATTCAATTTATTCATTCATTTCATGTATATTACCAAATATCTATTCTTTGAAAGATTTGCCTAATTATGTCAAAAAAAACTCACTTTTCGGGTTTACTAAAACTTATTTGTCAAACTAGTGTTCAATTAGAAAAATAATTAAACAATAATATTTGATTAGTTTGGATGTTCCAAAACTCTTAACTAACCAAAGCAAAAAAAACCTAAAGTTATATTCTAATTGAAACTCTTACCGAGTATAATAGAATTTCAAAATTTCTTTTACCCCTCCACCCCCATCAATATATCATCGGACCTCTTTTTTATAAAATCTTCTTAATTAAAATCTCAATTTCCTTTTAATGAATTAAAATAAGTAGAAATTTAATTGAATTTTTTTTATGGTGCAATGGAAGTATGTGTAATGTTTTCATATTTTTCATCTCTATTTTTATTGTTCTTTAATTAACAACAGTAATGATTATTAATTTCAATTTGACTGTGAGTTTTATATTCACTTTATTTACCAAAATTCAAACAAATTATAAATTTCTAAAATACATATCAGATTACTTTACTTTACACAAATTCTTACTTGAGACCGTCTTTTGTAAAGACAGCTCTCAAAAGTCCTGTCAAATTCTAAATATATATTGTTACAACACTAAATATAGATTTTGGCTGGACTTTTGAGAGTCGTCTTTATAAAAATGCTCTCTTAACAGCTTATCTGTTTACTTTATCATGGCAAAATTATTTTAGACAAAAATTATTTTAAGATTTATTTTCAAGTCACTTGTAGGATTTATATTTGCTTCAAAATTGGTTACAATTTACAACTTACAAACGACACCCACGTTGAACAAAAATTAGAAATGGTTTTCAACAGCACCCAGAAAATTCCAAATTCATGGCACATGAACTTCTGCTCCTATAATCCAAAAACAGGGGAAGAGTCAAAATCGCTAAGATTCTTGTATAAAACCTATCATATTAATTCAATTAGCAATATCCCAAATTGAATCGCAAAACAAAACTAGGGTTTTAGTACTGATGGAGTGATGGGGGATGTAATTCCAGATTTTATTCAACCCACTGAATTCCGCCCAAATCCAACCACTATAATCGAATCAAATGAAATCCCAGTGATTGATCTTTCATCTTCAACTGATTCAGTGATTGAAGAAATAAAAGAAGCATGTGAGAAATGGGGGTTTTTTCAGGTGGTAAACCATGGAGTTCCTCAGGAAAAGAGAAAGAAAGCGGAGTATTTAGCAAGGAAGTTTTTTGGTTTACCCATGGAGGAGAAGAAGAAGGTGAGAAGAGATGAAGAAAATCCATTGGGATATTATGATTCTGAGCATACTAAAAATGTTAGGGATTGGAAAGAGATATTTGATTTTACTGTTAAGGAACCAACACTTGTTCCTGCTTCATATGAGATTGGAAATGAGGAAATCAGAGAGCTTAGGAATCAGTGGCCTGATTATCCTCCTGGGTTCAGGTACTTTCATTCTGCTTTTCATTGATAGCTTACAATTATTCAATTAATGAATTATGTGCTGTGGTAATGAATGGTTTGCACACATTTATCTATGTGAGTGTGATTAGGTAAAGTAAAAGTTTCTTATTGATAGACTTGAACTAAAGCCCTTTAGGCCAAAAGTGCGTTTGAAAAGTACTATATTTTTCACTTTGAAGTGAGGTATGGTCGGATGGATGATCATAGATGAGATTCCTTTGCACAAGGGCTTTTGGGCTAGAAGTGTAGATACCGACCCTTTTCATATTTGGCACTGAATAACCATTTTTAATGAGGGTTGATTTAGATTTGTGTTAAGAGTATATAATATTTCCGGGGCCTCAACCATCAACTTAAGCTATTGGTTGAGTTGTTGAGTTGGTTCCTTGATATGATATCAGAAGCCAACGTGATAAGAGATCATGGGTTTGAATCTCAATCACCCCTCATTTAAAGTGGATTTAAAGTGGAAAATTCAATGCATTTGCGCATCTACACTTTTTGCCCAAAAGTCTCTCGTGTGAGGGGGCGAGTTAGAATCCTAGGCCTCAACCATCAGCATAAGCTTTTGGTAGAATTAGTTACTTTGACAATTTAAACTGTGACCTTTTGTAACGTTGAATTCAGGTTAAAGTATCAATTTAACTAAAAGTTTCGGCTAATAATTGAGCTTCAAGATAGGAATATATTTTATATTCTAACATCTAATGTCGGATCAATGGACCATTTCAACCAAAAGTTTAAACTCGTTATATATTCTATATCACTTACTTAACTTGCCCAAACTAGCAATGATAGTTTAACCTTGAAATTAGTAGATCTCTATGACATTTTACTCGAGTAATATGAAACCTATGTTATTTGGACTCGGGTACTAATGTTGTATACTGGTACATATCAAAGTGTCGGATACGTCTAAATATTCAATTTTACACCTAAAATGATGTGTCTAAGTGTCATACCTTATCAAAAATCAGACACGAGTACATGAAGTAAGATGAAGAATTCGAGTAACATTGGTAGAAACTTGAGAGTTTTGGGATGAGATTCATACTATGCACAAATTTTGAGATTAACTAATACTTCTCACTTTGATTTGGGTTAATATTAGCAGTTTATCACTCGTGGTAGTCGGAATTAGCTGCCTAATAAGTAATATAGCAACAATAACGTCAAAGTCTTAATTCAAAATAATGGGTCAACTAAATTTTTGGTTCATGAATCGCGATCATGGAAGTTGGTTGTCACAAACCTATCACTCAACCTCTTCTATATTTAGGGTGAGGACCTGTAATGAGTGACGGGCACTCACAAGGCTGAACATCCCCGACGGTCACTCCGATGAATCTCTTTTTATGAGGGTCTTTCTCGAGCTGAGAAACTCTTTAGCCGCATCTCCTTTATAGGTATTGGTTGTCGCCTTCCTTTCTTCTCCATACCCTTATCATAGTTCCTATGGGCGGAATATACAGGTATGATGATGACGATAAAAGTTATATTTTGGAAAACACTAAAAAAAATGAGTGTATGTCTGATTATGTGGTCTTTTTCCTTCTGTTTATTGCACTGGTTTTCAACTTAGTAGGCAGTTTTGATTAAATTTGGTTGCATCCCTTCTTAATACATGGATGAATCAACCAGGGAAGCCTACGAAGAATACACAGAAGAAATGGTAAAACTATCATACAAGCTTTTAGAGCTTATTGCATTGAGCTTAGATGCCCCTGCAGATTGTTTCAGAGGCTTCTTTGACGACCATGCCTCTTTCGTTCGCATCAATTACTATCCGCCTTGCCCCTTCCCTGAACTCGCTCTTGGAGTTGGTCCACATAAAGATTCTGGTGCAATAACTATTCTCGCACAAGACGATGTTGGAGGACTTGAAGTCAAGCGAAAAATTGACGGAGTTTGGATCCTTGTTAAACCCACTGCAGATGCCTACATTATCAATGTTGGAGATGTAATTCAGGTGCTCTTAAAGAACCAACTCAAATAAAAATATAATTTGATAGTCGTACTTGTAGCTTATTATATGTTATATACTCTATCACGTCGCCTTACACAAGAGCCTTTGGAGTAAAATTGTGAATCCAACACATAAATCCTCAAACATAAGCTAAAATTCCTATTAAAATGAGGGGTGGGTGTGATTTGGACCGGTAAATGTTTTATCACGTTGACTGTGTTACCATGTTAAGCTAATGATTATAGCCCTAGTTCTTAGGATATGTTATATACTTTATCATTAGCTTTAACTATTTGTTCTTATCTGTTAAGGAATCAACTCAACCAAAAGCTTGAGCTGACGGTTGAGGTCCCACGATATGTTATATACTCTAACACGCCCCTCGTACGAGCGTTCTGGGCTAGAAGTGTAATGCAGTACAAGCCCTTCTCATACCTAGTCAGAATATTTCAATATTTCACTTCAAATGAGGGGTAGTTGCGATACGAACTCGTAATCTCTAGTCGCGTTTCCTCTGAAACCATGTCAAAGAACCAACTCAATTAAAAGTTATAGCTGATAGCTGATAGTTAAGGCTTCATGATATGTTATTATACTCTTAACATTAGTATTACCATAATATTACAACTATTGTGTTTTACTCAGGTTTGGAGCAATGACAAGTACGAGAGTGTGGAGCATAGAGTAAAAGTGAATCCTAACAAGGAAAGATTATCTATTCCTTTCTTTTTTAATCCTTCACACTATGTGATGGTTAAGCCTTTGAACCAGCTTATTAACAGGCAAAACCCAGCTAAGTACAAGGAATATAACTATGGGAAATTCTATACCACAAGAAGGCTAAGCGACTTTAAAAAGCTCAATGTTGAAAATATCCAAATTCATCATTTCAGAATCGTTGAATAGTTTAAGATCTTTTGAGCAAATAAGCTGGTGTAATTTGTTATATATTTTAGAAGGAAACTTCTAGAAACATCTTGCAGTTCGTTTGGTTGTTGGTAATAATTGGTATGAATGATATTGATCATGCTTGCTATATGTCAAGGAACCAACCTACCCAAAAACTTAAGTTGATGCTTGAGGCTCAAGAATATGTTATATATTCTAACATGTCCCCTCACACGAGCTAGTTTGCTAGAAGTGTGGATGCGCATAGGCACCGATATTCATCTCAATTTCTTTTAAATTTTTTTTAAATGATGTGAATTTTATTACCTTAGGAATATATGTACATTTTTTTAAAAATTTACTGTAAAAATTATTTTTATTTTTACCAATTAGTATCAATAATTAAACTGATTGTTATTACAGTTTGCAAGAGTTGATAATATCGGCATAAGAACTACATAGCTCCCAACTAGGCCTGTCAAACAGATCAGGTTGGGTCGTATTCGGGTTCCGGTCATATATAAATAGGTCAGAAAACCCTTGACCCAAACCCAACCCATTTAGTTAATTGGATCGAAAATCACAACCTTGACCCGACTTGCAACAGATCAGGTTGACCTTATTTCAATCCACTTAACCCGTTTATAATTTTTTTGTTTTTGTTTTATGGGCTTTAACGTAAATAAATCTAATTTTTTAGGCTTTAATTTTAACTTTAAGTTTTTTTGTTGTTTATTTTGTATTTACTATGAAAAATAAGAAACTATGAAGTGACCTGAACCTAACCCATTTAATAAACAGATCAGGTCGGATCGACCTATATAATTAATTGGGTCAAAAGTCTCAACCTAAACCCACATATTTCGAGTTAGGTTCAGATCGGGTCAACTTTTGTCAGCCCTACTCCCAACAATCCGTTGCTTTACTATTTTACTCATTCCTTATGTGGTTGTATGTTTGTCTTCTACAATTTTCTTCCATCCAAAGCAGATTAATAATCTTAAATCTCATTAAATTATTAATTAATTCATTAATAAATGATGATAGTTTAATCTATTTGAATAATGATTTAAAATAGTATTATGTAATAATATGAATTATACCTTTATATACTCATTTCACAAATGTTTGGAGACGGGAGTCTCTGACTTAGAAAGGTTTGAATGTTTCTTCCAAATTATACAAGTGTCAAAATGTGAAAATTTGTTTGTCCAAACTCACAAATCATCTTTATATGGCATACAAGAACTTTCAATGTAGTCAAGGACCTCTTTGTCCATGTATAAAACTCTCAAAGAAGCAAGCATTACTAAATATTTCTTCTTTTCAGCAAATATGATGGTATTTCATGCCGACATAAAATCATCACATTCATCTTTAACGAAGCAAAGTTTAGACTTAGAGAGAACAATTTTGTGTATATGCCACACAAAAAAATATGGAAAAATTTAGTGAATAACTCTCTATCTGTCACAATAACTAAGCTAGCGTTCAGTTGAGTCACCTCTTATGTTAGCAAATATTTGTAAAGCCTATATTTAATCTGAGTCCCTTTTTCTAAGAATGCAAACGTGAATAAAGTGATTTGTTAAAACATGATACACCAATTATATCTAGTAAAGGTTGCTTGTACTTATTGATCTTGTAAGTGCAATCCATAACAAAAACATTGGAAAATGAGTTTTTAGAATGATGGACTTTGGATGAGAAAAAAAAACATGGGTTAAATGTCCTTCATCATCATAGTTGTAGTTAGAAGTTCATCAAAATTATCTTGACAAAGATATTATAATTGTTCCTAGATATTGCTTGAAGATTCATATATTTTTCGTTGAAGTGAAGATAAAATTTGGCTAGTTTGAATTTCTGCCATATTCATCTTTTTAACTCCAAAATCTCTTCTTTTGACAAACGACCCCGAGAAGGATGGCCACACATATTAGTAGAAGGTCCATGGTTATGTGAACTATTTTGTGATTGACGAGATCAAAACCGATCTTCGTGCATTCTTCCTCGCGTTCAGAAACGACAATCAATAAGATGAGTGCTTGTTTTCTTATCTTTACTATCAATTATTTTTACACATGTCATGAGAAGTTTGGCATCTATCACAACCAATGGTCACATAATAATCTTTTTGTGAATCTCTAATTGAAGTGGCAAAAACCTTTAGACGAATAAAATCTCTTTACTTCTTCCAAAAGTTCTTCATGAGTTCAAATTTTTACTAACTAAGTTCAATACACCACGAATATTCGTTTTATGCCCGAGAATATGTAAGTCTATCAAGATAACTATATATTTTCAAAACTCTTAACAGTCAAACATTTTATGCAAGCATATATCCAACAAAGAAGTACTAGTAAACTTTACACACAAAATAGAATTTTTTATTCAATGATTTTATTGAAACGTTTTTAGAGAAGTTTCATCCATCATCATCAAACATGAGAAAGTTGTACAATGAATAAATTGATAATTATAGTAAAATTTCATCAATTTCATAGAATACCCATCATTAAAATTTCCATTGCTTTGTAGATTAAAACAATAATCACATCAGATTGCAAATATTAAAATAAGATTTAAAAGCCGTACAAATCACGAAAAATAAATCAGCAAAAGAATTATACACACGACTATAGGTATATTTGGTATTAAGATTGTAATTAGTAAGTCTTAGTAGTATAAAAGGATACAATGTTGTATTAGAGAAAATCAAATAAAATGAAATAAAACTTCTCCTCTTCTAGATTTCTTCTCCTCTCCTAAAATTCTTATCTTCTCCATCTTTTTCCCATTCACATGGTTGTTGAGTTTCAACAACCATAACACACACAGAGTGATCGGGATCCAAATTTTTGTTTTTGAAAGAGAAATTTTTGAAAGAGAAACAAATTAACCTTGAGAAAACCAATGACTTTTAACAGAATTCCTACGGTTGTGTATTAACATATGGGTGAAAAAGATAACATCTCATTAGAAAAACCATAATTGATCGGGAAAGTGGAAAATTTAATACTCTCTCCTTACATTTGTTCTTTTCATTCATTATTATTACAAATCACAACGCAAATTCAAAAGTCAAATAATTTCGATAATGAGTTTTTAAAAATTCAAAAATGCTAATATATGTATTATATATAGAAAGTGTATATTAAGATAAATCTTTGAAAATCTCACATGAATATATCTTTTTCATATACATCCATAAAATACTATCGTCAAAGTCTAACACTAAAATCAAAAATTTCTAGTTCAGCAAAACATATGAAAATGCAATCCTTCCTATAAGATGGGTACTTTCTTTACACCGATGCATTTTCTACAATAATTGGGTTACCTACCTCTGTGTTTGTACCTTGTCTTGGTTTTGGTGCAATGAAATTCTTATTCCTCTTCAAAAAAAAACATATGAAAAATAAAGAATTACTCATATGTCCTCTTTGATTTGCATTAAAGAGAAAATGAGTAAAATTTAAAAAAGTGGTGATAAATGAAGAGGGACAACAAATTGTGTAGATGAAAATGAAAGAGAGTTAAAATGTATGGATAAGATTAAGAAAATGGTGGGTTATAGTCAAAAAATAGAAATAATGTAAATTTAGTGAGACGGACCAAAATGGAAAATGTTACAAATTAAATGGGACGGAAGAGTAGAAAAGAACGGTGGTAAAAACAGTTTAAACGGTAAAAACAACCGTAACGGCAAATTTCCCCTAATGTCCAAATTCCTTTGACTCCCTTCTCTTTTTTTCTCTCTGTCTCGCTGTACACACGACAGACTGAATGAATATTCATGTTCGTGTTCTTGTTCATGTTCTTTCTCTTCCTACACAAATCCTAATCTTTATACTATTCCTTTCAATTTTGACTTTTTAAAATCTTTTTCGTGCCAATTCCATGAGTTCCACTTCAATTTCCCCCTAAAGAAAACCCTAAATCTTTCTCCCGAATGATCTTCATCTTCCTCGACATCAGATTCCAGTCTTGTACATCGAATTCCAATTTTAATCCTTCAATTTTCAGTTTCAATTTTGTGCAGTAGTGTAATTTTAGGGTTTCGACGCAATGGCTCGCCGGATGGAATCCATCCAAGATCTTATTGAAGAAGCTAAAGTTCGTTTCTTGTGGTGGTTTATTTTTATCTTCTCCATTACATATTTTTTGTCTCGTAAGTTTTTCTTTCTTCTTTAATTTGATGTTCTGTTGTTTTTCAACTTTAATTTGTATCTGTAACTGTTTGTTGAAGTGTTTGTTGGATTCTTTTGGATTATTTTTTGTTTCCTGATTGTAATTCGGAAAAGGATGAACTTTGGATGATCTCGATAAGATAACTTTATCGTCATTGGTCTTTTAGGGTTGTTTTTAGGGAAGATGTGGGGTTGGCTTAATCTTGTAGAATTAGATGCTAAGTAAATTTAGTGGCATTGCTTTAATCCTTAGCGAATTATGGAGTTCAGTACTAAGTGATTTGGAGTAGCCAGCCTCAATCTTTTCGGATTAAGGGTTTGCCATTGTTGAGTACTTAGTGATCTGAAAATGTATTCAAGTGTTTTTGTTTAATGTACTTGGATGCTGGTTCAGTAGTGCATGTGGTGTGTCGAGGAATTGTTTGATTTTGCGGGACTGAAGCTGATGAGTTGGTGCATAGTTCATGGTGGCAACTGGTTACATATAAGAATGACTATAAGAGGATTTTTGTTTTGATCCTGCTACTTTAATGACATCCAAAAGGTTTATTTTTAAATTGCTTTTACTAGACTATGGTTTACTAATGATAGTTACTCTTTGTCATTTCTCTTCCTCTCTTTATATATATATATATTCGCTGTTAGGGGGGTGGAGTGGGGTGGCTGGAGTGGGGGTGAGGATGGTGATACGGAACAAGAGAACTTGAAACTGTTATGTCATGTTTTAAAAGGACACTGAAAAAAGAATACATATAAGAAACTTAGAAAGTTGAGCGTTTCACGAGAATACTGAAATTTGTTGAACGTACAAGGACGTGGATTACAATGTTTGGTGCTTTTATGCTTTCTTCAACTGTATATACGGAATATAGTTTTGGTAGTTATTACAAACATCCCTCCAACCCTTTTCAAAAGTTCTTTTTGGTTGAACTCTAGACATTAGGACTAGTAGAGCACATGTTTTCTAACATGATTTGTGAGAATGTAATATAAATCGCTAAAGAGTAAATCACGAAGTAGACAAATTACAATAGATTGTAGCATAGAGGCAATATGCTCGAGTATAATTTAAACTATCACCCTTAATAGAGGAAATGCAAATGTTCATATCTTAAAGGATAAAATTCGAAACGAAGACATAAGAAAGTGGTTAGGAGTCATAAATATTGAACAAACGATGAAACGTAATTGTTTTAGATTGTTTGGGGATGGGAAAAGACGGGGTAGTAGTGCATTGATATGGAAGATACAAAGTTGGAACTCATGAGACTTTAAAAGTGGGCGAGAAAGATAGGAGTGGAAAAAGAAGATTTAGACTTAACGTCGAGATTGTAGAAAATCGAAATAAATAGTGTGGAAGAAAATGTGGATGACCTCTGATGATCTGTTGGTTAGTAGTCGACTTAATCTTTTAGGATTAAGATTTTGTCATTTTTTGATCATATCACGACCATATTATAATGTTTATGATGTTATCGTGACTCGTGAGTGAAATATTGTCTGAACTGCAAAATCATTATCATTGTTAGCGAAATTTGTTTTGTGACCATTTCTGCGACCACGTCCCCGTTCGATACCACACTTTTGTACTATGATCATTGAGTAATGAGTTCCTCCCTCTTCCCCCGTTTTCGACTACTATCATTTTCACCATTTTACTTGTGATGACATGCTTTTGTGTAACATTTAGTGTCTGTTGAGCATTATGTGTGCAAGATAATATGCCTTGAGGCGTTATGTCAAAGCCTACTTATTCAAGTTTTCTATCAACTGATCATTGTTGGTGCACTATGATGTTAGAGCATCTTTAACTTTTCTCAAGTCACTTAAATGTAGTTGTGGGTTTCGCAGATACAAGTAAGTCAATGTGGATGAATGTCCCAGTTGCAGTCTTGATTGCAATTCTATTACGTCACCTAACAAAAGAGGTAGAGTTCCATCCAAAGGTTCCATCAGTTAGCAAACAAAAATGTCTTTCTCACTGGGAAAAGAAGCGACTCTCAGTGAATGATCCACGTTTGTCTACAGCTCCTCCCCAGTCAAAATGGAGGCGGAAATTCGATTCACCCATTGTCGAGGCTGCAGTAGAGGACTTTGTTAATAAGATAATACAAGACTTTGTTATGGATTTATGGTATTCTGATATTACACCTGACAAAGATGCTCCTGAACTGATGCGTGTCATTATACTGGAAGCCCTTGGAGAAGTTGCTGGAAGAGTAAAGGAAGTGAACATTGTTGATTTACTAACAAGGTAAATTAGTGTGCTTGCTGCGTATCAATTAACGTTTTGTTTCTTTGCATCATAACTAACCAAATCATGTTTAACGTCAGGGATATAGTTGACTTAATAGGTGATCATTTGGAACTGTTTAGAAAAACCCAAGCTTTAATTGGCATAGATGTTATGGTCACTTTGTCTTCCGAAGAAAGGGATGAAAGACTAAAACATCATCTTATTGCTTCTGGAAAACTCCATCCAGCATTGATATCTGCTGAGAATGAGTACAAGGTGTGACGGCAGTTTATGAAGTTCTGTTATTTCGAAAGGTTCTCCTTCTAAATTTGTTGCTTGTTTATAACTAATTCCCACTTCGTACAGGTTCTTCAGAGACTTATGGCTGGATTACTAGGTTTGGTTTTGAAGCCAAAAGAAGCACAATGCCCTCTTGTTCGATGTATTGCCCGGGAGTTTGTAACTTGCTTAGTAATGCAACCTATTATGAATCTTGTGTCTCCAGAGTATGTCCCACAAAATCTTTTCCCCCACTCTAATTTTTATTTTAGTGCTTCATATTGATGTACATATGATTTGATTGTCTTGCATGCTTACTGACTTGAGAATATGTGTTGCAAGAATCCTTTTCTCGTTTTGAATTTTTAGAAAGATGAGTTTATGTTGTCAAGATTTTACTTTTTACACAAACCTTTTGGTGGCTTACAAGGGGTTATGTTTAAGTAATTAGGTATACGTTGGAGTTTTTGCTGTTTAGAGGTTGTCACTTTGTAGACGAGAATACAAAACTTAATTTCTAGCCAGCACTTTATTTTTTTTATATTTTATTTTTTTATATTTTTTCCCTGTTGTATCTTCTAATTGAGTCCTTCATGAGAATGAAGCTTAGTCGTATTTGTATTGTTGCTATAGAATGGGCCTATTTTTGAGGCTTATGTAGTTTGATTGGTGAGGTTGTTTGATGGTGATGAACCATAAGGGCTGTTTTTTGTATGCGATATGAGTATATGACATGCATCTCAACATTTGTGTTTTGCAATTTTTTTTGTATAATGTTGGGATGTGGTTGATAATGATTTGCTTAAAGTGTAACTGTTTAAGGGGTGTTTATTAAGACTAGTGGTTTGTACGAGTATTACTTCTACCTTTACGATTGTACTTCCTAAGCAAGAAATATTTTTTAAGTTTGAAGAGTTAAGCCTCTTCTCACAAGTGTATGTGAGTTTGTACCCTAGGTTCATTTGTGTGTAAGATGGATTCTAGGGTGTCATTGTTTTGTTTCTTGTTAGTGTTAGCCAATAGGATACTGAGGAGGTAGCATATGGCTATTCATGTTTTAAGATATGGAGATCTTTTTCCTAATTTTTTTCTTTTTAGTGTTGGTTGCTGCTTTTAGGAGTAGAATACTTTTTTTGGGAAGAGAAGGGATGGTGGTGTCTTAATTACAATTTGTTGATGACATTGTTCAAATAATGAATTTAAGAATGTTTTGATGGATGCAAGGGGTTTTTTTTTCTTTAGCGGCCTGCGTAACTCTCATGTAGAGTTTCCTTTGTACTTTTCCGTCCCTATAAAAATAGATTTTATTGAGCGTTGCCACCAGACATGAAATGTGTTTTTTAATGGTCTTAGATAATTGTGGAGGAAAGGGATCATTGTGAGAATTGAGATGAAATTATATTGTGAATCTAAGGGAAGGGTTCTTCAACTTTTGGTGGTTTGATTTCTTTGAATCCCTCTTCAATAGCGACCTGATTGTGGCCTTTTCAGTTGGAGATTGATTTTCTATGGTGGCGTGACCTTTATTGGAATGAAAAACGTTTTTTATATTAATATTTGAAAGTTTATCTTTGATATTTCTTCTTTCTACTTTGTCATGGTCCAATATAAGGTAGGTAACAAACATCGCATTCTGGGAGGACTTTTAGGCTCAGGAATAGTTTTTCAGTATTATTATCTCCTCTTTTTTTATGGATTATGAATTGCTCATGTTTTTCCTTTTTTGGATTTTCTAACCTTGATTTGTTTTGGTTCATGTACGACGCTATCAAAATGGAATCCTCATATATGTTGTTTTGTCATATTCCTAGAATATGAGATTATGCTTGGTGTACTTGAGGAGTTTTTCTTGTTTGTTTTAGAATTCTCGTTTTTAAACACTAAATTTCCATGCTTCCTCTGCTATAACTTCACCTATATAGTTAAGTTTCTAAAGTGGGTGAAATCCTTAGTCTGAATTTACCAACTTTGTTGAATTTGATTGGATGAATCTTCCTATGCTTTTGGGTTCCACTATAGACTCGCAATTTGAGTTTCAATTGGACAAAGAAGTATAATTTCGGGCAGGTTGTGTCATCGAATTTTTTGGGTTATTTGGTTGGAGAAGTAATGGAATTTTTCCATGATTGGTAGTCTTTATCGAATACTTCTTAGGATTGAGTAATGTCTTGAGCTCCATTTTGACGGTTTTCTATGGAGCGTTTTCAACCCCTTATTGAGTAGTGTGGATGGGTTTTGTTGTTGGGACTTCTGGTGCCACTTTACGTTGGGACTTCTTGCCCCATATTATGGGATTAAGGCTTGGGCTTTGTTGTTGTTGGTGCCACTTTACGTGTTCGTTGGATTTAGATTAGATGTTTTATTAGAAATTAAAAGGGAGAGCATCACTTTGGTCAATTGTCAAGCATATAGTTGTTCACTTTTGGACTATAACGTTTTATAGTAGGGTGTTAGTCTTACCGATTATCAAATTCTTGCTTGGATTCTGTGCCACTATTAATTCGAAAGTCGAGCCTAACTTTTTGTCAAACCTAAACTATCAATTGTATCACTTCATATCCCATAGAGCCGGAGAAGTTCAAATTGGTAAAAGCATTCTTAATTACAACAAATCCAAAAGCTCATGAATGAACTTCTTATTAACACTCTTTAGTAGTGAAAAACAAAAGTTCATTAGATGGCCGGTTTAGATAGATATTCAAGGTTTAACAAGGTTCCGATAATTTTTTAAGAAAATATTTGTTTAAGTTTTATAGTTCTTTGGTTTTGTATTTTAATGCATTATAATAATATGGTTCCTTTAGTCTTGCTCATTTTCTATTTCGATGAGATAAATCCAAATCAATATCTTTGTTACTATAGACAATAGTAAATTTGTGTACGTCTTACTCCACAAACTCTGCCTTGGTGGGAGTCACTTAATGACATTATGGTAATGGAATGTTATTGTTGATGATATGTATCACCACCCTCAATATGTATGTTAAAATGCTGAAGACCACTCCTATACCACAATGTGACCGCTCCAACATTAATGCCCTCCATGTTGGAAACACTCTTGGCTCAAATTCGAAGCTTTCTTCAATCATAAACCACTTTTGGCTCACAAAGTAAATTTCAAAGTATTTATAAATGCTTTAATCCGATGAACACACAATACTTTTATCAAAGGGTGAGAGTGATACACTTCTTACACATAGTAAATGAATTGAAGAGATGCCTAAGCATATCCAAGCGGACCTTTAGCACAATTAATAGTTCTAGTGCTTATGGATGTCCAAGGAGTCCTGCAAACAGCCAAGACTCCTAGTGCATGATTAAACACAAGAGACTGACTGGCCATCCAAATATAAGTGCTCATTGGTCCAATATTTTTATAACATTGCTAGACATGTGCTACCTATGTTAGTGATTATAAAGAGGTTATTTTTTGATTGATCCTTGGTAACAAAATCATCTGCAAAGCATCTACACATATATAAGAGGGGTATTTAAATGAGCCATGCTACTATAGTCCCTTATAATCTGAAACCAAAGAACTATAAAATTTTGGCCCTAATCAAAATAAAGTACACGGGCAACATGAATTAATAAATATAATACTATCACATATTGATTACCATTTGGTCCTACACTAACATTACATCTTGGACAACAAATGAAGTTTTGAATAAGGGACTATAACGTGTTATTAATAGTTTTTTTAAGATTAACACAATACCTATTGATGCATAGGCGGGGCGGGCAGGGGCTTCGCCCTCCAAGATTTTTTTTTGTTATACAACAGTCAATTTATATTTGAAAAAAATTTTGGCGAATAAATAAAAACAACACAATTAAAGAAAGAGAATGAATAACCGATTAAAAAAAAGAATCTTAGAGGTAATAATGGAGTATCAAATTAGGAATGAACTATCATTTAACAACAGAAAAAACAAAAAACGAAGAAAACGATTAGGAGAAATCAACAAAATCAAAAATTAAGTTTATCATCCACAATCAAAGGATAAAGATTTGTTTTAAGTTTTAATTGAATTTTCTTATTCTTATTTAATAGTTAGTTTGAATAAGTGAATACTTGAATTGCTGAAATCATATACAATAAACAATCAATTATATGAAGATAGTGAAGACAAGACTTCATAATAAAATGGGCGACGATTTTCCTGTTGATAGTTTTGTACTCCCTCTATTTTTATATTCATCTCATTTGGAATACTCCATCTTAAAGAGAGAAAGTTGATTAATGTTTTTGACACATATTTAGAAGATAAAATAGTAAATCTCATTAGATTTGTCTTAATATATACTTTTTATTATGTGTATTTAGAGATATTAAATTTTAAAATTTGCTTTGAAAACTGTGCAAAAAGTAAACGAGAAAAACAAAAAAGAACAGAGGGAGTAATATACTTTTAGAGACAAATAGAAAATACATATAGTGTCAATGATATTATAGACAATTTTAGAGTGCTAAAAGAACGTCAAACTTTAATTTTAATTCAAAATTTACGTTATATTAATTGGCTATATATTAGTTGAATTCAATTTTTTTATTAATCTCGCCCCTCTTTACGAGATTGAATTATGTAATGTTTGGATGCATTCTTGTGTGTCGCCGCTTTCTTTCATCGAACATCTGATTTGTATTGACATTTATCGACTTCATTTCTCTTCATCTTCTTGTTTTGAAACATAACAATTAAAGTTGCTGTATATCAATTTGAAGTAAATGGAAAGGGAAATCATGCTATGATTATTCGTCTGCTATCTTATATGTGAGCTGCTAACTAAGTGATGCTTTTGTGGGTATACACATGATAACTTGCTTAAAGATCCATTTTGGTTTTCTAGGCATATCAATCAGTTGGTCGAGCTTATTCTTCTTCAATTTAAAGACTTTTTGACTGGAATAGATAGTGATGATATGTTACCAAAAGCAGAAAATGATCATTCGGTTACTGAAGGAAGCATAGAAATTAGTGAATCAGCATCCAAGAGACATAAAGAGTTCCATAATGAAGAATCTGAAATGCCACATGGTAGAATGGATGAGCAGAGAAAACTGGCCTTGCAGGCTCCACCTATTCCCTCTTCTAATATGTCTTATCAAGAGTCAGTCCAGCCAAAGGTTGCTGATTGGGCACGTGTACTGGATGCTGCAACTCAGAGACGTACCGAAGTTCTTACCCCTGAGAATCTTGAAAACATGTGGGCAATAGGAAGGCACTATAAAGATAAAATCAATAAATCTGCTAAAGCGCATCCACCTCTAGTATCTGATAGTAGCAAAATATTAGTAGATTCCATGGCAGGATCAAAACCCACTGATTTAGTTAAAGGCTACAAGAAGAAAAGAGTATCTCTGGATGTGGAAAATGAATTTCTTTCAAAAGAAATGACCCTTGTCTGTGAAGTTAAGGGTGCTAATATCAACACAACTGATGGATATAAAACTAGGCTTAAGAGATCCAGTAGTACTTCTGATGTACTATTTGAATCCGGGGAGAAAAGTGCCAATCCTCGTGGAAGCCAAAGTCTTCTAATTTCAGAAGACTTCTACAGCCCAGATTTTGCAAGCCGCAGTGTTCAACAAAAATTTGATGATCTGTCAGGCTCAGTCATTCGAGCTGTTGGATCACACAGTCCCAAGCTTATGTGTCGGGTTAGTTTCTGTTGTTCCTCTTCTACTTCTTGTTCTTACTGTAGATTAGCTTCCGATAAACTTTGGTGCCATATTTTTTAAGAGATCCCATAACAATCATGCTATATTTTTTGTTACTGAGTTGGTGAATTACGTTTCATGGTGATCAACTCATTGGCATATTGACAGGTTGTTGGAGCATACTTTGAGAAAATTGGATCTAAATCGTTTGCTGTGTATTCTATTGCTGTTACTGATGCACAGAATAACAAGTGGTTTGTGAAAAGGAGGTGTGTATATCAATAAACCTTGCAGTTCCTTGTAATTGATAGTACTATGTTCTAGTTTAGCAAAATCATGTGCTGGTTCAACAGAAGCTGGCACTATTAATGGAGGCTGTTACTATTTTTCTGTCTTTTCTGCTTTCTAAATCGTGCTTGGCTGATCCATCCATAATTTCAGACTTTCATTCATTAATCTTTATCTTTTGTGTCGACATTAAATGAATTTATTAAATTATGTATCAGTGTTCCTTTAAGTTATATGCTTCTTTGCTCACTAATTGATTTGTTTTATTATGTGTGTAGATATCGGAACTTTGAACGACTACATCGACAGCTTAAAGATATTCCAAATTATAACTTGCATTTACCTCCAAAAAGGATTTTCTCATCTAGCACTGAAGATGCTTTCGTGCATCAGCGTTGCATCCAGCTTGACAGATACCTGCAAGTACGTTTTGTAGTTTTAATTTAGAAATGCTGGTCTCTCTTGGTTCCGAGATACCTCTGACACCTGAAATCTGAATGTTCATGCCTTAGGATCTGTTATCCATAGCTAATGTTGCTGAACAACATGAAGTGTTGGACTTTCTCAGCGATTCATCCAAGGTAAGATTGTATATGAAATGTGCTGCTTTATAGCTCAAGTGTGTTGAATAAGCTAAACTAACATTTACGTAATTGTATTGTTCCTTGAAGAATTACTCATTTGGAAAATCTCCATCAGTTATGAAAACGCTTGCAGGTAAGCTGGTTTACTTTTTCTCATATCTTCTTAATGTTGATGTACTTAATGGCATTTCTCTAACGCATGAATGTTTATGATCCTGCACAACCAGTGTTTTAGGAGCACAAAGGTGTGATGGTTTGCAACTGTAATGCTGCATTATCTAAATCAAATATAATTGTTTTGTGTTTGGTACCCTTGACTCGTGACAATAATATTCCTTTTATGCTTTAGCCTAAGGTTGCGGTAGTGTTTTTTGCTTTGTTTGTACACCCATATCTTGCTAATGTTAGCATACGGGCATTTGACTAGTTGTCTTCAGGTGTTTTCTTTAATTTTTTTGACTGTTCTCTTAGAATTTTAATTGTTGTATCTTCTTGAACTCATTTTATGAGTTAGGATTAGGATTTATTTGTTGAATCTATTGATTTACTGGTTTTGTGATTTGTATTTTGCTTCTCATTCTTGCTGCACTTTTTGCTTTACAATGTGTTTTAAATACTGATTCTATTGTATGGTTGGACACAGCCTGAGAGATATACTTACATTTTGATCTTTTCTTTAACAATGTGAATCAGTTAATGTGGATGACGCTGTCGATGATATTGTACGCCAATTCAAGGGTGGATTTTCGCGTAAAGTTGTTGGGTCATCTCCATCACAAAATGAAAACCTTACATCTATGCCAACCGCAAACTTGTCCTTGAGTGAAAGTGATTTGCAAAGTTCATTAGATGCTTCAATTGAAACTGCTAATAATCTTTCTGATAATGAGGAGGGTGACAAAGATGAAAGGCATGGCCCTGAGGCAGCAGATGCTGATGTTAAAGAAAATGGGTGGCATTCTGATAATGAATTGAAATCAAAGAGCTTTCCACCTCGAGTGGTTAAAAAGACTGGAGATACACTAAATTCACATTTTGAGACAATGCAACCCTATATGAAATCCAACATGGTTGGCGTTGCAAGTTTACCTGACATGCCTCACCCAACTGATGATTCTGTTCGAGTGCCACCCGAGGTAATTTTTTCTGAATTTCAAGTCCGAGATAAAAATGCTTTAAATATAATACCAGACAACATTTCATTACCCCAATGCTAAGAGTTTGTTCAAGGGTACGGATGTACACAACCTTTTGGCTCTCCTACCTAGATTTGGTTTTGGAGGGTTGAGGGGTACACAACCCTACTCTCATTAGTGATAACAAAAAGGTTGCTTCTGTTGACCCTTGGTTGCAAATATCATGTGCAATTTTATATAAGTAAGAAAAACATAATTTTTCTCACCCTTTATGTAGTTACCTTTCAAATCTTCTGTGTTGTTTCCCTATGTTGTAGATTTGTATCGATTCTAAATACCAATTATTTTTAAAGTATAATATAATTATTATAAAGCTTTTTTTTGTTATGCTTTCCCTGTTTCATGCATTATATACCTGGAGATGGGATGAGACCTTTTTACTCAGCTTTGTGGTTCTGATTTTATATCTGATTGACTTTCCTATAATACCACTATAGAATTTAGATGACAAGAGCTTCTCATTACATCAAACTGAATATCATTGCTCTCTTTTTTAATTGATTAATGTTTAGGTTCTTAAAATTTTATTACCCTTTCTTCTTATGCAGTGGACACCACCTAATGTTACCGTGCCTATGTTGAATCTGGTTGATAAAGTCTTTCAGCTTAACAGAAGAGGCTGGATAAGGTAAAGTTTGAATCTTCCGTTGTTTTCTATGTACTTTGTTAATTTGCCCATACTGAGACCCCCTACTTTGAGAATCTACTTTTTTCAGGAAAGATAAGATATATGTTACAATATATGTGGTTCATATGGAATTGTATGTACTGCAATTTTCCTTAAGCATTTATTTCAAATGTGCATTTGCATGTGTATTTGTCTTACAAATCGCTATAGACATTTAATTAGCCTTATTATAGTGGATAGGCGTGTACTTATTTTGGCAGTCAATTGTCTCATCTATGGAGTTTATGAAAGGAAAGTCATGTCGATAATTGTGACTGTGACTTTAAATTAATTCTTTGAACTTATGACTTAAGTCTCTAGAAGAATTTAAAGGGTGTTGCGTAGGGCTGTTGGTTATTACTGATTTTATTGTTCATGGTATTTTTTTTACTCACCACATAAGACTCTTCCACTCTTGTGCTGAGGTAAGGATTAACGTTCTCATTCTCTTCTGTTGATTTCATCTCAGGAGACAAGCCTTTTGGATCTCAAAGCAAATATTGCAGCTAGTGATGGAAGATGCTATTGATGACTGGCTATTGATGCAGATTAATTGGCTGCGCAGAGAGGATGTTATTGCTGATGGAATTCGGTGGGTTAAAGATGTAAGGTTTAGAGTTATTTAAATTTTTATTTTATATATCGATCAAGCATGTTTTAAATATTGTTACGGTTTCTATTCAAATGCTTGACATAAGGTTACCATTGCATTACTTCATTGTCACTTAAGGGCTTAGCCTAGGTAGGGTTCGGGGTTCGATATACAAGCCATATCCCTGTAATAACAAAGAGGTTGTTTGATGCTTAATTGAAAACTTTATATGCAACTTCTCGTAAATAAGTGCACATAATTTAATGAGCAGTTGTGTTTATTTGTTAAGGCGGCCTTTGAACTCTTAATGTGGTTTATAATATATCGGTAGTGATGGCCACGATCCGGTTAGACCGGTTCTGATTCCGGTTCCTAAAAACTGGTACCTCATTCGGACCTTGGGTTCCAATTTTGGTTCCGGTTCCAGGTGGCTCCTTAGCGGTTCTAGAGGCAGTTCCTAGCGGTTCAACTCACAAGTTGGGCGGATCAGACCATCAGTTCAATTCTTTTTTTTTTCTTTACATATAAATATAAAAAATCATATAAAATACTATAATAATGTGGACATACCATTGTTGACTATTATTCAAATTGATTGATTATCAATCGTTATTCAAATATTTACTAAAAACCAGGGAAAAAATTAAGTTAATTAAAAAATGATAAATTAATAATAAAAATGATTAATAAAAACAGAGGGAGAAAATGGACTTGAACCTTAACGGTTCGCAGTCTCGTTGGCCGGTTTCGGCCAACGGTTCCATGGGTGTGTCATAATTTTTTTTTGGAACCTAACAGTTCGACGTGAACCAGTTCAGAACCTTTCATAGATGTTCCCGGTTCCGGGACGGTTCTTTGGCGGTCAGGACCGGTTCGTTTCGGGTAACCCGCCCCGTGACCGTCGCGACATATCGGTAACTGTATTTAGGATTGTCTGATTGAATCGATCAAGAACAGTCATGTATTATGGATCCTGTTGATAGACATGGCTTTGTTGGGTTTATATATATGATAAGTTACCCCTAGCATGCGTTGTTTTCTTCTTCCACGAGACCCCTAAGAATTTTGGTTTGCTTTTTCCATACTTTTGTGCAACCTTCCAAGTTCCAACTAGTCATCCACAAACCACATTTTAACCCTCCTAATTGGAATTGTTGCTATTAAATAAAGCAAGAGCAATGCCATAAAACTTCAAATATGTTACTGCTAATGCTAAATGTCAGCTACCTGCACCTAGGGCATGCTTTTATTGTTTCCTATATGTTTGGAAAATGATGTAACTCTCTTTGCTTGTTAAATCTTCACTTGGAGAGTGGAAGGATGTTTGAAAGACTTGCAATTTAAAATTTACAAATGCTTTGTAATAGGCCATTCTTAATCTGCTATTGTCACGTGGTGAGATGCTGTGTATGATTCCTTGGATGAAGGGAATTGTTTATGTCTCCTGTTGTAAACAGTGGAGAATTTAGGAATTTTGAGGAGGGTTAGCGTAAATGTCACTTATGCTAAAATGTCATAGTAGGTTGTGTACCCCACCTACTATATGTTGGAACATAAACGTCAACTTAAGTGCATAAAATCACTCTCAAGAAGAAACGAAATATCAAACAAAAGAAAAAAAAGTGACTATTATGTGCAAAAGAAAAAGTATTTAAAGCAAAAATTGAGAATATTTATATTTATAGCTTGGGGAGATTTGAAATCTAGACCTCTTGCTACATGTTAAGAGACCTTACCAACTAAGCAACCATCAAACTGTTCTTTTTCATTCAACATAGAAGTATTTTTGTCTAAAAACAGGGATAGCCCTTGCTACCCCTTGCTACAATATAGAATCGCCAATGATTGTAGTCCAGCACTCCAGCTTATTCTTTTAAATAAGAATATGAGACTGAGCCTATATAGGTCTAATTTGGAGTATGTAATTCTGCAGTTCTCATTAGATGATCAATTTTTTCACTGGTGTACAAAAGAAGATACTGGCGAGTTGTGAGGTGCATACGTTTTGGATCCAACGGAAACTGTGGCTAAAAGTTAATCAAAGGAAGAGCACTTGGCGGTCATAGCATGAAGGATTTTTTTGACAATTATCTATGTTGACATTTGTCGTCATTAGATGTGTGTTTGGGTGTTTTTTTTCTTTTTTCTTTTTTGTTTTTGTTTTGGGGTGAGGGGATGTCTTAAGAGGATAGCTTGCTAGTTTATGAGGTCAATGAAGTGGTCCATATTTGAGAAAAGCTGTTGAATGTCAAGACGTTATATTGAAATGGAGTTTGGAGAAGTATTACTTTTTGATAGTGATTTGTCTTACTTCTGTGCAGCTAAACAGGCAGTGAAAAACACTTTACGCACCAGATTACACAAATTGAAGCTTCCTGATTCACTTTTTTCATTTGATCCATTCTTTCATTCCCATGTTTATTGTTTATTGTATGTTTTAGGAACCACATCTTTCTCTTGCACCAACTTTACTCGTAGGGCTTAGTGACTAATTGCATATAATGTGGAAAACAATAGGAAAAAATATAGACTAAACTAGTGCTTTCTCTGCTTCAGATTCTCTGGCCAGATGGCAAGTTCTTTCTCAAGCTAGAGATCACTGGGGGTGGATCAGATGAAATGGACGATTTTCATTCTTTTCAAGCAACACCTCGAGCGTCCAGAAGGAATGCACAATCTAGTTCGTTTGAATCGCAACTTGAGGCTACTCGTAAAGCTAGTTTTGTGAAGAAGGTGCTCTTCAGTAAGTATCTATTTTGTAAAATAATGTGATGCGTATATTTATCTCTGCTATCTGTCTCATAGCCTTGTGTATGATAGTTAGTGATGGGTTTAAATTATTATTCTCATTTTCCTCTCTAAGGAGCTCTCTGGTCTATTTGAACATGATATCATTTACCAAATCTTCCCTTGTGTGAATTATCAAATCAACAACTAGTACTTACTCAATTGCCGAGTTCCTTTTCTTCTTCCGTGAGCTACTCATTTCGGCTTGAGAACATGTAGGTTGTCGGAATGTAAAGTTTGATGCAAATATTCATAAATTAGTAGGAATTGTAATCAAATAGTTGGTTAAAGTTTTGTTCTATCACTTGGATCTTAGCTAGTCATTTAGCTGTTAGTTTATGTCTCAGATTTAAATGGGCTATACTATGTAGGCAATTGGTACATATTTCAATGAAACGCAAGAAGCGTGGAGTCATGGTTACTTAGCTCGAGGACTTGTTTTGTTTTAATGTTTTCATAATTCATTATATTTGTAGATGGAGCTCCTGCACCCTTAGTCAGTATGGTTGGTGCAAAACAGTACAGGCGTTGTGCACGGGATATCTTCTATTTCCTTCAGGTAACTGCTATTATTAGCCATTAACCTTGGGTTTAAACAAATTGGCTTTTATTTCCCCTTGTTTTATACTTTCATGCAAGTTATGTGGGTTATGAAGATGATCTTTCAAATTACAGTCTTCCATATTTCTGAAACAAGTTGCTTACACTGGCTTGGAGCTCGTGCTTGTATCAATCTTTCCCGAGTTGAAAGATCTTGTGAATGAAATTCATCAGAAGATGCAACCAAAACACGCTTGAGATTCCGCTCTTGTGCATCTTTAAAGAGCAACTTGTACCTTTTGGATCACGTTAACTGCTCGGAAGAATGTTTTGCTTCAAAACATAGCCCATGTGAAGATCTTCGAAAGGGTCCCTGGTTCATCAGGTTGGGTTCGGCACAACATTTTGCTCTTCCTAAACAATTCGTCTGAGATGAGATTTGGGGGAGATCAGGGAAGAAAAAACGCAGCCCGTCTATGCAACTCGATAAGCCGTTTCTCGACTGGGTTTGGATACGAGTTTTGTGCAATACTGAATAGAGAAGTCAAAGCTATGTTGGTTATGGTTCAACTGTACAGATTTGTACAGATTGTGTAGAGTCCTGTTTCTCTAACCTGCTAAATCCTCCATAGCAACCCCTTGTACGTTTGGGAGGGAATTTTGATTGTATTTTTTTTGTAAATGTGTAAAACAAAGAATTATGAAGTATATTACCGTCTCAAAAAAAAAGTATATTATCGTCTCATAATGAAGTTCTTCATCAGTTTTTTGACTTAGCGTCTCTCGGGTCACTAGCGTATCTCGGGTCACTTTGAGTCGGATATCATGAACAAGTTAAAATTACAATTTTGGTGAATATTTTTATTCATTAATAATTCCATAACGTACTTATAATTTATATGTACAAAAAAATTTAACTAAAGAACAGAAACATCTAAATTAAGGCGCAAGGATCATTTAAAAATAAGTCTAAATATAAAGAAATCAATTTATTGACTAATTTTAATTCCTACAAGACGTCTAATATTATTTAAAGTTGTTTACCATCTCAAAAAAGATTAATATAGACATTTTCAACGTTACAGTATAATGTTAAAGACATGAAGTCGAGTAGATGAGGACTCGGTGCTAGCTTGTGTAGAAAAGGAAGCTTTTCCTGATCACAAATAGTTAGGGATGAAAGTTCGGTTTCCGGTTTGGTTTTTTCATGAAACCAAATCAAACCAAATTTATTTCGATTTGATTTTTCAATCCAAACCAAACCAAATTGGGCCACAATCCAAATCGAACCAAACCACATTAATTCGGTTTATACTTTTTCAGACCAATCCAAACTATATTTTTCAATTAAAAACAAATTTAAATTGCAAATCGAATTAGATTACTAAAATTATAATGCAAAAATGAAAATGACGAAATTAAATTAAGGTTTATTATTTTTATAAGATTGCTTACGTTGTTTTTATTAGTATTGTCAATTAAATTTTCTATTTGCACGTCAAGTTGCACATTCACTGAACAAGTAGTTTAGCTCACTGTAAAAAGTGAGCTTCTATTTTAATTCGGTTTAGAATTGCGGTTTTCGGTTTTTAGTATGCTCAAACGTAATCCAAACCAAAGTATTTCGGTTTTGAAAATTCCAATCCAAAACCAAACCAATTTATAAAAGTCCAAACCATATTCCTTATTTGGTTTGCAGTTGTTATCCGAATAACTTTCACCCCTACAAATAGTTGTATGAGATTAGAGGGGCGACGTTAATAAAAAAATTGAATTCAACTAATATATAGCCAATTAATATAACCTAAAATTATTACGTAAATTTTGAATTAAAATTAAAGTTTGACGTTCTTTTAGCACTCTAAAATTGTTTATAACATCATTGACACTATATGTATTTTCTATTTGTCTCTAAAAGTATATTACTCCCTATGTTCTTTTTTGTTTTTCTCGTTTACTTTTTGCATAGTTTTCAAAGCAAATTTTAAACTTTAATATCTCTAAATACACATAATAAAAAGTATTATATATTAAGACAAATCTAATGAGATTTCACTATTTTATCTTCTAAATATGTGTCAAAAACATTAATCAACTTTCTCTCTTTAAGATGGAATATTCCAAATGGGATGAATATTAAAAAATAGAGGGAGTACAAAACTATCAGCAGGAAAATCGTCGCCCATTTTATTATGAAGTCTTGTCTTCACTATCTTCATATAATTGATTGTTTATTGTATAGGATTTCAGCAATTCGAGTATTCACTTATTCAAACTAATTATCAAATAAAAATAAGAAAATTCAATTAAAACTTCAAAACAAATCTTCATCATTTGTGGATGATAAGCTTAATTTTTGATTTTGTTGATTTCTCCTAATCGTTTTCTTCGTTTTTTGTTTTTTCTGTTGTTAAATGATACTTCATTCCTAATTTGATACTCCATTATTACCTCTAAGATTCTTTTTTTTAATCAGTTATTCGCTCTCTTCCTTTAATTGTGTTGTTTTTATTTGTTCGCCAAAATTTTTTTAAAATATAAATTGACTGTTGTATACCAAAAAGAATCTCAGAGGGCGAAGCCCCTGCCCGCCCCGCCTACACATCAATAGGTATTGTGTTAATTTTAAAAAAAACTAGTAATAACACGTTATAGCTTCTCTACACCATAAATCTCTTTCTTTTACGTCTTGTAATTAAAACAAATTATTTTTCTAAAAAAGTTTGTGATAGACGTTAGATTTCACTAAAAGTACAAACATTATTATTGTAGAATAGACTCTATGAGAATGCACCTAAATTAATTTGGGTGAAATTTAGTGGATAGTGAAATTGAGTTGAAGAATAAGATAAAAAAAACACAAATTAATAAAAGAAATGAGTGGTTAAAATAGAAAGAGATAATAAATTTGTGTATGAAATTAAAAAAAATAAAATATAGCCATTATCAAAAAGAAAAATATTGTAAAGTAGGTAGAACAAACTAAAATGAAAAAGATATACAAATTAAAAAAAACAGAGGGCCTATAGTATATCATATGTCCAAGTTACATAATATCTATACTAACACAACAAAAAATCAAACACTATGTGGAAAGAAAATGCTTGACGCTACTGAGAACTAATGAAGTCCACACAACTACCTAACATATCACAAGACAAGGCATAGTTTTAGCTTCCAACTAGAAGGTCCAAAACCGAACTCCATATATTATACACTTTTGTTTTTCACGCTATCTAATGTACGATTTTAATCTATAATACCTTTGATTTCATATGATAAAAAATTCTAAAAAGTTATAGTATTATGAAAAAATGCATTAAGACGAATCAAACAAGATCCCTTATAACTATGTTTTACATTATACATGGAGAAATATATACCATATAAGATTAGTTGATGAACAGTAGTTACTACAGGAACCGTAGCAACTATTAAATCTGAAGGAAGTATCCAGTAACCGATTAGAGTGATTGGTTTAACTAGTTGATAAATTTTAAGCTTGTTGTCGCTGCTAAGAATAGCTTGTTAAAAATAACATATTCATAATAATTAGTTACTTCAACTAACTAATTTACCAGAATACTTGTATTTGATGGTTTGACGGCCAAATTATTTTATACTAAAATAAGCTAAAATCATCTAAAAAAGATACCTTTACGGCCCGTTTGGTTAGTGGTACTAAATAGTGGTAATGAGAATGATTTATCGTGTAAAATTTCATCAAAAGTTCCATGTCATTTCTATTGTAATGAAACTTTAATCAGAAAAAAAAAACTTTTTTGTGTACAAATTTCTATTACCATCTAATACTACGTCTTCCAACAGCAATGCATTGGAATGAAATTTATGAAAAAAATGAGATGATTGAAGTTGGACAAGCATGACCATCAAGATTGTAAAAGACTTTTCAACTAAAATTACACTAACTTTCATTCTCATAACCATCATTTATTACCACCTACCAAACAGATCATAGTATTTCTAAAAACAATAGTAAAAGAAAACAATAGTAAAACAAATGAGTTGATAAGTTTTGTACTTTTTATGTCTTTGGAAAAATTTATAGCCAACAATAATCTTGACCCCACAATAGTATATAGATAGTAGATAGTGAGGGGTGAGATTAGGGCCAATCATAAATAAGCCTACACAATGAATCCCTATTCCCTACTATGAACTATCTTTAGAAGTGGCGAGCTTATGGCGGAAGAAAATAGTAAGAGTAGTAGATATTGCAAGGTTTGTGTTACAGGTGGTGCAGGTTATATTGCATCATCTCTCATCAAACATCTCTTAAACAATGGATCTTATTTTGTTCATGCTACTCTTAGAAACTTAGGTAATTTTTTCTACATTTTATTTCTCTTAATTTAACAAATTAATGTTCTAGATGCTTAATCTCTCTTCTTTATGGTATGTGATTGTATTTTGGTAATTGGTAAGAAAATTCTATTTTGTCTGGTAGCGGATTTAACGTGATGTCACCGTGGTCAGTTGATATCACTTAGATTCAAAATAAAATCAAATATTATATGTGTATAACCTAGATGAATTAGGTAGTGTATTACCTATCACCATATGTGACCATGGATCGAAACCAGTAGGCGCGATATATTTAAAAGTTCTCCTGTGTAACGACCTCATGTATGAAACGACCACCATCAATTCAGCCCAATAAGTTTTTTAAAATCACTCAAAACCAAACTTTAAATCGCTCAATGAATAATGTAAATAGCCATTTTCAATACTTAAATTGCCAATTCCAAGCATTAACCTCAATGAAGAACCCAACCTATAATATATATATTTTTTTATTTTTTTATATAATTTTCTTTTCAATCCTAATTGAAGACCCAAATTCAAGGTAACATTGAAATTGGTCTTTTAAGCCTTGAATTTGGTCTTTTAAATCTTAAAATTCGAATTTTTTTAATAAATTATAATACACAATTAAAGAATTAAAACCAAATCGACTTAGGTCGTTCAATTGGTCATTTAAGTCTTAGATTTGACCTTTTAGGTCTTGAATTGATTTTTGAAGTTTTAAATTTGTATTTAAGTATTAAAAAAAATATTAGACTGTAGACTATTTTGCCCATTTATGGGTGATTGCACTCATGCAAGCGTTGCATACAAGTTTTTGTGTATACTTAAATTGACATTTAGATAGAGAGAAATAGAAGAAAAGAAATGGAAGATATTTAGAAAAATGAAGGATTCCTTGTTTGAATACACAAAAGAGAGGAGAGATATTTAGAGAGAAGTTGTTTGGAGGAAAAAAATTGAAATTTTTTATTAAGAGTACAGTCTCTCATAAAGTGAAAAATTTGGCAGAAAGCTCATTTGCTTACTTTTCCCTTCACTTCCCTTCTAGACAAAAAATGTATAAAATCTCCCTCTCTTATAGTTTGCACAATTGTTGTTTGTGATTGTGAGTAATCTAACTCTAGATTGATTATCCTCTTAATCCTTACAACATTGATATTATGAATCATGATAGTGTATTTTTTTCAAATTCTATTCTACAAGATGATATTAATAGTAATATATCTTTTCAAACCTGAAAGTGTTTTTACAAATGGTGAAAGTAAAAAAAAGTATAAAAAAATAAAAAAATAAAAAAACTGAAAATATTTTCTCAATTTTGTTTTAGAGCTAGTATTGAGCAAGAAATAAAAAATAGGGTCTTTTCATTAAAACGACTATCATAAGTACTTTTAAAGAGATAAATGTAAAATTTAATAAGACAAAGATAAGAAAAAAACACATGCAAAAATAGTAATATAACAAGTAATAAAACGATTACATAAAAAAGTGTAGCACGTATAATAGAAGGGAGAAATTATATAACTATTATTCCTATAGGAAATTTCACGTGATAACCTTGAGGTTTTGAGTTTTCCACGTGTGGTAACAAAACCTTTTACAAAATCCACGCGGTAACCCTGAAATTTACCAAATTGTTACACCATGGCCTTTTTCCACATAAAATGTTAGCAAACGTCAATTTTGAAGCTTTAAGGCTGATGTACGACTATTTGTACGACTTGCCATTTCAAATGTCGTCAGTCTCAACCTTTTCCCCCAAAACATAAACCTTAATTCTACCATCTTTGGATTTGGAGGAAAAGGTTGAAAATAATGGCATTTGAAATGATGAGTCGCATAAATAGGCGTACAACAACGTTAAAGCTTTGAAATTAACGTTTGTTAACGTTTTGTGTGCAAAAAGGTCATGGTGGAACAATTTAGTAAACCTCAAGGTTACCGCGTGTATTTTTAAAAGTTTTGGTTACCACCTCAGGGTTACCACGTGGAAATTCCATATTACTACTTATTGATTTTTGTTGCGAACTTTTTTTGAATTTGCAAGTGTGTTATAGTCATCTCTTCTCTTCTTTAATTGGATTGCCGCATACCCATTTTAAGTTGACTTTTCATAAAACTTCAAGTTGAAGGGCCTTAGGAAGTGCTAGAGCTGTTCAAAAGTGACCCGACCCGAAAATCCGACCTGAAACCGAAAGTAAACCAACCCGAAAATGTGTTCCTTTTTAAGGTTTATCGAACCGACAATACCCGAATTGAAGTTGTACCCGAACCGATTGACTACCGAAAATGAGAAAGTTGAACCCGAACTGTAACCGACACATAACCATTAACCGAGATTACCCGAACCAAAAATGACCGACCCGAGTCATATCTGACCCGAATCATGCTCGAAACCGAACTCGATCCGGCAAAAACCGACTAAACCCGAATAAATTTTAGATCGAATTGCTTAAAACCTGAACCAATTTTTAACATAGAAGTATGATAGACTCATATTCAATCATCTTATTATTTAATCTAATCAAGTGATAGATATTTTAATAAATTAAATTTTATAAATACATGGTTTCATATATTTAGAGTTAATAATCAATGGTCAATGTATATAACCGTATTAGATGAAAATTGATAGAACTTTATAATTCTAATTTCCGGTTAAACAAGTAAAAGTAACAAAGTAATAATGATCACTAGTTGATTTACATTTTAACTATTTTTGCTTTTAAGTAAAGGAAATCTTGTCATCAATTAAAAAATGGCTAACAACTTAATTTAATATTGACTCGATCGATAGTAATTAGTAGTACGTAGCCGATAGTAATTAAAACCCGAACCCGATTTGTACTCGACAAAACCGAACCAATTATTAACCGATGACAACCCGACACCGATTAACACTCGACACGAACTTCAACAGACACCGAACCGATGCTAACCCGATAGCTCGAATAACCGATCTTCAACCGAACCGCGATTAACCGACCCGACCCGAGTGCGACCCGTCGTAACACGCAATCGAAAAATAGCTGATCCGGAATACAACCGAACCGAAAAACACTCGTCCGAAACCGACCCGATCACCCGAATGAACACCTCTAGGAAGTGCTAAACCTCCTTATTTGAGTTGTTTAAACGCATTTTTTAAATTCTAACATTTTAAAGAAATAAATTGTTTAATCAAATAGGCGACACCGAAAAATTGAGCCGTTTAACGAAGTTGCCGGGAGCCGAAAAACGACTGAAAGTGTTTGAGGCAGACGTGAACAATCCTCAACAATTTGAAGCAGCTATTAGAGATTGCCAATTTGTATTCCATCTTGCATCCCCTTTTGTATTTCCTAAGGACTCTCAAGTTTGTCCTCTAATCTCTACTTTTTTTAGTTACTTATATCGCAAATTCTTACTTGAGACCGTTTTTTGTAAAGACGACTTTTAAAAGCTCAGTCCAATTCTAAGTATATATTATTACAACTCTAAATATAGATTTGGGCTGGACTTTTAAGAGTCGTCTTTACAAAAGACGGTCTCTCAAGAGAGCACCTGTACTTTTATAAATAGATGATGATACTATTAAAAAAATTAAGATCAGCTAAATGATCTAATATATCAGTTCTAAACTTCTAATGGTCGTCCACATAGATTAAATTACGATTTTCTACGCATCTTAATTTGTAAGTTATAGGTCATTCATAATTTCATATCATTTTCCACTCAGTCATTTTGCTAGACCTATTAATCCATCGAAATATTCGCAGTTTTGCTACTCTCATTTTCCACTATGAATCTATGATCCTTTCTAAAACCCAACAATCAGATTTATATAGGTGTCGTGTCGGTCTATAAGGTCGTTCAATTAAAACATCAATAGGTTATAACACGCATGTCAGTTTTTATATTTTTCTCTTTTTTATTTGTTGGGTCTAAATCCGGAAAGCCATTTCTTATAAAGACAGTCTTTCAAGATAGTTGCTGTTATAAGTAAATTATTGGATATGGTATAATAAGCTTTAATTATGTTATGTGCATGAAATTTGTGAAATAACAGTTTAAGGATATAAGTGAGGCAGCAATAGCGTCAGTAAAGGGGATTGCAAAGCTATGCATTGAATCAGGCACCGTCAAACGACTTATTTACACTGCCAGTGTGGTTAGTGTTTCACCTCTCAAAGATGATGCCAATGCTTTTATGGATTTCATTGATGAGACTTGTTGGACACCTCTTCACATTCCCTTAGTTACTTCTTCTATTCATAAGGTACTCTTTCTTTTTTTCTACATTTCTCCTATACTTGCAATACGGGGCGGAGCGGGTCATGTCAAACGTTAAACCAGCCGGGGCGGATCAAACCCGTTTAAATACGACCCACCTTGACCTGTATTTTAAAAGTTCATAAAATAGTTTTTTTTATTATAGTTTATGACTCATTAAGTCAATTAAACTATATATATATAATTATTGAAAAAATTGACATTAATAATCCAACCTTTCACTTATCCGCTGTGAATAATCCCACCTTTAGATTATTTTCTAATAATCCAACATTTGTAAAAAATTTGCCCACAATATATCCTATTACTAATAATAGGTAATAATAGGGTATGTTGATAGCAAATTAAAATAAAGGTTGAATTATTGACAACAAACTAAGGGCAAAAATTGAATTATTAAAAAATAATTAAAAAGTTGAATTATTCACAGCGGATGAACAAAATGTTGGATTATTAATGACAATTTTTCCATAATTATTTCACATCAAAATATACTCCCTCCAATTCACCCCTAAAGTCTCATTTGCTCTAGCACTCTATCCAATGCACTTATTCAATCGTTAATATTTCTAATGATGCATAATTAAAAATTGTAGAAAGTTATATAAATAATTCATGCATTTAGACGAATCAAATAAGATCTCACTTGACTATGTTTTAACTTATAGATTAATAATAAAATACAAATTATTGTAAGATATGAATAATGTTAAAAAAACAAATGGAAACTTAGTGGTGAATTGGAGGGAATATAAAAAGGTGGTAAAATAGTTTTTACAACAAAAAAAATGTTATAACTATCTGACCCGGCACATCTACTTGCAACTGACACTGACATTTTTACGGAGTATATTTTGTTTTGTTCATTTAATTTTGGAGTAATGCAGGATTATGTGATAACAAAAACAGAAGCAGAGAGAGCACTATTGAAGCTTGAAGAAGGTTCTAGAATGGAGGTAGTAACCCTAGCATTAGGTTTGGTAGGAGGAGAAGCTTCTAGAAGTCAATACCATGAACACAGTTCCACGGCAATCATTGTGTCTCAGCTTACCAAATCAGAATTTGGAAAGAATGCATTGAAATTTCTAGAACAATTATTGGGGAAACTTCCAATTCTACATATTGAAGATGTTTGTGAAGCACTCATTTTTTCAATGCTCAAAGATTCACTTCATGGTAGATTCTTATGTGCTAGTGATTATGTTTCTTCTGCTGAAATTGCTCAATATTTTCACATAAATTATCCGGAATTTCAAGTCCAACATGTGTAAGTAAAACTTTTATTTTTTCTATGAGAGTTGGGATTTTAAATATTGGAAAATTTGAATCATTTAAGCAAATAAAATATATAAATTTCTTTAAAATAGGTATGGGATAAACTTATTTCCCAAAATGAGCACGAATTTTCTAGAGTCGAGATTTCGGGTTGTTCGCTGTAACAGCGAACAAAGAAGGATGGTAAAATAAGTCAAGTTTTTTGTTCACTATTAGTAATAGCAAATAAAGACTTTGAGTTTTTTTGACCATGTTTTTGTAGTAATAACCAACAAATGCGACCTGGTCAAACAAGGTCAAACCTTTGTTCGCTGTTACTAAGAGCGAATAAAGATTTGACCCCAGGTAAAACCTTCTTTATCCCGTTATAACAACGAAAAACTCAAACCCCAGTTCTGAAAATTTGTGCTTATCTTAGGAAATAAGTTTGTTTCCATGTCTATTTCAATTTTTTTTATGGTTTTTTGCTTAAATGATTCAAATTCTCTAAAGATCAGGTCAGGTTTGTGTTTGGATTCGGATCATATATAAATATGTTGGAAACCATTTAATTTGAATTTAACCCCTTTTAGTTAACACAAAAACTTGCGTAAGATCGTCTTAATTTAAGACCATAATTAGGTCGATCCATTGCAGGCGCGTGTAGCACATACGCTCTCCAGATTTCATTTTTTGTTTTTTTCATTTTTTGGGATTTTTCAATTTTGATCTTAAAAGTATCAATTTCAACGTAAAGTAGTACTTAAACATATCAATTAAAGTAACTTTCAGTTTGAACCTATAAGTGATCAATTGTAGCGTTAAACTGATCAATTTCTACCTAAATTGAAATTGATATATTTAAGGTCAAAATTGATACCTTTAAGAGTAAAATTGAAAAATGTCCCCCAAAAAAAAAGAAAAAGTGCGATGGGCTGAAATATTGGGCTGTCTTAGAATAAGACGGTCTCCCCCAAAGACCGTCTGTTTAATTAATTGGGTTGAAAATTATAACGCTGAGTTTTAGGCTTCATGTTTATGTGTATGGCAGGCACATGGATGGGCCAACAAACAGGAATATAAAGTGGGCATCAACTAAGCTAATTGACGAAGGTTTCAAGTATAATCATGACATGAAGAGCATTTTAGATGATTCTCTGAAAAATGTAAGGAAATTTAATGGATTATAAATGTTTATTTTTAGTGATGTGAGATTCAACCATTGTAATGGACAATTAACCAAAAAAAATTTATTGTAATGGTTGAGTTTTATCTCAGTTGAAAACGGGCAAATGTGAGATGGACAAATATGAAATGGACAAATATTTTTACCACAGTTGTTAGAGCTATTTGCAACAATTATTTTATATGTTTTGAAATGTTAGCTAAGATCGATAAGGTTTGAAGTACCTTGACGAACGATAACGATTTCAATGAATTAACAAACATTTGACAAAAAATAAATTGCAAAAATGACACAATGATTTAAGGAGGTTCACCCCATGACAACTACGTCTTCCATGGTGTTTTGTAGTTTCTTGTTTATACTATTTCAATGGAGTAAAAACACATTACAATTGAGTAAGAGTTAGGTTTTTGTGTTTAGACTTAGGGTCTTGTGTTTTATGATTTTGATGAACAAATTAAATGAGCTCTCTATTTATGGAGCTAAATTACACTTAATTATCATTCAGACTAATAAATGCTAAGAGTTAATAACTTGTAACTCCAAGGCATTGGAATCGACCAAAAAGAATCCAAGGAACATTCTGACAACATGCTCGTTCGATTCGATCACAAAACGAACTCACTGACCAACACCTGATGGATGCTCGTTCGAGCACAAGAACTACCCGTTCGAGCAGCATCCCCCTGAAGCTTTTGTTTCATTCTGTTTTGACTGCTCGTTCAAGGCATTGAGATTTGATTTGTGTGTCTTGTTCGAGCACTTTGAACAATGGCTGATTCTTGGATTGTCAAACTTCTCATTAACTCCATTCATTCAACCCATCATAAATCTTATGTTTAAGTACTCATGAACACACAAGTAACTTAACACAATTAAGACCATACTTAAAGTTTATTATCAATTACACAAATAAAGACACCAACTAAATACACCCATTTATGCACGCTCATAAAATTCCAACTCATAAGACAAACGTCAATTCTGCACTCAAGCCACCATTTAATCTCAACATCTTTACTCTAACATAGTACAATTAGGATAGAAACCCGTGCAATGCACGGATTTTTTAATACGTTTATATCTTAATGAAATTTTAAACGAACAAAAATATTAAATGAAGGTGCATAATAAAGTATTTACATACATATATTGTAATTAAAAAAGAATTAAATATAAAAAAACACAAAATAAGTTGTTGATAAAGAGTTTATAGGTTTTGAAACACCTCTTTATATACTACATTCTCAATACGATGACATATTTCACCTATTGTTTGAAATACCTCTCTTAATCCAAGACTAATGATATAGTTATTTTATTAATTACCAATTTCCGTGTAATGAGTTTTTGAAATATGTGTTAAGGTATTGTTATTACATACCACTTCAATTATTCATTTTGGCATACTGCAATATCATAATAACTCTTTCATTGATTTTGCAAAATCTTCAATTCTTTATTTTGAGGTATTGTTTTTGTTATTGGTGGATTAACACCAAATTTTGCAAATTTTGCTATTATTATTATTATTTAGTATATTATATTTAGTATAGTATTATTTAGTATACTAAATATAATAATCATTGCTGGATTTTGCAAATTTTGCAAAAAAAGTATTGTTATAATTTAGTATATTATATTTAGTATATTATTTAGTATTAACGAAAATCATGGAAAATCCTTGTCATATAATAATCATGTTGTTTTAAATAATTCTGCCGTTTTAAAATTGTAGTAATTTTGTCTCAGTTGTCAAAATTCCTGGTCATAAATTTAAATAAAATAATCACTATACTATTATTACCCATAAATAAAATAATTACTGGTCAAAATCCTTAATCTCATTGTTATTATTGTTATATATTAAAAGAATTACTATACTGCACTCCTGCCCATAAATTCCTTCTATAAACACTCCTGTCATAAATATTGGCCAATAGAATAATTACAAATGGCACTCTATCCTTCACTCACATTTTTCTTCACTATACATTAAAATTAATATAGTGTATGATGTTTCGTGTGGTCTAATTATATAATTTGTACAAATGTTTCAAATTACTCCATTTAATATGGCAACGCTTAGACCCATCAAATTTTGATATGACCGGGCCGATCAATCTATTTTTCTAAAGTTGGGTGAATTCGATTTTTACATCGATATTTTTGAGTCAAAACCTACTATTTTTTTGATTAATTTTTATTATTTGTGTTTAATATTGCTCAATTATGATTTGAAATTAATTTTGCAAATTTAACGAAAAACTTAAATAATATTTTTATCTTTTTCAATTTAAAGTAAATCTTAATAGATCAATTAAAATAAAATTTTCAATTTTAACCTAAAATTGATCAATTTTGACGTTAAACTGATCAATTTCTACCTAAATATGGTTTTTGTTTTATAATTTCAAAATGGAGGTAATATAATGGTATTATTCTATGGTTGAATTTCAAACAACAAATAAATGGTGGTTGTAATGTAATAATGAAACATAAGAGTACTCGTACTCTTTCATTATCAATCAATAATAGTGGTATTGCTCGTCCCCCAATGATTTTCTGTTTATAATAGACTTGAAAATAAAGCTTTTAGGTGTAGTGTTTGCATACCTTGGATATGAACGTGGAGGAAGTGTCAATTTCAAATTATGTTTAAACATATGTGCATATGTGTAGTTATAGCTGGCTTAAATGTACAATTCACGTCTGAGTGCATAGAGATGGAATCAAACGGGTAATTTAGTGTGAGACTTAATGTGTGTAGTATGTTGAATGTGTTTAAGAGTGCGCTCCAATGCTCAAAATGATACAATATTCTTTGTTATGCTCAAAATAATTTTTTTGTTATCATGTAATGAAGAAACTTTATTAATTAGCAAATACTTCAATATAAAAAAGCAAATATACATTCTAAGACACTTAAAATAAAATCATATGTAGCTTTTAAATTTAAAAATATAATTTTCCTAGAAAATTTAAAAGAAAATATTTAATTGTGATGTTAACTTTGATAAAAATTATTTCAAGCCCAAATCACTATGTAAATATCAGGTAGAATTTTACAATCTTTTTATTAAATTGTATAATGATTTTATTTCTTGATGAAATATTTTAGAAATTATAAATTTAATCAATAAATTTTATCAATTAATAAATACTTCAACATAAAAAAGTAAATACACGTCTTAAGAAACTTTAATTGAAAATCATACGCAGCGTTTAAATTTAAAAATAGAATATTTCAAGAAAATTTATGTTTCGTGAATACAAATGCTAGTTCGTTAAATCAGAAGCTGCTCTTACTCTAAGCATTTATTGACAAGTTCACATTTCACAGGTTGGCACCAAATTTTTAGGCGATTTGAATCTCGTTAATGAGTTCATTGTAATTAGTGATTTATAAAGATATACAATAAATCTTTCTGAATAAACTATTTCTCTGCTCTAAATTTCAGAAAAAAAATGAAGAAAATGGATTATTTGAAGATGAAAACAGAAGATGAAATCTCAAGTGATCAAATCTTTTCAGACATGAATGAGATTGCAAATGCAGTCATGAAGCTCGTTTCTGATTCTATCAAGCTTGGAGGTTTGGGTTTTGGTACCACTTTCCTTCAATGGGTCGCTTCTTTTGCTGCAATGTAATGTTCCTTATCTCTCTCTAGAATTTGATTGATTTTTAGGCAATTTTGTTGAATCGATTTGACGGGTTCATAGTAATTCATGAAATTTCATCTGGGTTTCAGTTTGTTTGATTAATTGTTGAGTTTCTCCATACTGGTTTATATGTTCATGAAAACATGTAGAGTAATATTTTCTCGATCAAAGATTATCTGGGTGAAAATTTAAAATTTGTTTTATACATTTATTGATATTTGATTTAAGATCAGCTTGCAAATCAATGCTTTGGGTGTTAAATATTATTATTATGTGCCTTTTAACCAATTTTTCGTGGTTCATCATCAACCCAATATCCCGTCTGTAAACCGGGTATGAGTGAGGGAAGATGATAGTACAGAGTACAGACACTCCATACCCGTCCTCCGTTCAAAGAGAGAGGAATGTGGTCAATTTTTCATGATTGTGAATCTTAATTTTTGTTTTCTAATGTTACCTTTTTGAATTGGAATACCCTAATTTTCACGGACATTTTTTTTCTGTGAATTGATTTTTAAGGAGTGGTTTGGTGACACTTTTGGGTCAAGCAAAGGAAATGGAAAATCCAATATATAAAGTGTAGGAAATGGAATACCCCATTACCAATTGATTTTAGGAGTGAAAACCTATTTAAAGAAAGACAATTCAATAGGGATTTGAAAATAAATTCCAAGGAAATAGAAACTTCCATTGTAATTTAATCAATGCGTCAACAAAGGAGCTCAAGATGTTCAAATATTATCAACTCATGTTGGTTTAAGAAAAGTTGTTGTATCAGACGGTCTTACCGAGGGACGTGCCCTCATACATGGGTTAAATTAGAGTATAGACTCCTTGCTTGAAATCAACTAACCGAGAGATGGTCTCTCACCAGACTACCTCCTTGGCTAAATGTGCTCTTTTCGGTTCTTATCAAGCAATTGGAAGATGGCATAACTCAATATTTTTCTTGTGAATTTCGTGTTGCAGTTACTTGTTAGTTTTGGATCGTACTAATTGGAAGACAAATATACTCACTGGACTCTTGGTGCCTTACATTTTCTTCAGTCTCCCTGGAGTGCTGTTCAGCTTTCTAAGGTTGCTTAATGGACAGTATCTTCATACATAATCATCATCTCAAATAATAGTTTCTACTTTACCAATATCTTTGATATGCAGGGGACAGGTTGGAATGTGGATTGCTTTTGTTGCAGTTATATTGCGTCTTTTCTTCCCTCATCGCTTCCCTGGTATACATTTACATGCACTATCTGAATTTTGATCCCCCACCCGGACCCTGCCTTGTGCATGATACGGGGAGTGTCCTTTACCTTTATCTGAATTTGGATGTTGCTTTTCCAATTTTTTGCTCGGTTGTACAAATAGCTCCATATTGGTTGATTTTCAAAGTCAGTCTCTATAATACACATTCCGATACCCTTATGCATTTTGTGTTTCCCACCTAAGTGGGGTTTTGGGTGTCTGATGAATATTCTAAATAGTGGTAACAAAGAGGTTGTTTCCAGTTGAATCTTGGTAGCAAACGAAGTGCACATGATTTATAAGTCTTCTTAAAATAGCGCATTTTGATTCCAAACTAAAGAATTTTAATATCAATTTATCAAATATGATATCAAGCCTTGAGGTTGCGTGATTGCGCAATAGAACCCCTAAACACCAACTTGATGTACTTTAAAACCCAACTTAGCATGGTGTAAAACCCTATTGGATATGCTGAAAAACCCACTTTGACACGCCGTAAAACCCCATATACTCTCAAGAGTGATTTTCAAGGATCTATTTATATACGCTGTAAAACCCTCTATTTCTCTCTATCCAAACATAGTGTAAAGAAATAGAAATTAACAGAGAATGAGAATTCATGTGGACGACCATTAGCAGTTTGAAATTGATATATTAGTTTATATAGTTAACCTGTATTCATATCGATCCCGAGCTGAATCCTAAAATGTTGGTGTTGGGTAATGCAGATTGGCTAGAACTTCCAGGGGCTATGATTCTGATCATAGTGGTAGCTCCTAATTTATTTGCTCACACAATACGTGGTGATTGGATCGGTGCAGCTATATGTTTGGCGATTGGATGTTACTTACTACAAGAACACATCCGAGCCTCAGGCGGGTTTAGGAACTCCTTCACAAGGGCTCATGGCGTATCAAACTCTATCGGCATAATTCTTTTGTTGGTGTATCCAGTTTGGTTCCTCATAACCCATTTTGTCTAGAACCTGCTTGATCTGTTTTGACTGCTTTTATAGCTAGTTCTTGGTGAATTCTCATTAAATTCTTTCATTTGTGTGGATTTAAGATCCTAAATAAATAGAGTTTCATCAAATGGTATAGTTACTCCTGTAAAATTTGTTGATATCTCTCTGTTGAAGTTATGTAAGAAAGTTGATACCTGTTATTGTTAACATTGATGGGTGTGACCTAAACATGACCTATCCCAAAAATACCGGAAAAAATTGAGTTAAACTCGGTCCTTTTGACTCGTAACATTTTATTTTCTACGTTCATTTTTAATTGGAATCCGATCTACTTTTAGTCATTTTGGTTATTTTAAGTCAATATTTTTTTGTTGCAGTTCTAAAATCAGTATATTAATTTTTTATATAAAAATATATAAACTTTAAAAAAATATTATTATATTTTTTGTTGGGAAAATTTAGTGATATGGAAAAAAGCTCTTTGGCCCATTTGGTTGATCCAAACCTAATACAACCGCACTCAGAATTGAACGGATCACATATAATTCAATCTAAACTGACCCAAATTAAGCCAAAAATAAGCTGACCAAAAATGACATGACTCTAAACCGGACCTACAAACTCTACATATTAGTGATATAACTATTAATTATGGTAAATATATACAACTAATAGCAAGATTAGTAGTGCCTTGACTAAAGGAATACAAAGAGTATACAAGATTGCTTCTAAAACAAGGGGATCATAGAGAAAATTATTATTTCAACTATATTAGGAGATAAAATTTTACAATATGTTGATAATATTTACTTAATAAAACTTACTGGATAGTTACTATAGATCAACTGACCCGAAATACATCTAACCTGTCATATACCTGAATCGACCTAACATCAGCGTGCTCGAATGATTTTTGTGATCAATTTAACCTATAGACAAAAACCTTGATGGGTTCCCAGCTATTCCATACCATATATAAGTCATTTCATACACTTCGCCTGCAGTTTGAACCTGACATGGCTGGTTATAGCCAATGTGCTTATGCCAGGCTCTCTGCTGAATCAACATAAGTCTAACAGGCAGCAAGAGCGGGGAGAAGCCGCCCATATTCAAAGAAAGCGAGGAAAGTGTCCACTTTCTCCTCTGGAGACGGCCCTCATCCTTCAATCACTTGGCATCAGGTGTAAATCTAAAATCCAAAAACACTGGTAGCACCAACACACATTTGACATTCCAAAAATATGTTCGACAACCATAAGTTGGCATTGCGAGAAACACACATATATTTAGCAGTCAGTACTGGTATATGGAGATTGAACTGCTGAGTCGCTGACATCTACCCGAATGTTTTAAAAACGTCTAGTACTCCAAGATAAACATTTCAAGGCATGTATGGGAACACAAAAGCTTCTATGGACTAGTATGTCGTCATTAATGGCGACTCATGCATAGCCACATATATTGGTAACATGAATAAAATGGTTGCAGCTATGCGAGCATTCAGAGACATGTATAGAACTCTTTTTACGAGTCGAAGATGTTTCTCTGAGCTGACTTTCCAAGGGCCGATGATTTTGTTAATGGAAAAGGATAATCCTTGCTAGAATGTTTATGTGAATAGAAACTGTAACAAAAGAATGCATATGTTCAAGCATTGCCCAAGATCGATGTCGAACTGCCAGCCATATTAGATTATCTCTGTTAGAATCCGTTTTCCTCCGTTTGTCTTTCTATAAATGAAAATATTAAGTTGCAGGAATAACACTTGGAAGCCAAAAACCAGACCAACAGTTGATGAATAACCTTTTCAAAGAGACAATTACAAGGATTTAAGATACCTAACCACCAAAGTAACTAACCTAGAAATGGCATACCGAATGATGGGTTTACACGAAAAGTAGTCAGTTGCTCGGTCTACTCTTTTTCAAACCTTGTCACTCGGTAAAACTGAATTTTCCTGCTACGCTTCATCAGGGATAGCAATAGGCGAACTTTTAATCCCCTTGTAAAGATCAATCATCCTGGCAATCTACCGGAAAGGTTCCAGCAAAACTCGATCAAAGGTGCTCGAAAATGATATTTCTTTACCCCGTTCCACACCACAATTCGCAAGTAAACCCAACACCTCATTTCTAAACATCTATGCAACTACCTAATCTAGACTCTTCACCCCGTTCGATCACAAAAGATATCCATTGCCAAAAAACAGTGGAGACCAATTTTGAGAACACAAGCATAATTAACTATCCATCAAAATTACATATGAATGGTATCTTCTTACCTGTAAGTATACTTGCTTACTGGCATTGAATCAGCAGGCTCTCCATTCATATCAATGACCCCAGACAAGCTTAATCGCAGACCAGAAAAGATTTTCTAGTTCATTCTCGCACCTCCGGAGAAAAAGTGGCTCTATCTTCACTGCTCATCCTAAGATCTTTAATATATTGTGACAAAGAAAATAAATCCCTTTTCCTTCCTCTACCAAGATTTGAGGAAGGGAGAGACCTGAAAATGATGAAAGATGACAAGCGAAGTTCAACAACACAACATGTCATTACCCAAATGGCACCGACTATAGAGTGGGTCCCACCTTGGTGGTGTTTGCGGTCAGATGTACGCAATCTTACCCTTGTTAGTGATAACAAAGAGGTTATTTTTGATTGACCCTATAAATATTTGTCTTATAGATATATCATATAAGGGATCAATAGAAAACTTTAAAACTTCATGAACTTGACCAAGCAATTACCTTGCATCAGGACAGAAGGGCCATTCCTCTTTTATACAATCCAAACTTGCATCTTCCTTCCTCATCCGATGTTGAGACCTGCGTCCTCTCATTATTTTCGAAAGTTCTTTTATCGAGGAAGAACTACTTGCCTCCATCTTCTCCGCCAATATCGCCACCTTCTCCAACATTCTCCATCCCACAAGCCTCTTCCTCAACACCTCAATAGTTGAAGAATAAGGTGGGATTCCTTCATCAATCATTATCTCAAAGTATTTACATGCCTCGTTTAGCTTCCCTTTCTTAAGAAATCCATTGATCGTTATAGCATAAGTCGAAACTGAAGGATAAAATCCCCTGAGTGACATGTTATCCCACACAGCTTCAACCCCATCAAATCTCTCAATTTTCATTAACATTTTAAGCAACATATTATATGTATGGCTATTTGGCTTACAGTTTTCTTTGTCCATTCCAGACAGCAATCTCAGAGCTTTATTAACCTCATTATGATCACAATGGAAACCCATGATCGCATTAAAACTCCACGTATCTGGACTAACTCCTAATTTTATCATATCATCCAAAAGTTCGTAAGCCTCATCAACCTTATCATATTCACAAAGCTTCTTAATTACTATATTATAAGTATACAAGTTAGATACGAACTTATATCTCTTCATTCTATCAAGCAATCCAAAAACCGAGTTAATATTACCTATTTTACAGTAAGAACGAATAAATACCATATAAGTAAAAGCATCAGGAGTAAGTCCCTTGGACTCCATTTCTCTAAACATAGTGTTTGCCTCATCTAAGTTCCCTCCATTGCACAAGGCCTCCAACAAACTAGTATAAGCAGTAACATCAACTTTACACCCTCTGTCAAGCATTTCATCAAACACCTTACGTGCTTTCCTTGAATCACCTACATTACCCCAACCCCTGATCAAAATTGTATAAGTTTTTACACCCACGTCAAATTTACACTTCATTTTATCAAAAATATCTTGCCCATCTTTAACAAATTTCTTCCTACACAACAAATACAAAAGATGATCAAGATCATTCAAGCTTGGTTCAAGTCCAAATTCAGACATTCGATCAAAAGCTCGAATTGCGTCATTAGGTAAATCGGCTCTACAATAATTACTAAATATAACCCAGAAAATGTTTGGGCAAAGTTCAAAATTTTGAGATGATTTCAACTCAGAAAGCAAATCCCAAATTAAATGAAACTGCTTCCTACAACCCAGAACATCAATAAGAATCTTGTAGGTATTAGTATTGGGTTCAAAATCAGGAGACTTTTTAGCCCAAAGAAAGAATCTGTGAACAGGGAATCCCAGATTTCTAGTTCTTTTCAAAACTTGATCAACTAAATTGGTGGAAAGTTTTGATGAAAAAGGTGCAAGTGCAGATTCAATGTCGTGGTGTGGATCACGACAATCACTGAGAATGCGAGAGACGGTGTTAACATCGTTGGGAGATGCAAGAAGTGGTTTGGATGAGAATGGACGAGAATAATGGAGAAAAGAGAAGCCATTAGAGGAGGAAATGGAGAGGATGCGGAAGAAAAAGATGGAAAATGCTCTGCATCGGGAGAATAGTGTCATTTTAGATTTTCAGTGGCAAGTATACTTGTGTTGGTTGTTTGAATGCAAGTTAGTTGTCTTTCATATGTTCTCTTAAAAAAAATTGAATTTCAATAATTAAGTTTTACTTAATTTAATAGAAAATAAGTAATTAGTAATTACCTTACAAAAAATCATACGATCATAAAAAATAATTGAGTGTTTTTTCAGTTTTTCTCTTGAAAAGTTATAAAGCGAGTATGGGATGGAATGAAATTGATATAAAACTAGTATAACATAAATATGAGATAGCTAAAATGTTTGTCGTTCGGGTTGAGACGGATAGTGGTTAGTGGTGGGAGTTTAGACACACCACACCCTCATAAAAGAAAATACACAATACTATGCTAATTTAATGGAGTACTTCCTATGTTCCACAATATGCGTTAGTGAGCGTTACATTTTACTAATAACACTATTTATCTCTAATTTTATTATGATAATCTTGACTCATGCATAAGAAATAATATAGTTATATGGGATTTTGCTGTATTCTTCCTAAAACCTAGTTTTTTAAAATGTAATTCTCGTAATTTTTGATTTAGTCAAAATAAAGATATCTAATATCAAATCAAAATATATACTATCAAACTACATACAAAAATTATAGCAAGTATTGAATAACAAAAAAAAAGTACGTGATAACAATATCAAAACTTTAGTCCAACAAATTGGTGTCGGATTACTAAATTTAAAACACGAAAACTTGGACGAGACGGTTTCATTACGAGACCGTCAATTTGGGCCGACCCAATTCGCGCGTGTAACAACATTTTCATTTTCTGGTCATTTATCAATTTTGACCTTAAAGGTATCAATTTTAAAAATTAATACTTTTTAAGGTCAAAATTAATACCTTTAAATCAAAATTGAAAAATGCCCAGAAACTACAAAAAATGCCCAGATGACTACACGTCTAAAACCAACTAAATTTCAAATATACTTCCTCTGTTCTATAATACTTGTTAATGATAGTGATATTTTTCCACACAACATATCACACTCGGTGACAAATAATAATTATGAAAAAATAATTATGAAAAAAAAGTCCAAAAACTCCAAATGTGGACTTATAGCACAAATATAACAAGTATGACCTTTTACGTGCTCCCATGAAATAAATTGACATAACCCTATGAATTCTGGGATAATAATCGACAATTACGCGCATTTCACTCACTGAATCCACCAACTCATCGTCCAATTCACCTCCCATTCCCCTTAAAATCCTCATACCAGACGAATTACGATCTTGTTCGCTGTTTCTTCGCATTTAATGATTTGCTCTCTTCCTTTTATTTCTCCGATTTTATAGTTGGGATTCAATTTGTTTAAAGCAATTGACGGGTGCAATTTTTGCTAATTATTTTGAAAATTAAGAACAACAAAAATGGCGCACATTTTATTACATGGAACTTTACATGTTACCATTTATGAAGCTAATGAGCTTCACCATGGAAACGATCATGGTGTCTTCCGCAAGGTAATTTTTCACTTCTCTATTCAATTTGTTGTTTATTTATTTATTTTTGGATCATTTGGAATTTTGTGTTTTATGTTCTTAGATTCGGCTAATCAAGTTTTTCTTCATGTTTTTTACTTTTTTATGCAATTGTAATGTGTTTGGAGTCATCGTCGTGGGTGTGACCTGATTCAGCCTTGATCATCAAGGGGTACGTTAGTGGACGACGATATATTTTCGGTTTTCGTTAGAATTTGAGTACCTGTAAATTGTGATGTTTGGCCACTTTTTCATGTGAAAACTTTATTGAATGGAATTATGCATTGAGGTCGTCATCGCAATTGAGGGTTTCATTTTCCTTTTGATAATGCTGATGCAATTTGAGTACCTGTGAATTGTGATGTTTGGCCACATTATTCAGACTTTTGTGTTTAATGTTTTATTGGCCGGTTCTTTCGAAATGGACAAATGGTTCTCCTTGTTATATTGTTATTTTGCATATTCTGATATATTATAAGGAAACAAACTATTTGTTAAGGTTGCGTACGTTCGACCATCCTAAACCAACCATTGTTATATAACGTGAAACATAGCCACGTTTTGTGATTCGGGAACGTCCATCCCCAATCACCACGAACGCGGTTCAATTTGCTCAAAGTAACGTCTTGGTGTAGAAGACCTTTCTTAAAATATACTTTGGCTTTCATTTACAAATTAAAGAAAATAGAAGTTTTGAAAAAACGAGATGAAACCTATAAAACTAAAAAAAATCCACTTAAAAACATCTCCTAAAGCAAAAAAATCATTTGAATTTAATTTTGTTTTCAAATATATTTTTAATATATAATGTATCTCATACCCAATTGATCTCGAGTCAATCTAGGTTGCATTCCTTGTCCCGTTCCAAACCGAATGTCATTTCAGGTAACAATGTTCTTAACCCCACCCTAGGTTTGAGCCACTTAATAACATTGGGGTAATGAATGTTGTTGTTGTGCATATTCTGATGTATTGCCCAATTCTTTATTTGCAGCTTATGGCCAATATTGAGGAGACTGTTGGTATTGGGCAAGGAACTCCTAAAATGTATGCCACTATTGATCTCGAAAAAGCTAGAGTTGGTCGAACTAGAAAACTAGAAAATGAACTTGTGAACCCCAGATGGTATGAGTCTTTTCATATATATTGTGCTCATTTGGCTTCAAATGTTATTTTCACTGTGAAAGATGACAATCCTATTGGAGCAACTTTAATCGGAAGAGCTTACATACCAGTTGAGGAAATCGTTGGTGGGGAAGAAGTTGACAAATGGGTTGAGATTTGTGATAAAGATAGGAACCCTCTTGACAGTGGTGCTAAGATTCATGTGAAGTTGCAATATTTTGAAATCACCCAAGAACGCAGTTTCAATCATGGTATTAAAAGTGGAAAATATCCTGGAGTTCCTTACACCTTTTTCCCACAGCGGAGAGGGTGTAAAGTTGCTCTGTACCAGGATGCCCATGTCCCAGATAATTTTATTCCAAAAATACCTCTAGCTGGTGGAAAATATTATGAGCCTCACAGGTGTTGGGAAGATATCTTTGATGCAATTACAAATGCAAAATATATGATTTACATTACTGGATGGTCCGTATACACTGAAATTGCATTGGTCAGGGACTCTAGGAGGCCAAAGGCTGGTGGTGACATTACCCTCGGTGAGCTTCTTAAGAAAAAGGCAAATGAAGGTGTGAAGGTCTGTATGCTAGTGTGGGATGATCGAACTTCTGTCGGTGTGTTGAAAAAGGATGGTTTGATGGCAACACATGATGAAGAAACTCAGAAATTTTTTCGTGATACCGAGGTGCATTGTGTGTTATGCCCCCGAAATCCTGATGATGGTGGAAGCATAGTTCAGGATTTACAGATTTCTACTATGTTTACTCATCACCAGAAGATAGTTGTGGTCGACAGTGCAATGCCCGGGGGAGGGTCAGGTAAGAGGAGGATCGTGAGTTTTGTTGGGGGCATTGATCTTTGTGATGGGAGATATGATACTCAGTTCCATTCGCTCTTTAGGACACTTGACACTGTTCATCATGATGATTTCCATCAACCTAATTTTCCTGATGGTGCAATTACTAAAGGCGGGCCAAGAGAACCTTGGCATGACATTCACTCCCGTCTTGAAGGACCCATTGCCTGGGATGTCTTGTTCAATTTTGAACAAAGATGGAGAAAGCAGGGTGGGAAAGACGTACTGGTCCCACTGAGGGAACTTGATGACATTATACCTCCCTCACCGGTTACTTTCCCTGATGACCCTGAGACATGGCATGTTCAGTTGTTTAGATCAATTGATGGTGGTGCTGCTTTTGGTTTCCCTGAGACACCTGAAGATGCAGCCAGGGCAGGCCTTGTTAGTGGCAAGGATAACATTATTGATAGAAGCATCCAGGATGCTTATATCCATGCAATACGCCGAGCAAAGAATTTCATATATATTGAAAATCAGTATTTCCTTGGAAGTTCATTTGCATGGGAGCAAGCAGATGATATCAAGATTGAAGATGTTGGTGCTTTGCATTTGATCCCAAAGGAACTTTCCTTGAAGATAGTTAGCAAAATCGAAGCGGATGAGAGGTTCACTGTCTATGTAGTTCTTCCAATGTGGCCAGAGGGAATACCGGAAAGTGGATCAGTTCAAGCAATATTAGACTGGCAAAGGAGGACAATGACAATGATGTATAAGGATGTTATTGCTGCTCTAAGAGCTAAGGGTAGTGACGAGGATCCAAGGAACTACTTGACATTTTTCTGCTTGGCCAACCGCGAGGTGAAGAAATATGGTGAATCTGAACCTTTAGAACAGCCTGAACCTAACTCTGACTACCAAAAAGCCCAGCAGAATCGTCGGTTTATGATCTACGTTCACTCAAAAATGATGATCGGTATGTTCTTGGTACCTTATTCTTCTCTCTTTATCTAGTCCCTTCCCCATCTACCTTGACCTCTTTGAATTTATTTTATAGCCAAAATAGGTTTATAGAGCCAAATGTGCCTCGATTGTTTAGGTGGACAGGTCATTCTCCCATTTTTAACTAAACTATTTTTCATTGTTATTTTAGGGTCAGGAATATACAGGGCCAACAGGGGTAATAGTATTTAAAAATAAGGATGCTCATTTGTTTGATTTTTCCATTATGAATATGTTTTTAATTCTACAGTTGATGATGAATACATTATTGTTGGATCTGCCAACATCAACCAAAGATCAATGGACGGTGCAAGGGATTCTGAAATAGCGATGGGAGCCTACCAACCACATCATTTAGTAACAAGGAACAAGCCAGCGCGAGGTCAAATTCATGGTTTCCGAATGGCTCTGTGGTATGAGCATCTTGGGATGCTAGACGAAACTTTCGGCCACCCTGAAAGCAGCCAGTGCGTGGAGAAGGTGAACCGAGCTGCAGACAAGTACTGGGATCTCTATTCAAGCGAATCTCTTGAGCGTGATTTGCCTGGTCACCTGCTTCGCTACCCTATCGGTGTTTCTAGTGAAGGAGACATTGCAGAACTCCCAGGCTTTGAGTTCTTCCCCGACACCAAGGCCCGGGTGCTTGGTACTAAATCTGACTACCTTCCTCCGATCTTGACTACCTAATTTAGTTTGTATATTGAAAGGTAACCACCAATTTCTCATGCTTTTATGGAATAGAAAGTGAAACTAGGCAGGGTAATATAGCGATCTTTTGAGATAGCTCGGCTAGTTTAAGTTTCTGCATCGAGATTTTCGATTTTTCAGCAAGTTTTTCCATTAATGGTATGGTCTTGGTGGTTACTACTCATCATGATATATTGGCATTGTTGTTCTGGCAACAGAAGACTAAGATTGTTGACATAATTTGTATTAGTTATCCTCATATGTATTTTGTTGTGAAAATTTCTTGTTAAATTTTACCCCATTTAGATAGCCTGACATGTTTTCTCTTTTATGAGGCAATGAAACAACACCTTTGATTGTTAGAGTGTATTCCTAACAAAGCTTGGTTAAGTGTTCATTTGTAACCCACATATAAGTTGCCCCATATCGTAGAAAGAAAAGAGTTTAGAGTAACCCTTGCTACTACCAATTAGTTTCAGTAATTGAATCTACTTTGAGTTTTAATATGGATTACATCTTCTCCTTGTTTGGTTTGTTTAAGCCCATTTTATATGTTTGGTTTGTTTAAGCCCATTTCATAAATTATATCTAAGCTCAATTTGGATCTTGTTAATTTGATTTGCATACAAAAAATCATGTTTAACCTTGATTCGTTGTTATAAACGAATATTCATTCTCCAAAAGAAAAAAAAAGATACTCTGTGATTATGGTTGGTACCTAAAATGTTTGATCTTACACAGCCAATGTCATATTATGTTGGAATGATCATACATAATTGTATTGTCTATTATTATTATGGTTGGTATCTAAAATGATTGATCGTACATAACCATTGTTATATCACATATTCACATTGGGATGATTATACATAATCGTACGGTCCATTTGATTATATTAAATTTAAAATATAAATTTGAAGTGATAGACAGATTGGTCATTAGGTCATACATAGTGGTTGGTAATTTGGTATCTAAAATGATTGATCTTATGACTTGATTAACATAAATGTTGTTTAAGAGGATTTTCCAAGAAGAGTTTTCCTATTAGAGAATTAAATTATTTCCGTTCCTTTTTCATCTATTAATTTTTCCGTTCCTTTTTCATCTATTAATTTTTTCAATGTTTAATTGGATATATCCATCTATGAAAGAAAATGTTTTAAAGTGTGATGTTTTTTTTATGATAGGAAAAATTATTGGAAAGCTAATAATAATGCATTATTGAAAGGAAAATATTTTGGGAAAATTATTAATTATGTTGTTCGATGTATTTATTTATACAAAGAGACCAAAAGATGTTCAATAGGATAGTAAAGAGTTGCAATTTACAAAAAATTACATTGACATGTTTATGCCGGACAAAATTCATACATTGAATGGTGTGAGAACATAAGAAATTGTAAGAAATTATTACTAATGATGCAATGAAAATAATTCATTTTATGAGATAAATGATGAAGTATTAAAGAATTGGTTAAAAGAGATTTGTATATGATTTGTGTTGACTTGGAAAAAGCATACAATAAGGTAATAAGAGAAATACTTTGGTGTGCAATAACAAAAAATTTTCCAAAAAAGACATTAATATAATGTCAGGTATGTGTCGAGAAATAAAGATATATGTTTGGACATGTAGAGGCATAACATAATTTTCTATTCACAATTGGTCTTCATCAAGGCTCGCCTTTAAGTCCTTTTCTATTGCAAGTTTGCAGCGGTCCTTGATGAGATAGCTCGATTGATACAAGGAGACGTGTTTTGGTGTAATGGTGCATATTGTTTTGTTGATGACATTTGTTTTTGGTAGATGAGACAAGGGAGGGAGTAAATGCTAAGTTAGAATAATAGAGGTTGTAGACAAGCGTAAGTACGAGAGTTCAAATTAAGTCAGAGTAAGACATAATACATGTAGTGTAACTTTAGCATTAATGAGATAACGCGAGACTCTATAGAGTTATATGAGAAAGAAATCAATCCAAACGGATGCTTAAAAAACTTTGGGTCTATATTTTAGAGTAATGGGGGAGTGAAGACAACCAATAAGATGTGACTCATAGAATTAAGTGTAGGTGGCAAAAATAAAGAGCGAATAATGGGATATAATGTAATCGAGATGTATCCTTAGAGCTAAAGGATAACCTTTATTAAAAAGTCATTTAGACCAATGCTAGTATGCTACTATATGGATCAAAATGCTAGAGTTTTAGAAGTGATCATAGGAAGATGGGAGTATTGGAAACAAGAATGTGATGAGTGAGCATATCTTGAGAGATATAATCAACATGAAAATATAAGAAAGGGTGTAGAAGTTGCAAATATCTTTTGGGATGATTTGGGCATGTACAAAGATGAGGTATTAGCTTCAACTTTTCATCCTTCAGGTTCCTTTCATGTGAAGTAGGTATTTAGGGTATATTAAGTAGGGGTTATAGTATGTTAAGTAGGGGTTCATAAACTATCAAATAGGAGTTTAGGATATGTCAAATATAGATTTATAATATGTCAAATAGGAATTTAAGGTATGTCAAGTAGGAGTTTATGGTTAAGACACTTATTTTAGTACTTAAAATTACCTACTTTAAATATATAAATCACATACTTTATTACTTAAAAATACATACTACATAGTACATACATACCTACTTCAGTACTTAAAATGTACCTAGATTAAATGATTAAAATGAAGTACATACTCTTGTTCTCAAGAGTCTCTCATCCACCTACTTTATCCTTAATTCTTAATCCTTCCTTAAACTATAAAAAGAGCCTAAGAGTGAGACACTGTTCATTTTCATTGAAATGAACAGTTCTTTTTCCACCAAGCATCCAGTTCAGCCCTGCCTTTCCACTTCATCTTCCTCTTTTCCACGTTGTTGTCCACCTCTCCACCTTGCTGCTTGTTTCCCATAAAATGAAATCCCATTGTTGATCCTCATTTAATGCTACTACTGTTTTCATTTCATCATACCATCACCATTTTGTCTTCTCCTTCTTCCTTTGTTGCGCAGTGCTTTGTGGCCAGAACTTCATTAATTGTTCTTTCTAGCTCCTCTCTCTTCAGTACCATGTCAAATTTGTTTTGGGTTTTTTTTGTTATTGTTTTTTTTTTTTGGATTTTTATTCCAGATGTTAAGTAGCTGAGCCTGAGACCTCCAATTGAATCACTGTTTTTTGTGTTCAGCTAAACTTAAAGTTGTCACTAAAATAGCTCTCTTTGAAGTATGTACTCTTTTCTTCTCATCTCCGTTTCTCTCCTTTCACATTCATGTGAATTGGGTAAGAAATTCATGTTTTGTTTTTGTTTATTTTATTTTAATTTCCTTCTGTTGTTTGATCTTTGGGTTGATTTTAGTGGGCTTCTCTCTCTGCTCGACACTATTCAACAATCAGATTAGGTCTAACATTTTAGCTGTTGTATGTGTGGGAACGTATATATTGATTTATTCCTATTTCCTTATTTATGTACAGTATATTTAGGATATTCCATTTACCGTATTTAGCTGCTAGAGTATTTTGTATATATAGACTGTAATGGTGGTTAATGAAATATACAGAAAACACATTCAAAACCCTAATTATTCCGCTGTCCTTTAATCTTCATGGTATCAAAGCCCTAGGGTTCAGATCCGGGAAAAACTCATAAACCATTCAAGGTACTCATCATTTACCCAAGTACCTGCAATGGAAGAAACCATAAATGAATCAAAACAAAAATTCTCAATGGAACAACTAGAACAGATGTTCCAAATGTTCCAGAAACTGAACAAGAATACCAACACAATAGAGGGCTCGTTGACAAGTGTTCGGGTCTCTGAAAAACTGACCCACCATAATTACACAATATGGTGCAAAATGATGTACGTGGCTATCAGTGGTCGAGGGCGCCTCAAGCATATCACAGACGCGCCTCCACCACCTTCAGATCCAGAGTTCTCACAATGGGAACAAAGAGATGCCATGGTAGTATCATGGATAATTGAAAATATTGATGGAGACATTGTTAATCAATTTCTTGACTACACTACTGCTCAAAGCTTATGGCAAGGCATCGAAAATTTGTTGAGCAACGGAAGGGACGAACTCCAGATCTACGATCTGAGTTCCAAAGCAGCAACCTTAACTCAAGGCAATGACACAATTGAGGTGTATTATAGTAAACTTACTGTTTTATGGAAGGAGATTGACCGGAGGATGCCAAATCCCATGACTTTCCCAACGGACATAACCGAATTCAACAAATATATTCAGAGACAGAGGCTGTACCAGTTCCTTACCAGATTAAATGGCGATTTGGACAAAGAAAGAAGGGATCTACTCAATAATGACCCCGTACCCACTGTTGAAACCGCATATGCACAAGTTCGAAGTGAGATATCACGCTGGAGGATCATGAATGGCGTCTCATCACTGGGATCGGGTCCCTCAGAGATTGGGTCAGGATTAGCCATGCATAATAAACACCCTCAAAGAAGCGGAGAAGATGATGACCAGAGAAAACTCCGGTGTACCCACTGTGGAGGTTCACGGCACACCAAGGAGAGTTGTTTCAAAATCGTGGGCTATCCTGAGTGGTGGGACGAGTTTCAGAAGCGGCGGGCCGCCACCAAGGCACCGTCAGGACGGACCGGCGGCAAGGCCCACCTAGCAACCATTGAACCACCATCATCACAAGATTTTTCAGGTATGATGGGCTGTGAGGAAGAAGGAGAAGGGGGAACAATAGCAAGCCACGAAACAGAAGAGAGAGAAACAGCCGCACGATGTGAAGGGGAAGGGAGAAACTTTCCTAAAACCACTTTTTATAATACCCCTCAAACCCTAAAAACCCTAACCCATGATTTACCAATCCATATACCCTCCACAAAACAGGGTGGAATTTCTCAAACTACCCAATTTGGTTTGGGAAATTCTGGCCCAATAAACAAACCCATTTCCATGAGTTTCCTTAGCCACAAAAATAAAACTCCATGGATATTTGACTGCGGGGCCACAGATACTATGACCTTTGACCCTTGCGATCTTATATCCACACACCCCACTACCCGTACTCATATCCAAACAGCCAATGGTGAACATGTGTCGGTGGATCAAGCGGGACCGGCTAATATTACACCCTCTCTTCACATTAAAAATTGCTTGCTTATTCCCAGTTTATCTCATAAACTTCTACCTGTTAGTCAGTTAACCAAAGAACTAAATTGTACTGTTCTCCTAACTTCTGGTGATTGTATTGTGCAGGATGCTCAGACGGGGACGATCATAGGCGTGGTACTGAACGAGATGGACTATACTATGTTGATGAAGTGATCCAAACTGGTTGTTCGATGCTTGCTCATGGTACTCCTGCTCACCAATTGTGGACATGGCATAGACGTTTAGGTCACCCATCTCTAAGTTATCTAAAACGTCTTTTTCCTGTTTTTTCTAGTTGTAATGAGATTTTTGATTGTGAGACTTGTGTATTGGCCAAGAGCCATAAACATTAGTATTTTCCTAGCAAAACTCGTGCATCTAAACCTTTTGATTTAGTACATTCTGATGTGTGGGGCCCAGCTCCGGACATTAATTCTCATGGTTATTCATATTTTGTCTTATTTATTGATGATTGTACTCGTATGTGCTGGGTATATTTCTTGAAACACAAATCCGAAGTCTTTGATGTTTTTGTGCGTTTTTACAATATGCTTGTTACCCAATTTCATGCTAAACTTAAAATTCTTCGATCTGATAATGGTGGTGAATATATGTCCCTCGCTATGAAATAATTTTTTCTTGAACATGGTCTAATTCATCAAACTACATGTCCGGATACCCCACAACAAAACGGGGTGGCTGAACGCAAAAACCGTACCCTTCTTGAGATCTCTCGGGCTCTCATGTTAGTAACCAGAGATCACTATTGAAAACATAGTTGATTCTACTCCTCAGATCACTCTAGTTCCCGAGCATCCTCCTGTTGAGCAAGAGGTAACTGTTGAATCTCCTCCCCTCTTTGAGATAGCTAATGATGATATTACAGATGTTGGTGCTAGTCTTGATGATGTTTCCAGGAAATATGAGTTGCCGCCTAGGAGTACTAGGGGTGTTCCCCCTAGGAGATATGACCCAGAGTTCGAGTCTCAAAGGTCCCGTTATCCTACCAACAAAGGAAACAATAAACAGTTGTCACAAACAGCTATTGCTTTCAATACTGCTCTTTATTCTAGTTCCCTTCCGAGATCTACAAAAGAGGCTCTTTGTGACCCGAAGTGGAAGAAAGCCATGGAAAAAGAAATTATTGCCCTTCAGAAGAACAGAACATGGGAGAAATGCATCCTTCCAAATGGGAAGAAAACAGTAGGATGCAGATGGGCATTCTCAGTTAAATATCATGCAGATGGGACCATTGAGAGGTACAAGGCTCGTTTGGTTGCTAAAGGGTATACTCAGACATATGGAGTTGATTACTCGGAAACTTTTTCACCGGTTGCGAAAATTGATACTATTCGGGTACTCTTCTCTGTAGCAGCAAATAAGGATTGGCCTCTATATCAGTTTGATGTGAAGAATGCATTTCTTCACGAAGAGATCGAAGAAGAAGTGTATATGAAACCTCCACCAGGATTCTCAGAGGGGTATAATCAGGGTGAAGGATGTAGGCTCAAGAAGGCACTTTATGGTTTGAAGCAATCTCCCAGGGCCTGGTTTGGAAGATTCACTGCAGCCATGAGACGATTTGGGTATAGATAGAGCAACTCAGATCACACCCTCTTCCTCAAAAAGAGAGGGGATCGGATTACATGTCTTGTTATTTTTGTTGATGATATGGTAATCACTGGGAACGATGTAAAGGAAATTAATGAGCTTAAAAGACAATTGTTTCGAGAGTTTGAGATGAAGGATTTGGGGAATCTAAAGTACTTCCTTGGGATCGAAGTCTTAAGATCTAGGCAAGGAATATTCATCAATCAGAGGAAGTATATCCTGGATCTTTTAGCTGAAGTTGGGATGATGGATTGTAAACCGGCAGAGACACCTATCGTTACTAATCATGGTTTCCAGATCATTGAAGGGGCAGAGATGGCAGATCAAGACCGATATCGAAGGTTGGTAGGGAAACTGATATACTTATCTCACACGAGACCAGACATTGCCTATGCAGTTGGGGTTGTAAGCAAGTTTATGCATCGGCCTCAGGAAGAACACATGGCAGCTGTGATGAGGATCTTGAGGTACTTAAAGGGAACGAGCAACAAAGGAATCCTTGATAAAAAGAATGAACATCTTGACCTTGTGGGATACACTGATGCAGATTGGGCTAGGGATCGAGATGATAGAAAATCGACATCAGGATACTTTACGCTTCTGGGAGGTAATCTGGTAACTTGGAAAAGCAAGAAGCAGAAAGTTGTTGCCTTATCAAGTGTTGAAGCTGAGTTTAGGGGAAAAGCCAAAGGGGTCACAGAAATTCTATGGATCAAAAAACTTCTCAATGAGCTTCAATGTCATCAAACACAGGCATCACTCTTATACTGTGATAATAAAGCAACCATCAGCATCTCAGAGAATCCAGTTCAACATGACCGGACCAAGCATGTCGAGATTGATAGACACTTCATCAAGGAGAAATTGGAGAATAATATAATCAGCCTTCCTTTTGTCAGATCCAAAGATCAACTAGAAGATATTCTCACTAAAGTTGTCGCATCAGAAGTCTTTAATCATAACTTATGCAAGTTAGGCATTGGTGATCCCACCACCTAACTTGAGGGGGAGTGTGGGAACGTATATATTGATTTATTCCTATTTCCTCATTTATGTACAGTATATTTAGGATATTCCATTTACCGTATTTAGCTGCTAGAGTATTTTGTATATATAGACTGTAATGGTGGTTAATGAAATATACAGAAAACACATTCAAAACCCTAATTATTCTGCTGTCCTTTAATCTTCAGTTTGATCTTGATTAGGAAGTGTTAGTAGAACCCTAGAGACTTAAAATTAAATGATGTTTCAAGAATTTATTTTTTTTGTCAAATTGATGTTTGTTCTTTCACCTTTATTCAATCCTTCATCCTTACTTTGATCTTCAATCTGTCGCTACTCTCCTCATTATTTTGCTTCCTTCTCCAATTGCATTTTGGGATTTGTCTATAAGGGTTTGATCTGTTGAATTTTGAAATATTCTTTTGGGAACCATAAAACATAGAATTTACTAAGACTAAGTAAAGCTTGTTTGGTATTGAATATTGATTAAAAGAGTGAGAAATCAAATGGGTATTCTGTTATATGTGGACAATTTGGGTTATTCTTTGTAATGTTACCTAAAAGATTTATGCTTTCTATAATTGTATTCTTAGAATAAGTTTTATTGGGACAATTTTCTCTGAATTTGAGGATGTATAATTTCTTTTTGTATTAGGCTTTGGATTGGAATGAGGAAGCTTGATGCTTAGATTTTTATTCGAAACTATTCAAATGTGATTTTTGGGAAATTTAGATTGGGTATTTTCATTAGCCTGAAGTTGGTTAGATATTTTTCAAATGAAATTATGAAGAGATTAAGATTGAGAATTTTCATAAGCCTGGAGTCGATAAGAGCTATTCAAATGTTGTTATGATTCATAAGCTTAAGTTGAGAGTAGGTTTGATGAATTTGAAGTTGTGTAAAGTAGTATGAAGCTTTGTCTAGGATTGGTAATATTAGAATCTCCTTATTAGTTCATATTCTAGTGTTTTCCATCTGTGATAGGTTCTTCTTAAATTAGTTGTATTAATGCATTTTGATGATCTTCTTTCTCTTGACAATAATGTTACATAATTTAATTTTATCATTTATTATCAGGGAGCTTATCAAAATCTTACAAAATCTCTAGCATTTATAATTTAAGTTTGATTAATCAAAATGTTAGTGATTAATTAATATATTTTAAATTAAATGGGATTTCTTAGGGGAGCGCGTGCTACCTACTAGTATATTAAAAAACCTACCAGGCTACTACTTATGCATCTTAAAAGACCAACTTAAGTCTATGTGTATGAAAACAAACACTTGTATTTTTTTTTTTTTTGAGTGGATCAAAACAAACACTTTGTATTTCTTTTTCATAATTGTGAATTTTTATCAAAATAAAATAATAATTGAATCCACCATAACGATAATCTAATATATGGAACAATATTGTTTGTTTCTTATTGAATTAATTACAATAATCTTTCATGTCATTAAACAGCTCCATTAGCTTCCATAATGTACTTCTTATTGAACTTATTTTATTTTTTTCATTGGATGAAATTCAGAAGGAATTAAAAAATTGTTAGAAATGTGACTTTAATTTTATAAATAAACAATAAATAAAGTTACAAGTTTGTAGTAGAAAACCAAATTGAATATGACAAGTTCAAACCTTTGCTTAACATACACCAAATGCAATCTTGATCATCGGAAATCACCATATATCGATCATAGTAACAAGAAGATTTTGTTGGATCTTGATATCAATTGTAGGCGAGATGCTTTTTCCTAAAACATCATTTCCTCCCTACTACGGTGCTTGGGAATAAATCGGAAATATGTTCTGAGATACAAAGAATTACACTAACTTCCAAGCACACGGAAATTATAATGATGTAAGAGAAACTTAAGTGGAAGAAGATAAGAAAATTACATACGAGGATTGCAAGTCCTCGATGTAAAATGCTAGAGAAGAAAAGAAATCAGAAATTGCATGTCTCAAATAACACACAAGCCTTCTATATTTATAGAATAGCTCACACCGGTTCATGAAGCAACATATCACTTCATGAAACACGAGGTTGATCCGTGAAACACGAGATCGATTCATGAACACATGTCGCCTTTCACTCAACCCTTACATCCCAAAGAACATGGCTAAAAGTAACCATAATAACTGTAGGAAGTTATTATATAACCATCAAAACAAAGCAAAACGTTACACGAAAATTTTTCGGAAAAACATGTTAGTCGCGGGCCGCGACCTGTGCGCCCCAGAAAACAGAAACTTTTTGTGTATTTTCGCGAGTCGCGAACCAAATCACGAGCCGTGACTTTTATGTTTTGATTAAAACATATAATTTCTAACCTTGGGATATACTTAATTAATTTAATTAAATTTATTTATTTAATCTAATTAATTAACCTTTCCGATAACCACTATATACTCTAAATTCCAAAAAAATTTAATGGAAAAATGTCTAATCATATTGTAATATAATCGAATTATATAGTTCGAATTGTACATAGAATTTCATTTTTTTAAAGAAGTCAATAAATATAGAGACAATTACTAAGAAATACTCCTATAATAGAGTGCGATTTGCAATATTATAAGAAATAAGTTCAAATTTTTTTAATATTTTAATTAAGGAAAAATTACGAAAAATAATCCAATCTTTTACTGATTTCTCTACAATAATCATAACTTAGATTGAACATGAATAATTTCAACTTTGAGGATTATTGTTAAAAATGCACCAAGGTAAAACAAGACATTTTGCATTAAAAAAAATAAAAATGTAAATTATAAAAAGTTAGAAAAAAATTCCTTAGAGAAATCAAGATAGTTTATTTTTTGATTTGAACTGTTAAAATAATTTCAAAATTTTATTTTATTTTTTTTATGGTGTAATTAACCTGCAACAATCGATTATTATTTGGGCAATAATATTCTTGGACAAGTGAACTAAAATTAAGATTATTCATAATTAAAAGTTATAATTATATAAAAATCAATAAAAAAATTATCATTCAAGATAATTTTTTCATCAGAAACTCTTGTGAAAGACTGTCTTTCAAAGCGACGACATCAAAATAAAGTCCACATTTCTGTTTCGTCTTATTTATATTAAATGGGTTATTTAGCCCATATAGTTAATGTGTCTTTCGAAAAAACGGTCTCTCACAATAATTTATATTTTTTCATTAATTAATAGAAAATTCTCCTAGAATAATCCAACTTTTCTATGATTTTTCTACAATAATCTCACTTATTGATTAACTATTGGGTAACTCAATGACCTATTATAGCAGGTACTTCGTCAAAAAAATTAAAAATTAATTTTAAATCATAGAAATTTTTTTAAAATTTACATAATAAATACTAAATAATAAAAAAATCATAAATTATTTTCAACATTTTTTTTGACATTCTAATTTAATTTATCTTTTTTTCTAGGTTAATACCCCTCAAAATTAGGATTATTCATGATTAATCAATACATACAATTATTATTAAAAAATGTAAAAAATTAAATTATTTTTGGTAATTTTTCTTTAATTAATTTATTTGCCTCCAAAAACCGTTTTATTCTCACATTTGTGAGGTGGAATAGCTCAATGTTGAAAAAGTGCTTGCCACCTAATTGTGGGCCCCAACTGTAAAAGTTGGGCCCACAATCACGCACTATAAATAACCCACAGTATGCTTGTCTTCATTTTGCTTCTTTGTTCAACTTTGTCGCCGTTTTCTGGATTTCTCTCTTTTCTCTTTTTCTCACTTCATCCATAAGCAATTCATTCACTTGAAAGAAGATAAAGAGTAAGAAAAAGAAAAAGGGAAGAACAGTCAGATTCTGCATTCATTCCTAAATCTTCCTAAACAAGGCGCTTTAATTAATTACAGGGAAGGCTTTTTAGTTGATCTTATAGTTCTAATTCTCCAAGGTAAATTCTAAATTCTCGATCCCTTTTTTTGTAGTGGGTGGAATTTATTTGGTAATTTTTGTAATGGGTTCTAGGATTTCAGGGCTTTGTGATCCGGGCCTTCCTGAATCAATGTTGTTTGAATTTTGAATGTTGTGACAAAATCTTGGGTTTTGCTCCTTTATTCTTGCTTGAATGGGGTAAGTTTTTTTCTATTGAACAAATCATTGTAACACAATTTTATTGAATTGTATTTGATACCCTTTTAGTAGATAAAGTGAGGAAATTTACTATGCAGATTGAAGTGTGCGATTGATAAGTTTATGTTTGCATTAGGGATTCTTTTAGTTTGAGTTTTGAGTGTTTTTATTGGTGTAAGTTTAATGGGAATGGGTTGTTTGGAAGGTGTAGGATAGGAAAAGGAAAATTTTTGCTTTGTGGTGGAAACCTAAATTTTTTCTTCATGATTGTCTGTTACTACTTGTTATTCTCAATGGGGGTATTCGGTAAAATAGGTTGTTGAACCATTTTTACAATCACAAATTCTTGTGAGACACGGTCTCATTGGCCCATCAGGCAAAATGTAGAGTAAATGTAGGCAATAAACTTTAATGGATTGCGCATGAGAGACGTCTCTCAGAATAACTATCAACTATTTATTGTTTGCCAAACACCCACAATGCTCATTTTTTAGAGTTCGAAGATGTAACATCTTAATGAAGCAGCTATATTGAATTATTTGAATGGGAAATGAGCAAGTTTGGCATCATAATGTTTATGTTCATTCACCAAGCCTTTTAGATGCGAGGAATAGAAGCTTCATTTGTGAATAAATGGTTCTTTGAATCTTCTGCTTATTTGATGTTTGGATATATGCCTTTGTTTGGTAGGAAGAATCTGATAACAAAAGAAAAGGAAAATATCAGTGATTTTTCGGCATTTGGCTTGGAATGAATGAATAAAATGCGAGTAGAAAATTTCTTTATAACTCATCTTCTTTCTACCCTTAACCTTGGAAGATGGGAAGTAATTTGGTAGGATGTATCTTGATTACAGTGTGATACTTGTGGTCTTAGGTGTTATCACATGATTAACTAATCTCCTTGTGAATCTCGAATCACAATAATGAATTATGGTTTGGGCTATTTTGATTCATGAAGTGAATCATGAGTTCCAAAAACGAATTAATTGCCGAATTATGTTGCATTAATCTCATCTATATGTTTAAGATTTAACACACTTCTATTATTGAAATGCTATTTCCCTTCAGGGATGTTAAAAAACTCGACCCACCGGAACTGCCAACCTAAACCTTTAATGGGTGGTCTTTTTCATGAAATAAAGTCCTAGGTATCCATCGAACCCGTTTAGGAATGTTTTTAGCTTTTTTTTTTTAATAATGGCAGCAAGCTAGACGTTAACGTAAAGCATAATGGGTAAAAATAAACTTGATCCCTAGCTTCTCCCTTATTTCTGATCTTTCTTCTTCATTTTTAATTTCTTGTAGCGCTGTATCCCCTCCTAACCCCTCATTTTTTATTTCTTATTTTCCCTAACCTTATCCCTAATCGGAAAGCCTTAACTCCTTGGTCCTAACTACAAAATACAAACAACAGTGGACAGTTTCAGGCTTTAAATCAATATGCATCTTCATTCGCCTCTATTGTCTTGTATTGCTCTCTAAGGTTAATAACTATTATCAAATTTTAGTTGAAGTTAGGCTTTCATTTGTTTGTGGATGAACATGAAAGCATAATTACCGTGTGAATGACATTACATTTTGTCAAAACTAACACTAAATTTTATTCTCATTGCCAACATTTACTATGAATGACCAAGTAAGGTGCTAGAGTTTTAAGATTGGAATTTATCTTTCTTGCATAGTTGCATTATGAAGTGGCATACCTTGGATTTGTTTTGATTTATTTTGTGAAGTGCTTCATCTATCTTCAAAGTATGCCACTTTTGTTACTTGCTTTGTTTTGGTTCAATTTATTAAGGCTCTATTTTCTGGAGAATATTTTATAGGCTAACTTCTTTAGGTTTGGTGCTCAGAACCAAGTAATAGATTATTTCAAATTGATTGATAGTTGTGGGAATTGCAGTTTAAAGGAGTGTGGTTTTGCTTGCTTTAGTCTTATTGATGGACATCTGTCCAACGATTCTTAGTCATATAGAGTTTGGCCCACAACTATTTAGTGTGGGACTTATTAGAAGTGTTTCCTCCGAAGTTGTGTGTATTTTTTGTGCTTTTTGATTAATAAATCTTCTTGAAAAAACCGTTCCTTAAAGTTGTTTTCAAGGAATCTTTCTATTTATTTCACAAATTTTGGATATAATTAATCTTGTACATCCTCATTTTAATATTTATTAATGTCTGTGCTCCCTACATATTTTCAACTCACTTTATCTTAACATTTTTATATAGCTTATGGTCCCCATATGTTTTCACTAACTTAAACACTTTTTAATAATTGTGAATTTGTGATCTCCATATTTGTCCACTAACTTTATTTTAATATTTTTTATATTGCTTATAGTCCCCACTTTTTCTTCATTAAATTTAATATTCAATAAAATAATATCTTTGTCATCTAAAAACTTCTATTTTCTTAATTCTCGTTACATTCTTTGTGAGAACTATAAGGAATGAAGGGAGTATTATTAACCTCTACCTCATTAACAGTTCAAGAAATAACCTAAACGCTGATTCTTCTCAACAAGTCAATGCCTTGTGTAAGCTAGTATCTATAACTATTAACGGCATTGTGAACTTTAGTAGGGATATTGGATAGCATTGAGTCAAATTTCAGATTTTATTGTTAAATTGGACATCGGATTTGATTTATTGTTAATCCATCTTAGAGGTCCTGAAATCGAGCGTTATAAAAGGTTTCTTTATCTTACTTTTGACGAGCGTTATAAAAGGTTTCTTTATCTTACTTTTGATGACTTTCGGCTTGGGGATTTCATACTTATTTGCAATTGTGTCTTGTGTCTGCCAAATGTGTATTCCTAAAAGCATTTATATTTTGTAACAGAGCAGTGGCTGCTTTGCGTGTTGTATTAAGCCTGATTCAATTGCATCATTGGACGAGAGAACGAAAGCCAGTATAAGTCGGCGTCAAACAAGTAATATACGTAGTATCTCTAGGGAGTATTGGACCACAAGTGCATGCGACATGGACATTAGTACAATGCAGTCACAAGGGAGCTTATCATCAATAAATTTATCAGTTCAAGCCCTCGATACACCTTCTGGTGTTGGCAGCTCCAATCCTCCTGAATTTATAAATCACGGCAAGTTCATCTTCATACTAAGTTTCATGTGTAATCTAAATATCTAATAGCTATTTCCTGATCTGTTCTTTTTTTTCTTGGGGGTTGGTTTGAATGAGTTCTTTTGTCACAGCTTATATTTAGATGAGGTCAATTTAGTACAAGCTTCAGCGGATATGCATGTCACATCTAGTGCAATTTTGACCATGTCTATAGAAGGCAATAGGTTTTGTCCACAATCGTCTTCTCTGTTATGCAAGCAATGAAATTTAGAAAATTTCTGCATTACACTCAATGTTACTTTTTTGATTTCTTGATTGAACTGCTTTTTCTTGTATAGGTAGTGTGTTGCTTCAACTGTATCAACCTACAGTAAATTTAACTGGGTTATTTTTAATTTCTTGGGACTTAACTTATATAAACTTTCGGTTTAGGTTATCTACTTATCTACTCGAAATGATTAGTTATCTTTTACTTAGTGCTCCAGATTATATTTACTGTTTTTTTCATCACGATTTGCAAATATGTTGATGGCAGGTCTTCTTCTCTGGAACCAGACAAGGCAACGCTGGTTAGATAGCAAAAATCAAAGTAACCAGGTGCGGAAAGTTCGTGATCCAAAAATTAGGTTAGTTGATTACTCTAAGTCCAAATCTGTTCATAATTCATACTTCCTCCGTTCTTTTTTAGTTGCAACATTGTTGACTGCGGTACTATTCATTAAGCAAATTGACTTTTATATTGTCAATAATCTAAAAGTTAAAACATAGTCATATGAGATCTTGTTTGAATCGTCTTGATTCAAAATTTATTAATTTTGAGGTTTTATAATTTTTCGATATGTATAATTAGAGATATTAAAGATTCAATTCGTACATTGGGGAGTGTGAAAAAGCAAATGGTGCAACTAATATGGAACGGAGGAAGTATAATTTTGCATACATCTATTTTTGATATTTTGGTCCACTATGTTGTTCTCTAGTATAAATTTGAATCCATACGGACAATTAGCATACATCTTATATCGTTTCTTTTCATAAATATCGTATATTATTATAATAGACAACAATGAACATAATATTTTTGAGTAGATTTAAGATTGATTGATTTTTTTATTCATTTAAATGTAATTTTCCGTTTTAACAATTTTCCAAAATTTGATGTCCCTTATCATAATTGATATATCCTGCACCAGAATTATTTCTTTCTCCTCTGCGATCCTTATACCTGCCTTTATTATTATAATCTCAATTCGGAACAATTATTATCACCTCGATTATTATAACCTCCATAGTTATTATAATCGCCTTAATTTATTTCTTTATAGTTCTATTTTAGGTTTGAATCCGTAACCTTTTAATACGAATAAGAACCCTCGCTCCACTCTGGCTTGCATTTTAGATGCGATATTTGTTTCCAAAGATTACAATAATGGCAAGAATCGCAAACAGGGTTTTTGAAATCCTTGACATTTCTGTGCAAAGATACTTGTAATAGAGTTGATGCAATGGCATGTCTCAAAGCACAAAGCCTTGATAATTTGGTCCACTATGTTGTTCACCTAAAAATGCGGTATAATAAGAACAATATTGGGAAAGATGTAATGATAAGCTTTGTGATCTAATTACTATTCTATTAGTCGCAGAACAAATCAAATTCTCTTGGCTAATCATAATTAAAGACCTATGGGTTCAAAAGTCATTCCTCTCGAAAATAATGCCACTAAGAGTGCGTTTGGCTGGAAGGAAATGGAGGGAAAGGAAGGGGAGGGATATTGAGGGATAAAGGATCCCTTGTCTGGATAACAAAATGGCATTATTTGTTAAGGTATTTGGAGGGATTAGATGAATGTTTTTTTGTTAAGGTATCAATCTTTTCCAAAGTTGAAAAGAGTTGAAGGGAAAACTCTTATCTCCCTTCTTTACCTTCCCTTCCCTCGTAAACAATCATGACTTCATTCCCTTTCATTTCTCTGCCCTTCCTTTCCCTTCCCTTCCCTTCCTTCCTCTTCCTCTTCCCTTCCTTTCTTTTCTCTACAAAATGCTATCCAAACAGTGTAAAGGTGGCAAAAGTAAACCTCGCGGAGGAGATTATAATAAGCAAGACGAGTGTAATAAATGTGGAGGTTATAATAACCAAGGGGATTATGATAACCGTAGAGGTTATAATAACCGAGACGATTATAATAATTGGGGAGGTTATATAACCGAGGCATGTATAATAATCCCGGGGAGGAAGAAACAATTTTCGTACAAGATATAATAATTATGATAAGGGACATTAAAATTTGGGAAATTCGTATAAGGGAAAATCACATCAACTATCTCACAACAAACCCAAAGAAAAATGTTTTAAATGTTGAATCAAAGGTCATTGAGCAAATGAATGTCATACTGCCAAACATCTGGCATACCTCTATATGGCATCCCAAAATGGTATAAAAAAAATTAAAAAAAAGCGTAAGAGCAACTTCGTCAAGGACGATTCTCGTCCACCAGACATCAATGTGGTCGATTATTTGGTGGATGATATTCAAAATGTTTATGGCCACATAAAACCACTTATGTTTTTTAATAGTCCTTGCCCTTTATGAAGGTGGCATGACTTGCAAATATTTATTCGTCGTGTTGGCGCTTATTTGCTAATACATAGTAAGTTATTGTGCTGAAAACCGTTGTATTGGTAATCCATTATGAAAAAGGAGTGTTAGGAGCAAATTCGTGCTGATAATCACATTTTTGAGTAGATTTAAGATTGATTGTTTCTTTTATTCATCATATATTCATAGCAAAAGCCTTTCACTATCCATGCACTACGATTCATCACCAATTAAAGACTATCCATAAGTTATTGTTCATATACAATCCTTTTACTAGTTACGGTTCATTCATATATCCGTTCATCAGTTTATAATATATCATTATTTTAACATATATGTTATTTTTTGAATTTTTTCTTTTCCAATTTTTTTATCTTGTCAGCTACCATGGTTTCAACATACTTGATTTATTATGGCCTTGCAGTTGGAATGCAACTTATGAGAGCTTACTAGGGACTAACAAACCATTTGCCCAACCATTACCTCTTACTGTAAGCCACTTTTGTCCATGTATTTTGGTAACCTTAACTTGGTTTATTATAATTTCAAGGCTCTTTTGGTAACCTTACTTCTGACTATGTTCCAGGAAATGGTAGATTTTCTCGTCGACATTTGGGAGCAGGACGGGATGTACGATTAACAAAACCGAAATTTGAGTAGGAAGTAGCACCAAGTAAAAACACGAGCTAATGCTCGAGAAGAAAGGATAGAAATGTCGATGAAACATCATTCATATCATAACTTTTCTCAAATGTAATTGCTCTTTTAAAGTATGAATGAAACTTCTTGTTTGTTCATCTCTACTTTGCTGGGTGAATTTTGATTTATTGCTCTTTGAACTAATGTTTCCGGTGTTGTGACTTGTGATCGACCTAAACCAAGTTCGATTTTATCGTTCCATCCTTTCATTATAAAGGGTCCGACTTCATGAGATAAAATGTAAAGAAGGTCTGGGGAGGCGCAGTAAGAATTGAACCCAATGTTCAGTACGAAGATTTTCTCTTTCTCCGTACATCAAGAATGTTTGTGATTGCCTGATCTACTAAAGATTAATGTAATCTACGTCAGTACGAAGGGCAGGGCAGGGGTAACGAAGGTTGTGTGGTACCTGAGATTTAACTTGAAAGAGATTGATAAACTACTCAGATGCATCTTCTTTTTATGGGAGTCCATTTGCTAAAAACTCCACAGTTAAGCGTGCTTGGTATGGAGCAATCTTAGGATGGCTGACCTCCTGGGAAGTTTTCCTAGGTGCGCACAGTGAGACCAAAATGTGCCGAAAAGACTTGTGTTAGTCTGTGGGGCCAATCTACAGTTTCCATGAGTCGTCACCAGCAATCCGAGGGATCGGGATGTTACAGATTGAACCCAATACCTTACCTAGAGAAATTAGCACATACATTCAACTTCAGACAAGCCACAATTTTATCTAAAGATTGGTTTATTAGTAGTTCAAGTTCACTCTAGCAGCCAAAAAATTAATGTTTGCTTAAATGAATAAGAGATATAGCATATAGGTTTATTATGTAAATTGATCTAAATTAACTACTCCCTCCATCCTAATAAGAATGCACCCAAAATGTTTGGGATAAAATTTATTGGAAATTATGGTAATTGAGTTGAAAAACAAGACAAAAAACAAGTGAAAGATAGAAATAACCGGTCAAAATGGACTGAGTTACAAGAAAGAAAGTGAGATCATTACCGAAAAGTACAACATGAGCTAGATGAACTAAAATAAATGCAAATACACATAACTAAAAAAAGCATTAAATGAGACTTTGGACATAAGTAATATTATATGATTTGTGTGATCTAACAAATTTAAAGAGATGCAATATATTACGAAGAAATCCAAAGATATTCCGTAAATAAATATATAAGTATACAAACCAAATAAGAGATATTATTTTCAAGATTGAAAATCCCAAGTAGTACTTCATAAATATTCATTTTAATAGACTTCCTCTTCCTTAGAGAAATTTATAACGGAAACAAGACCGTCAAAATGGTCAGATTGACACAATACGCTAAAAACATTAAAATCATTAAATTTTTCCAAATAAATAGAATTTTTTTATTATAAACAAACTTTCTTATAAAAATGTGTCAATATACTGATATTAAGGATTTGAAAAAAAAATGTAAATCAAATAATCACAACGTAAAACTTAATAATTGAGTGATCGAATTTAGATGGATGGTATCACGTTATAGTTGGCTTGAGCCAAAATTTTCAATAATTTTGCATCAAATTATTTTTGAGGTACAAATCAAAATTTTTGAATTGAGTTTCAAATCAGATAAAAAATACTTTCAAAACAAAAAAATTATGAGTTCTAAGTAAAGTGTAAAATAAAGAAATTTCCTAATTCATCTCAAAAAAACAAAATAAAATTCTTAGTTAAAAGTTTTAAAACAAAAAAATTGTGAGTTCTAATTTTTTTAACCAACAAGAGTAATTCTGTACAGGTCCTCTCTGGAGAGACCGTCTATAGTATAGACATCTCTCAAGAGTCCAGTCCATATATCCCTTCTAACTTACATAACCATCAATTAATTTTTTTTTAATTTATAAATTGGGACAACTCCAAAACTTGAGACGTCTATTGTATAGACGGTCTCAAGTAACAATTTGTGATTGTATGTATGAGACTTGGTGAAACAAGTACATGCAAGTAGTAACCTCAACTTCAAAAGTAAATATTTAAAATGAAAGTGATTGTTTTTTAAAATCTTGTTGGCCTACCGCCTGCCGCCTATGTCGTCTAATTTATAATTGTCTTATAAAATGATCGGGTTAAAAATAAATTCTATTAAATTGATTTAATACTATTTTAAAATGAGTATTTATAATTTTAAAATAATTATTTTTTTATAGACTTAAAGTGATTAATTATAACCTTAAAATATTCACTTATAATCTTAAAATGAGCAATTAGAGAAATTAATTAATTATATAGGTTTGTCTCATAGTAAGAGAGCCTCATAAATGAGAATTTGTGAACGCAAATATTTGTATGAGACGATCTCACCTTAAAATGCACCTCATACATTACATACTATTACAAATTATTAGCATATAAGCTTTTTATTTTCACAAATTCTTGTGAAAGACGGTCTCTTTGAGAGACCATTACTAATTGGGTTGGCCTATTAGGGAAAATGTAGAGTAAATATAGGCAATAAGCTTTAATGGATTGGACCTAAGAGACATCTCTCAGAAAAACGATCTCTCAAAAGACGGTCTCATTTTAATTATCTCATTGAAAGACGGTCTCTCAAAAAATACCTCACTACTAGAAAGTCGTTGTTTGAGGCCTCATTCACATCCGGGCCTAAAACATAAAAGTATTGAAGTCCAAAACCCATATCTCGTGAAGGAAATAAATGTCCAAAAAGCAGAATTCTTCCGTATGACAAATATTGATTTCATTTTCATTCCAAACTCGTGATTCCATTATTATATGTAACTTATTTCACCTACTTTATTTATACACATTAATTTCATTGTCATCCATATATATATACACACCCTACCAATTCTCGTATTTTCAACCTTAAATTTAGCTAAACTTCAAATTTCAAACCACTTTTTATTTTCTTTTCCTAAATGGCCTTTTTTTCCTTACTATATTTTACTTCATTCCTAACTCTATGTCTTCTAAATTTACCCCTAGGTATTTTATCATTTACTGTTATAATGTCGGATTCTACTGCCCCATCAGCCTTAGTTGATGCACCGCAAATGGGTTTTACTATGAATAAAAATGGTGTTCGAACAGATGCCCATGAGCAAAAGGCAGTTTATGATATTATGCTTGCAACAGGAAATCCGTGGGCAACTGAAATACCCGATGTTTGTCGAGGTCGATGGCATGGTATCGAGTGTATGCCCGATAAAGATAATATCTACCATGTGGTTTCCCTCTCTTTTGGGGCCTTATCGGATGACACCGCTTTTCCTACATGTGACCCGGCCCGAGCATACATATCCGAATCCATTACTAAGTTACCTTACCTTAGAACATTGTTCTTTTACCGTTGTTTAAGTAATACCCCTCAACCTATTCCATCTTTTTTGGGTCGTCTAGGCCCATCAATTCAAACGTTAGTGTTAAGAGAAAATGGGTTGATCGGCCCAATCCCAAGTGAGTTGGGTAACTTGACCAAGCTTCGGATCCTTGATTTGAGTAAAAATAACCTAAATGGTTCCATCCCAATGTCGTTAAGCCATATCAACGGGCTAAGGTCATTGGATTTAAGTGGGAATAGATTAATGGGTCAAATACCTAACTCGGGTTTTCCATCTTTAAATATCTTAGACTTCAACCAAAATCTATTAACCGGCCCAATTCCACCTAGTCTTGGGCTTAGTCAATCTCTAATAAAACTGGATCTTAGTCGTAACAGGCTTTCAGGCCCAATACCTGACTCAATTTTGGGCCTTAAAGATCTAATCCTTATGGACCTTAGCTTTAACCGGTTAACCGGCCCATTCCCAAATTCCTTCAAAAATCTCCAATCACTACAAGCCCTAATTTTAAAAGGCAACCCAATGACATCCACAACAATCCCAAACAACTCCCTAGAGGGCATGGACAATTTGGTCACCCTAATACTATCCAACATGAAACTACAAGGCCCAATACCCACATCCTTAACCCGACTCTCGAAAATTCGAGTCATCCATCTCGACGATAATAAGCTAAACGGGTCGATACCCGAAAGTTTTAGAGGTCTAAAATACCTTAATGAGTTAAGAATAAATAATAACCAATTGAATGGACCACTCCCTATTGACAAAGATATGTTATGGAAAATGGGAAGAAAACTTAGGTTATATAATAATTCAGGAGTATGCTTTAAATATGAAAATGATGGTGATTTTGCTGGTGATTCAGATTTGGTAATGGAATGGGGTATTGGATATTGTAGTGTACATAGAACAAGATCAGTGCCAGTACAACATACACTTAAAAGTATTAGGGGTAGTAACAATGAGACACCCATATTGGTCAATAAATCATCTACACTTGTCTACGAATTTTGGGTAGTCTGTTTGTTGTGTCTTGTTTTTGCTGCCCTCTGGTCATAGAAATTTTTTTGAATCGAGATAATACCGGAGAATCTCCTGTAGGAATGAAGAAAGGAACATTGATTTTCTGTAAGTAATGAGAATCGAAAAGTCTTTATAGGCTAGGCTGACGGTTGATTCTCATTTGATAATAGGAAATTACAAGTAGTTTTGTATTTTTGGTGTAAATGATATGTATATACCTCTACTCCTAACTCCTTGTACAAAGGATTGTATTTCAATTTAAGAAATTAGAAAGATGTTCTAATTGAATTCCTTTATGCCGTGTTTGAGAACGATGATTTCATTTGGAAATTTGAAATTGATTTAAATTTATTGTTTGGAAAATTAAAAATTATCAAATTTGGATTTGAATCAAATTTCACTATGGTTTTTAAAGTAATTAAAGTTATGAATTTAAGAATGACTACCCAAACCTTGTCATTCTCAAATTCTTCATTTATATTTTCATAATTGAAATCTATAATTAAAAATGAAATACTTGTTTCCAAACACTATATTATTTCTTTTATTTTGCATCACTTTTTATTTTTATTTGTTCAATGATTTTTTTTGATGGTAATAGTCTCACTGTTTTTTAAAGTTTTATCCACAAACATGAACTTTCTCTCCATCTTAATCACTAAATCACTAACTTTAATCATTCCTTTAATTTTGAATTTCTAATAAATTTCATCTAATTTATACTAAGTGCAAAATAAGGCGAACAGAGAGACATATAATTTAGTGGACTAATATTCTTTAGGGAAAATAACATTAAAAACTCCCAATTATTCGCGATTTAAACATAAAACTCCCAACAATTGATTATTATTTAAAACTCCCAACTTTAGGCTCATTTTATATTTAAAGTCCAAGATGACTTATAACAGGATAAATTGGTTTTAATTGAGAAGTAGTGGGACCCAATTGTATTTATTAATTACCTCACTTCCTTTGACCTTACACGACACTTCACGTACCCTCCCATTTCAACAAAAGGTAACCGGTTAAAACAGGTTATAAAATGTATCGGTGCTTTATATTTAAGATGGGCCTATAGTTGGGAGTTTTGAATAATAATCAATAATTGGGAGTTTTATATTTAAATCAAGAATAGTTGGGAGTTTTTAAACTAATTTTCCCTATTCTTTAACGCATTTTTGAAATAATATGGCTTTTAAAAATCGTTTTTCTGTTGAGCATCTTAGAGGAGAAAGCGAAAGTAACAAAAAATTGACAAATAATTTGTACGTCTATGAGAATTGTTCAAGTGAAATCAAAACAAATGTGGATCAAACAAGCAAATTGCAACTAGCTAGTAATTTTATAGGATGACTAAAATAGATTAGCAAATCTTATATCAGCTCGTCTCACGGTGAAATATTTTAAGGAGTCTAAAATAAAATTTTTAATTATTAATTTATTAATATTAAACATAATGCAACTAAAACTAAGTATTTTAAGTAAAAAAATAAATGTTATAAATGTTTAATTAATTTAAATAAGCTATTTTGGTGAACTATTTTGTAATAAACCGCCTTAAAAGAAAATTTGTGAAAATGGATTTGTTTGGGCCTTCAACCCATTATAAGCTACAAACTAACTAAAAGTTCAAAGTTAAAAGTCCAAAGCTTTTTATTTGCAAAAATTTAAAATAAATAAGATTTTTAATAAAAAAAAACATGCAATAAGATTCAAATCAAACTTATTCTAAATATAAGCGCCTGATACCCTATAGCACAAGTTGGGGTTTGTTCACACTTAGTAACTGGGAACAAGTCAAACTGGGTTAACATGCTGATTTTAAGACAAGAGTTGTTTGCACTTAGTAAGTGTGAACAGACTGAAAACCTAAAACAGACTATTTACTGTTAGTAACAACGAACAACCTGTTTCATTTTTTTAGTCTGTTTGCACTTACTAAGTGCGAATAGTCCGAACCTAAAGTTTGCGGATTACATGCTTAATTTTGGAATAAGTTTGATTATGATCTTATCATATGCTTTTTTTTGATAAATAATCTTATTTATTCAAATTTTCTATTATTGCAACCACTTGGCCAAACCCACTAAAAGAGGTGTAAGATTAGTTCAAGCTTTGAGAACTTTTTAAGTAGACTTATTTCACAAATTATTATATGAGACAATGTCTTCGAGAAATGCATTAGATATATGAGCTAAATAGCTCAATTAACTAATTAAAGAGAAAATAAAAATATGGGCTTCTTATTTTAAGACTGTCTGTTTAAAAGACGGTCTTTCACAAGAATAGCTGAACTTATTTAATAAAAATATTAAAGATAAGACTGGAATAAAACATTTCCTAAGATAAACTTCTTTTGTGCTAGTCTACGGTAAGGGTAATAGCAAACAAAAAGATACGGTCAAAAAGTCAAGTAAAGCTTTGTTCGCTGTTTAGCAAATAAGTGTTTAAAAGAAAGGAAAAGTTATCTCTTCTATTTAGTGTTAGTAACAAGTCAAAATTAAGTTATTACTTATAATCTAAAATTAATCACTTATAATTTTAAAATAATTAATTATAAAAATAAATTAATTATATGACTCTATTTCATGATGAGACAATTTTTTACGAGACTTATTATTTATTATTGCTCCCATGCTACATGAATTCCTCCCATTGTTTTGAAATATGTTACATGTTTTAAGGAAAATAAGAGAATCTACAACGATTGAGAATGTTATTCCTGATGTATTAAGGAATTATCAACGTCGAACTAGTAATTAAATACATAATTCATCAAAATATGTTGGTTTATTTGATGAATTTGATTTCTCTCTCAATATAATGCTTAAATAAATTGAATTTCACACATTTGCTAAACAGCAAATCTCCTGAGAGATCGTCTTTTTGAGAGACGCCTCTCAGGCCCAGTTCATTAGAGTTTGATGCTTACTCTTACTCTATATTTTTTTATAGGCCGACCCAATTAGAGTTGATTTTTCAAAAATACTGTTTCTAACAAGAAGTTGTGTTTGCTAAAAGTACATGTCAGTGGCTGCAACTTACCGGAGAAACCAAGTGTTACATACTAAAAAATAGAACTATTAGTAGTGTCGATTATTTTTACAATGAGTAATTTAATTCTACCTTTAGCGTTAAATTAATGAGCCTATGAAATTTTTTTATAATTATATAGGAGTATATTTTTGTTGTTTCTCATGCTTGTCCTAAATTATATAGACGAAATTATGAGACTTACAATTTTTGGAGTATTAGAACGATAGATTGAAAACTTAGGTAACTTATGTTGGAGTTTTGGCAAATAGTTGATAGTCAATAGCTAATTGAAATGGTTGATTTGACAAGCTTATTTTATCAACTGAGTTGACTTGCTAATCTCGATAACTCTGGTAGCAATAGTTTGTTGTAAATTAGTTGACTAATAATATACTAACTCTGACATTATATAATTTAACCACTCAATCATTTTATATCTAAATAAATTTAATTTAACAATAGTTACTTCAACAATCTAATAAGCTATTTTGTTAAAGCACACCTAATTGATAAACGACCCCCAATCTTGTGCAAATTTTTTAACAGTCCGTCTTGTATGAGACCGTCTCATGGTGAGATGATCTTAAAATAAGAAGTCTGTAGATTAAAAATTTCTATTATTAAGCTATTTAACTCGAATACAAAGCATGTTTCAAGGTGAGATAATTTGAGAATTTTTAAGACATGTACTTAACGGATTCATTATGCCATAATTGCCATTGCTAGGTAAAAAAAGAAAAAATTACCAGAAATAATACAACATTTGACTTATTTCCCTACAATAATACCAACTTTTGATTAACCATGAATAATACTAACTTATGGGGGTGTTTCCCTAGAATATAACTAACATGTTAAAAATCAAACTATAGGTGATTATATGACCAAAAAAATTAGTAAATTAATTAATAAACTAAAGTTGGTATTATTCTAGGAAAAAACACCGTAAAGTTGTATTATTCATGATTATTCAAAAGTTCCTATTATTATAGGAAAATTAACACAAAGTTGTATTATTAACCGTAATTTAAAAAAAAGAAAAAGAAATCAGCTTAGCCGCTCTATCAAGGCACACCGCACTATATAAAAAAACCAAATTCCCTTTCCTTTCCTACAAGAAGCCACAAAATCCTCCCTGTCTAGCTTATATCTATCCTAAAAGAGAAAACCTTCCAAAAATCCCTACTCAAAAACCCTAATTTTTTCAAATTTGATTCATATAATCTGAGTACTTTTCAAGCCTCAGAGGATTCATCTCTGAGATCGAAACCTTTTGAAATTTATTAAAATGTCTGCAATTTTATGTGGAAAGAGATCTCATTTTGAAGAATTACCAGATTTTTCTACTACACCTGTTTCCAAAAAGATTCGCTGTTCTTCTTCTCCTGTAAGATTTTCACCTTTTTCTCCGCCTTCTCGCTCTCTTCTTGACAAGCTCAGGGAAGCCTTCCCTCTTATGGACCACCAGGTTACTTCTTTTTCTCTAAAAAGTGCTAATTTTTCTTTTCAACGTTATGTTTCTTTTATCGAATTGGTTGGACAATTTGATTTGTTTGATTAAATTGTTGGGTATAGCGAAGCGTTTGATTTATTAATTCTGATTCTTAATTGAAGTTGTATATTGATTTATCGATAAATTGGAGTTGCTACGGCCTACATGGATATATATCTTTCTTTAAGATCGATTCCGTTGTGATGTTTGGAAGAGTTTAATTTTGGGTCTTAAAATACAAAGTTTCTCTAGATTATCACTTTTGGCTGGCGTTCCTGATTCGCCACCTAATTCACAAGTTACCCAATAAGATAAATTAACTTGGATTGTTTCAATCTGTTATTCGCAAGGTATTAGTAATAAAGAATACACGGCTTTACTCAACCCCATCTAATTAGATTAAGACTTTGCTTTTCCACCGCCTTCACTTTCGTTTGCATACTTCTTCGACACCTCTTGTGAAGATTGAAGTTTGTATTTTATTGATGATATATCGTATGTGTATAGCTAGGGTTGGGGTAGCAGATATAGATTCTAATCAGCAGGGAATCCAAGAAGCTAAGTGGGATGGTTGGTTAACACTTATCAACCAACTTGGTTGCGTTTCTTTTACCCAATTCTTCTAACAGTGTTTTTAATCAAATGACCCGTGCCCGATCTTATTCAAGATTCCCCTTGGTTGTGTTTTTGTTCTGAATGATAATTTAATTTGTAGTTGTGTTGTCTATGGTTTGGTTAATTTCTGAGCATTGTAAATTCCTAATAAAATGTGCATTTTGCGTACTCTTATTCAAATAAAATTTTTTGCACTCTTCTTTGAGCAGGTTCTGGAGAAAACGTTGGAAAAATGTGGTGATGATATTGATGCTGCCATTAAGTGTCTGCACGAGTTATGTATAGGAACCTCTGGTGAAACTTTGGGGTCTCTAAATCATGTAGATGCACTAGCAGAGCAAGGTCTGTACTTTGACAGAGTTATTTGTGCAGATTTGAGTTTTGCTATCTGACAATAAAAAAGAGCATTTAGATAACAAAATATGTTGTCTTTGTAGGTAGTTTGTCTGCTGAGGAACAACCAGTGCCTACTGCAGATTGTTCTACCCAGAACGCGCTCCCAACAGATGGTAGTCAATGGGTGGAATTATTTGTTAGAGAGATGATGAGTGCATCGAGTGTAGATGATGCACGAACTCGCGCTGCTAGGGTTCTGGAAATTCTTGAGAAATCAATAAAGGACCGTGCAGCTGCTGAGGTTTCTGAGAACTATCAGAAGGTACTGTGTTTGATCTTGTATTGCATAATGTAGCTCTAATACTTGTGTCTAATACAATTGTTAGATGTCAATTGCCAACAAGAGGCAACCATATCTTATGCCTTCTTGCTTCTTAATTGTTGCATTTATATGATTGTAGAAGTATGTTTTGACAGGAGATGTTGATTTGCAAACTGATAAATAAGATGCATGGACAGGAAACAATCAACTGCATTAGCTTTTTCACTATTATTCATTATTCTAGTTGCTTGCTTGTATATTATTTTCCTTCCATTTTTTGATTGCATCGTCTTTCCTAAAAAGCTCTCGAACAAAATAACAATGTTCCTTAAACAGAGGTAATTTTGTTCTTAATATTGAATTTTCCGAATCAATCTTCCCCACCTTTTTAACGGGACCCTCAAATTGTGGTCTTTTTGATCTCTCCTTCTCCAGCTCAGCTCCTTGAAAGTTTTGAAAAATACTGCCATATTTTCAGTTTGGTTGGCATTGTGAAACTGCACATAGTTCTTGCCATAGATCAATTGGAGGGCCATGGTGTTAAATCGTGCTATCACTTTCCTAAAGAGTGTGTTTGGATGTATAGAGAAGGAAAGAAAGGGGAGGAAGGGAAGGGAAGGGAAGGGGAGGGGAGGGAAAGAAAGGGGAAGAAAGAGGAGCTTTCCTACCAAATCTCTCCACTAAATGAAAGATTTGTTTCTCTATAAGTGTGAAGGATACATTTCTTTGAGTCTGATCCCCCTCCATTTTGCTCCCTTCCTTATTTGCTATCCAAGTGGAGGAAACTCTATCTCCCATTTCCATCCCTTCCTTCCCTCAATTTCTTTCAATAAAACAAAGCATAAGAGTCACGTCTCCTAGGAGACTCGTCCTTAAGGAGTTAAAGTAGTATGATTAAAGTATAGGTTTATTCATCTTTAGACTTCCTATTCGTGTAAATAACATAAAAGTATTACATATGGGTATGTTTTGCATTATGTTTTGGAAAATTTACACTGAATAAGGAATGTTGTGTGATTCTGGGATGTAGTACTCAAATGAAAGTTATTTTGGTCGGCCAAAAGCATTAGAAGCTTCTTTGAGGTCTAATATGTCGGTGAAAATTTTTGTTGCTGAAACGCCCGAGGTTGTGTCCACAAAACTCACCAACTCAGATTTGGACTAGCATCAACTAGTGGAGGTCGTCACTCGTCAGGGTGGGGGTATCACGTGTGACAACAAAAGGGTGCAGGTATCACTTGTGACAACAAAAAGACCTGGTGGAATATGTAGCTGTTGGCAAGGGAAGGGGGGGTGGTGGTCATGGTGGGCGGGAAAAAGGGTGTTTTTTTTATTAATTGTTGGGAGAGACGACCATCCATCTCGAATTAGACTGACGTAATTTTTAAAAAAGGAAAAAAATATAAATACAAATGAAGCACTTTAATTTCATCCTGACAATTTCTATTTTCATGGATATCTTCATTCTTCCTCATCCATAGCTCTTCTTCTTCTTCTCCATCAAGTCATTCATGTCTATCTTCCATCTTAGATTTTATTTTCACCATAAAAATCAATTTCTCCATCAAACCATTCATGGATACTCTCCATCTTCAATTTAATTTTCACTCATAAAGAAATTCCGAATTTTGATTCAGTTAAGATTGAGATTATGTTGACTAGAGTTAAGGTTGAAAATAGGCTTAAGTTTCGAAGGTCTTGTAATTGTGTTTTTTTGTATATTAAGAGCCCTTTTCACATTGATATGAATTCCCAAGTAATTGAATTTCGTTTCTTATCCAAATTGCGTTATAGTAGGTATTTTTTGTATATTGAAATAAGTGTTTTTGTATATTGGCAATTTGGCATGTGTTTTTACATACTAAAGTAGACATGGTAAATACTTTTAGTAGTCATTTTAAATAGTTGAATTAGACATTTAAAATGATTAAAGTAGGTGTTTTATTGAAGTTGATTATTTTCATACAAAAGCATGTGTTTTCACATGCTCAAGTAAGCATTTGAAATAGTTGGTGTATGCATTTGAACAAATAATAGTAGGCTATTTGAAATAATTATAGTAGGTGTTTTTTGCGTATGGAAGTAAGTGTTGTTTCTCAGTGAAGTAGATATTTTGAATAGTTGAGGTAGATATTTTAAATTTGTTTTGGTAGGTATTTTTAAATAATTAAAATTGACATTTTTTTTATTGTTAGACTTATAGTAGGCATTTTATGGTATCAGAGTATGAGTTTTATAGTATGTGTATACTTATAGTAAGTGTTTCATAGCATTAAAGTAAGAGTTCTGAAATTTAAAAGTAGATGTTTTAATATTATAAAGATACTTTAAGATATTAAGTGTTTTAATATCATATGAATCATAAAATATTGATTTCTACTAAGCAAAAATATCTAAACTTGCTCATTAAAATACCTACTTCTATTAATAAAAAAATCTATTATAAACCATCATAGTACGTATTTGTACATGTAAACCACCTACTGGTGAACCATTATTCTACCTACTTCAACCGGTAAAACAAACTGCTAAGACTCATTAAAATACCTCCTTCTAGTTATAAAAACGCCTACGATATTAATTACCATGGCCGGTTCTTGGCATAGACGAGGTAGCCGACCGCCTAGGGCCCCTTAAAATAAGGGGCCTCAAATATTAAATGATGTTATTCAAGTCCGGTTTTGAGTAACACTTTTTAAGTGATTTTTTGTGAACTTTTTATATATTTGATTGAATTAATTTTAGAATATAATGTTAAAAATACATTTTGTCTTGAAATATTTTTCTTCAATTGGAATTTTTATTATCTTTCGATACCCATTTTGTATGTTATCGTAAACATAAAATAGGGCCTCCAAAATCTTTGCTTCGCCCCTGTTAATTACAATAATACCTGCTTCTAGTTTTTAAATTTCAACTTCATCATGTTAAAATACCAAATACGAATTTTTTTAATCTTTCATTCTAATTTCATTTTGACAATTTGATTTAATTTTCTTGATGATTTGACTAAGTTTTTATGGTTGAGAGGATAAATGTATAATTGAATAACCGAATGTTGTTTTTCGATTTGTAGATTGTGCATGAGGGAAGAAGAAAACAATTTTCTTAAAAGTGTGATTAACTTCCAGTTACAATCATTTATTAATTCAACTTTAATGGACTGGGCCTCTTGAAGCTCTCACTCAAAGAGGCAGTCTCTCAAAAGACCTGTTGTTTTCTTTTTTATTTTATAATTATTATTTTATTTTATTTATTAGGTTTTTAGGTCACCCCGGTATGCTAGAGTAAAATAACCCCAAGTTAAAATCATTTGTGGATTGTGGTTAATCAAGAATTGATATTATTGTACAGAAATCAGCGAAAAATTGTATTATTAAGGGTCGCTTGAATTAAGAGTAAATATTTAAGGGGTAATAAAAGTCAAAGTAGGAATTTAAGGTTAGGTAGATAATTAAAGGAATTTGATTATTGGAGAGGTGGAAGAATGAATTAGAAGGTAATGAAAAATAGAGAAAATAGCAATAAGTTTTCTTGTTTTGGGTATAAATTTACCCTAGGGGGAGGTGGAGGAATTCTTTACCTCCAAATGAGTTAAATCAAACTTTTTTTCTATTCATCCTTTTTAATCTACTCCTATTCTACCTCTATCACAATTATTTCAATAACTTCATTTGCATATCTAATTACCTTTGTTACATTAGTTTGACTGTTTTTACTACCTTAAATATTTACTCTCAATCCAAGCGGCTCCTTAGGATAGTTTTTCCTTGGCCGTACTTGTGTGTAATTCTCCAATGCATACCTTTGTTACATTAGTTTGACTGTTTTTACTACCTTAAATATTTACTCTCAATCCAAGCGACTCCTTAGGATAGTTTTTCCCTGGCCTTACTTGTGTGTAATTCTCCAATGCAGGAAAATAATATGTTGAAGGAGCAAATTCAAGCCCTTGTGAACGATAACAATATACTTAAACGAGGAATTCAAATTCAACATGAGCGTCAAAAGGAGTATGAAGACATAATTCAAGAAGGGCAACACGTAAAGCAATTACTTTCTCAGTACCAAGAGCAACTTAGGAGATTGGAGGTCACTAATTATACATTGACTATGCATCTCAAACAAGCTCAACAAACCAATTCTATACCTGGACGTTATAATCCTGATGTATTTTAAGTGTATTTTAGTTGATTTATCTTTAATATTTGTAACTTGGATGTTGAATACATTCAACTGCCCAACTAGTATCTCATTTATTTCTTGTTGTTGTTACAATGCAAAACCTATTTTCATTACTGTACTTTCTACTTTTTTCTTTCTTTTTAATATATATAGATATAGAAGTTCATGTGAAGAAGGATATGGTTTGCCTTTTTATCACTTTTTTCTTTGAACTGAGGCTTTGCATCTCTTTTGATAAGGGTATGATTTGTCGTCTTTTAATCTTTTTTAATTCTGATTATAATTTCTATAAATATATTGGATATGATGATGACTTTTGTTTTCATATTCTGATCATTAACGAGAATATTGGGTATGATGATGTGAAGTATGATATCTTTTTAATGAATAGAAAGAATTGAGCAAGGAATAGCTATTATTTGACATTCTTCATGAGAATTGCTTTGCACTTCAATTGCAAACCACCTAGGAAGTGTTCCATATTTGTGGAACATGGCTTGGCCAAGAATCCCATTATTCCTCCCCTCCCCTTGATGTTTTTATTCCCTTCTACTCTATCTATTCCTTTTCCTATGTGCAATAGCAATTATAGGAATGTTGGTCATGGAATCTTCCTCATAACCTCGAAAAAAGGAAGCTCTCTTGACATGTACTCTTCAATATGAATTATTCTTGTCGGGTTTTTTCTTTTTCTCCCTTTTAATTTCATGATTTAATACTTTTATAATTAAATATGATTTGAGATAGTAGAATTTGGAAATGGCTTGAATATACATATAAAATAGAATTTTCATATCGATTAAGGTTCAAGCAACGATTCGTTGTTTGTTTTGATCTATCGCTTGAATTTTACTCACTAATTGCCAAAGTTAATCAATGCAATGCCTTGGCTTTTGATATTAATATTGACCAACATTATGACTCTCTTACATCATTTGCAAATAGTCAAAAAGGAACAATTCTTGTTATACACTTGCTCATTGTCATAATCCCATACTCCAAAATTTTCAATAATATATGCCTACTATTACATATTGCATATTGCGTAAATGTAAAATGATATAACTTTTTAAATTTACTTGGAAAGATCGTAATACGAACACTTATTTAGATTCTAAATATACTTGAACACATATAAATTATAAATTTTTCATCATAAAATATCATTAAGTGTTTCTCATCTAAGTGAAAGATTTAAGAGACCGAAGTTTGTCAAGAAATCAATACAATCTAAAAGATGGTTGAGACCTCCTGATATGTTATGTACTCTAACATGCTCCAGAGTCCAGACACAAGAATTCGTGAGTTTATGACCCTTTTGTCTTTGGCATCTGACATTAGATTAAAAACCAACTCAACTTAAAACCTAATCTGATAGTCAAAGTCACATAATTTGTTATATACTTCATACTCTAACAAATATCAGCCAGTCTCCTGAGAGACACCTCTCAGGCCCAGCCCATTATAGCTTAATTCCTACTCTTACTTTATATTTTCATTTATGGGCCGACCCAATTAGAGATGATCTATCAAAGAGACCGTCTCTTACAAGAATTTGTGAAAAAATATACAACTTTATTCTCATTAATGATAACAAAAAGGGCCCAATCCATTACAAATGATTCTAAAAATAAAACATCATAAAATAAATCTCATCATTTGCTTCTTTTAGGCAACACATATAATCAAGATAGCTACCCATTAGTCATTACAATACAAAGGATCAATTTTTAGTACTTCCATTGAATAAGAGGACAACAGCAATGAGTACCGGAGCTAAAATCATGAAGAGAGCCAGTGTGATGTTGGGTGTAGTGATATTTGGAACAATTGCACTCCCATATTTAATCAGGGCTGCACCCAACACTGAACCTACCCCCAACTTTGCCACATACTTCAAGTCATCCTGCTTGCATGTATATTAGAATGTCAATATGTCATTACCCAACTTGGATTACATTTATTTAGAAGATACTCCTATTTGATAACTATTATCTGTTTATTAGAGAAAAATGGGTTAAAAGTCAAAAATCAATAAAAGAAACTACTCATAGTAGGTATTGATAACTTACAATGGATCCTCGACCAGACCTAGATCTGTGGATTCAGATTCTTTTTGACGGGTGTAGGTCCTTTTTTGGGCCCATTGGAGCTGACTCCATATTAATTTGAATTCGGGTGCGAATCTAATAAAATATTTGGACATGGATTCGTGGATTTTGATGACCCTTTTTATTAATGAAAAAAGGAAAAATTGACATTAATAATCCAACCTTTTGTTCGTCCGCTATAAATAATCTCATCCTTGGATTATTTTTTAATAATCCAGCATTTGCCCTTAGTTCGCTATCTATACTATATACTAAAACCGTTATTCAGTAAGAACACGCGTCACTCTCACGTTAATTATTTTCTCTCCAAATAACAAATGGGTATTTTTACAAAATTTCTTCATTTAGCTAAATTAGGTAATTTATATCTTCAAAAGGTGTAAGAATTCTAAATCAACAAAACTTTCCCGTACTACTACATTTATTGAAATTTTCCTATGTACACTACACCTAATTGATTAGGTTATAATAGTCCATTGATACATTTAATTTAATTACTCGATCAATAAAATTTTACTACACTACTACATCTATTGAAAATATCATTTATGAAATATCTTACCTTAAGTCATCAAAAATACACAAAAACACTTATGAGTTTAAAAAATTAAGATATTATATATTATATATTTATATAATATATAAAAAAAATACAAATAGAATTAGATATTCAAAAGATTAAATTGTGATTACTATAATACTCGATATTACATGCATAAGAAAATATAAAGTGATGCGTTTAATTTCTCTTACACGTCAAATAGTATTTTCTCTATATTTATTATAGTTAACAATGCAAATAACAAATTAATACATGTAAACTAATTTTGTTTATATTTAAGAAATAATTTTAAAATTTTCCGTGTTTGACACGGGATTCAAGCTAGTGAGTAATACAACCTTTGTTTTAGTTTGCTGACAGCATACCTTATTTGTATCTATTATTAGTATTTTGGTATGTTGTGAACAAATGTATGACAAAGGTTAGATTATTAGAAAATTATCAAAAAATGAGATTATTTACAACAGATTGGAGAAAGATTGGATTATTAATGTCAATTTTTCCATAAAAAATGTCCTAATTCCGTATTAACCCTAGAGTGTGTTTGGGAATAGGGTATTGAGGTTGAGATTGAGAATTGGAATTTTGGGATAGGACTATAAAAAGTTGCTTGTTTGTTCGAGGGGAATGAAAATTGTAAAAGGTTGGGACATGAACATAAGTTGAAACTTAGAAACAAAAAACTCTTGGGTGAAAGAGGTAATTTGACTTGAGACTTGTGTAAGTTATAAAAGACAATTTTGCCACTAATGAAAGTAAAGAAAATGTAAAGATTACATAGACTACTTTATAAATATAATCTAATTTTATCTAATTTTTTATATACTTTCTCTGGTTTTTATTAGTTGATACATATAGTGACATCAGCTGGTCTTGGGCGAGAACGTCTCAAATTGAGACAAGAGTGAGCCGACCCAATTCGCACTCCTTACATGCTTTCTCTCTACTTTTTCATTTTCTGGGCATTTTTCAATTCTAATCTTAGAGATATCAATTTTGACCTTAAAGATATCAATTTCAATTTAGGAAAAAATTGATCAGTTTAACGCCACAATTGATCACTTATATGTTCAAATTGAAATTCACTTTAATTGATATGTTTAATCACTAATTTACGTTGAAATTGATATCTTTAAGGTCAAAATTAATATCTTTAAGGTTCAAAATGAAAAATGCCCAGAAAATAAAAAAAAAGCAAAAAAATGGAATTCTAGAGAGAAATAGGCACGCGTGTAGAACACGCGCCCGCAATGGGCCGACCCAGTTGTGGTCTTAGAATAGGACGGTCTTACGCAAGTTTTTGTGTAGTGACATCTTGTAAGGAGAAATATCGCTATCTGTAACAATTAATAAAAAACCAGAGGAAGAAGTATATTTTTATCATTTGCCCATCAAATAAAACAAATATTTATTTTCAAAGTCTAAATTCAAATCAAAGTTTTACATTTCAAGTTTGTATGACTATAGTCTATTAATTTCCTTTTCCATATGCTTAAGGCTCAAGACACCCCTTAATGAGTAAATTGTGTAATGTTAAAATTACTAAAGGAACCCCCGACCCTGCAAGTCTAGCCTTCCCAATTCCCATCCAGTCTGCTGTGTCTCCCCCAATTCTAACACTCACTCACTCACTCTCATTCTCGTTGATTGCTTCTTCGTTGGTTCGTTGCTCCTCCGTGTCTCTGCTCCCAACCACCACAGCCCGGTCTACTGTTCTCACTGCTCCTCTATGACTCAATCTCACTGTTGCCCTAACCACAGCCGGTCAGTACTCTTCTCTTGTCATTTTTTTGCTTATTGATTTATCAGCTCTAGTTTGATTCTTGAGGTGTAATTCGATTTTTCATGATTTTTGATTTTATATTTTGAATTGTTAGGGTTAGCAATTTTCATGTTTTTTCACAATTTTTTCATGATTTTTCTATAGTATTTTTAATGATTTTTTATTTTTAGGGTTAGAATTTTGGGGATTTTTAGGAATTAAATTAATATCAAACAAATTGACTCCTAATTAAATTTGTGAGAGAAAAAGAATGGAGGTGATGGAATATTACCTGAAAAGGTGAGTTGTGGGTGCTATTTTGTGAAGTGGGGCCAGGAGAATTGGGGGCAGCACGAACAGCAGGAAAATGCCCAGTCCCAATACCAGTTGAGTAGCTTTGGCTGCTTCTACTGTGTGTAAATAAACGGTGGTTGTTGATTTTGATGCAAGTAAGGGAAAGAGAAAATGTTGGTACCAAATTTGCCATTATCATACTTCCTATGGTTGTGCTTTGTCCTTAAAACTAAAACTTACTGTTACACACTTATACTAACATTTTACTACTCTCTTATGTGGTCTTTGTTTTTTTTCTTTTTTTTTCTATTTGCTTTTGGCAAATATGCTCATGTGACCTTCTATTGATGTAGATACATATGCAATAATAAGGAGTTTAGATGTAGCTATTTAATTTTAAAATACAACAAAAAATGACCAAATGCTATTTTAAATGAATAAATAATATACATGTGGAATTTTTATATATTAATAAAAAGATAAGATTATTATTATTCCAGGTTTTAAAATTTTGATTTAATTTTTTTAGCAAAAGCTCATCTACGGATGGTTAGTAGATATAGTTGTGTTGGTTGTCGATGGATATGAATATGAAAGTCCTACTTGTCATGCGGGTAGATGATGAAAATGAGATCTTCCCACCTCATACGCACCCTGCTCTGCTTATACTCACCCGCTCCATATCTAAAATATACTACTACTATATATCAATAATGTATATTTTTACTAAAAACTATTGTCAAAAATTATGGAAATTAATTTTACTCTATTACATTATATAATTTAAATAAAACTAGATAAACAATTAAATTTGTAAAGTATTACAATTTTGTGGAGCATATAAGGCAGACAAGAGTGAATGTAAGGCGAGCATAAGGTAATTGCCCGATTCTGAACATTTTGAGGCCCTAGGCAAACTAGTAGTTTAAGTTTCTTTAAAAATTTATACCATATTATAATTTATATTACAAAATAAAAAAGAAAATTAACTTTAATACATTTCATTAATGAAATTAACAGGTTTATTTTTTCTTTTCCTTTTTTCATTTCATAATAAATTGTTAGACAACATTGAGAATGAAAAATAAATGAAATACAAAATAAGTAAACAAAATAATTAAACAAAATATTTAAACGGAATTATTAACAATAAAGTTGGAACAATATTATCATAATTACTATCACCGAAAAAACAACTATGTAAAAAAATGAAAGACTAATTACATAAATTGATACCTAAGACAAAATATTCAAACAAATAAAATAAAGGACGGTACAACAAAAATTATAATAACAAAAGATAATTATTGTAAATAATAAATAAAGTTAGACAAAATATAATTAAAATTTGATGTTAGATGAAATAGAATCAAACTAAATACAATTTATTCTCTATTTTTCTTTTTTTTTTTCCTAAATTTCTTCGACATTCCCTTGAAATTGAAATTAATTTTATTTTTCACTAACTTCCTTGTAGATTATAAGCGAATATAACCTAGTTTTTAGCAAATTTAACAGAATTATAGAGAACAAAACATAATATTTTCAATAATAAAGCAGAGTAAAACTCTGCACTGAAAGCTATAAAATTGAAAGTGATTGTCCATAGCCTATTTTGGCATTGCTGCTGTGGCCACAATGTCTTGCGTTCTTTATATATAGCATTGCGGGATGTAGGATGGTTATGATTTTCTTTGCAAGCTTGCATTGGAGAAAATACACGAGGTGTCAACATTGTCTTGTATAAGTTTCAGGTACACAATGTAATTACTGTCACATACACAAATCAATTATATATAGCATTGCGGGATTGTAGGATGGTTATGATTTTCTTTTGCTCAAATTTTCTTGTTTCCATGTTCCACATTCACTGGTTTACATAATCACATTTTTCGAATATTTTGATGATCAACTGTCTACACTAGCTCCTCTAAATATTAGTGTTTGAAAATTAGCATATTTATTCTTGAGAAGCCAATGGAACAGAATTTTGTATTGCGAAAGAGTTTAATATCTACTTACATACTATAATCAATACCCTTTTGGCCTTTCGTTCATTGTTTGCATTCTTTATATTTAGTGAATAATCTGTGCTCCTCAATTGTTCATACACAACAAGCGAGTGGACACTTTTTTTGTCAATCTATACCCCTATGAACTCATGGATGTGCTAACGCATTGTAAATAGTTTAATCGCTGTATAAAAAATTAACTACAGAATATACATCTGACTAAATCAAGAAACAATGTGGTTATACTTATAAGAATATAGCACACTTTTGTATTTCCAAATTCTCTTGGCCTCTTTTCAGATATGAAGTTTTATGATGTCTATGGCCAAGTAATTGGACGCAAACTCCATTTAATGGCTACATCACTAGAGTTTGTCACTGCTATTGTAAACTAAGCGCAAATTAGTAATGTGCTTTATTTTTGGAAAAGTCTTTACACATTCATGTTATTCTTCACTAGCTTCTCCTTGATGATGTAGGTTCTTTTTTCTGTTCTAGATGAAAGAAAACACCCAAAATAGTGACGCCCTTTTTGAAGAAATGGCTGACCAAGAAGATGACGACAGTGAACTATTTGAAATGGAAGCCAATGAACGTGAGAGTGAAGCTCACCAAGGATTTGGAATTGATGGTGATGATCATGGGAATGACAGTGAACAATACTTTGAGATTGATGCTGATATAAATGAGAGTGAACAAATGATCGAGTTAGAGGGTGAAGATCACTGCAGTGATAGTCAACAATTCCTCGAGGTTGGTCATAACCTAGAAAGTGGCACCTTTGAGGTGCTTGACCTTGATTCCAATGGCCAGGAGACTAACCAAGAAACCCATACTATGGGCATTGATCATGAAAATGGCTTATCTAAAGAGAATTGTTGTCATCCACCTATTGTGGGCATGGAGTTCGAATCCTACAATGATGCTTATAACTATTACAACTGTTATGCTAAGGAATTGGGTTTTGCTATTAGGGTTAAATCGTCTTGGACAAAGCGCAACAGTAAAGAAAAGCGTGGTGCAGTACTCTGTTGCAATTGTGAGGGTTTTAAAACTCTCAAAGAAGCAACCTGTCGGAGGAAGGAAACAAGGACTGGTTGTCTAGCAATGATAAGGCTGAGGTTGGTGGAAACAAATAGATGGAGGATTGATGAAGTTAAACTTGAACACAACCATCTCTTTGATCCCGAGAGGGTTCAGAACTCCAAGTCGCACAAGAAAGCCGAAGTAGGTGTAAAAAGAAACTTAGAGCCTACCGTTGATGTAGAAGTACGCACCATCAAGTTATACCGTACTTCTGCAATTGATGCCGCCAGCTCTTGGAGAATTACATCCAGGGGGGCTGGGAACGGTAACCACCTTCATTCGTGTAGGTTAAAGCTGAAACCTGGAGATTCACAAGTAATACTAAACTATTTTTGTCAGAAACAACTAACAAGTCCAAATTTCTTTTACATAATGGATTTGAACGATGAAGGTCAACTGAAGAATGTATTTTGGATAGAGTGTAGGGCAAGGGCTGCGTACAATTACTTTGGAGATGTTGTCGCTGTTGACACAACCTCTTTGTCGAACAAATATGGCATACCTCTTGTGGCTTTCATTGGTATTAATCACCATGGCCAGTCTATTTTGCTGGGTTGTGCATTCATTGCTGAAGAAACTGTCGAAAACTATGTGTGGTTGTTCAGAGCATGGCTTACTTGTATGCTGGGGCGCCCTCCTCAAACTATTGTCACAGACCGGTCACAGGCTATTCAAAGTGCGATTTCTGACGTATTTCCTCGTGCTCATTATCGGTTATGGTTGCCACTTGTGATGCAAAGTATCCATTTGAACTTGGGCCCACTGCAGGAAAATGAAGCATTTCTGTCATTCTTGAACCAAACTGTCTATCATTCTTTGAAGGTCGATGAATTTGAGACTTCATGGGTTAGCATGATAGAGCAGTTTGACCTAAGGGATCATGAGTGGCTTCAAGATTGGTACGAAGATCGAGAAAAATGGGCTCCTGTTTTCCAGAAAGACACGTTTCTTGCGGGAGTTTTCACTGCTCAATCAGGTGAATCTTTCATTCCTTTTTTTGCCGGTCATGTCCATGAAAGAACATCTGTAAAAGAATTCTTTGACTCGTATGACGTTATCATTCAAAAGAAACAGCAAAAGGAATCACTCGATGATCTTGAGTCCAGTGGATCCAACCTCTTGTTAAGAACGCGATGCTACTATGAGCTACAACTTTCCAAATTTTATACGAAAGAAATATTTGAGAAGTTCCAAGTTGAAGTCGAGATGATGTCTGCTTGTGTGAGCATTAACCAAGTTCATACGTCTGGGCCTGTCGTTTCATACGTGTTGAAAGAACGTGACAGTGGAGGCATGAAGGAGTTCGGAAGCTTCGAAGTGATGTATGATAAAACAGTCAATGAGGTACGTTGTGCATGTGGTGGCTTTTCTCTCAATGGTTATCTTTGTCGGCATGCATTAGGTGTCCTAAACCACAACGGTGTTGAGGAAATCCCTTTGCCGTATATACTCCAACGATGGAGGAAGGATTGCAAACGCTCATATGTACCTGATCTTGGTTCTAATACCATTGATATTAGCAATCCTACACAATGGTATGGACATTTGCACAAACGAGCAATGCAGGTAGTTGAAGCAGGTATGTTCTCGCAAGATCATTATATGGTGGCTTGGCAAACGTTTCTAGAGTCCTTGAATAAAGTTCGACTCACAGAAGAGAAGCACGAATGATGTATATTAGATGTGCTTTCGAAATGTAAATTTGTAATTTGTTAATATTGTGTTTCTTTCGAAAATAGACGAAATAAAATGGTGTATATTCCCTTGCCTTTTCTAGCCTCTTCCCGCTCCATCGTTGATGATTCTACACCAGAAATTAATCGACATGTAGAATATCCTCCTGTATTTTCGTAGTTGAAGGAATACTCGTTAGTCGTTACTCGTTAGCTTTAGTTTGGTGGTGAAAACTGATGTTTTGTTCATGCTTCTGCTGGCTTCTTCATTCCTGTTGGTTCGAGCTTACCCTTCAATTCCTGCAGGATAACATGAAACCGATATTATTTAAAATGTATAGTGTAAAATTTGTTGCTAGGTTGGTGTAAGGAATATCCTATGTTTTAGTTGATATTTACGGCCCGTTTGGTTAGTGGTAATTAATTGTGGTAATGATTATGATTTATAGCGTAAAATTTCATCAAAAGTTCCATATCATTCCCATGGTAATGAAACTTTGATCACACAAAAAAAAAATTTGTTTATAAATTTTCATTACCATCTAATACTAGAAAATTTGAAATAAATAAGATTCTTAATCAAAAAAAAGCATGCAATTAGATCCAAATCAAACTTATTTCAAAAGTAAGTGTGTAATCCGCAAACCTTAGGTTCGGGTTGTTCGCACTTAATAAGTGCGAACAATATTTGTCTTAAAATCAGCATGTTGACCCTGTTTGACATGTTCGCAGTTATTAAATGCGAACAAATACTTGGATTTTTTTTACCAGTTTATTACTGTTCGCACTTACTAAGTGCGAACAGACCCGAACATGTGCTTTGGGGTATCAGACGCTTATATTTGGAATAAGTTTTATTTGGGTCTTATTACATGCTCTTTTTTGATTAAAAATCTTATCTATTTTAAATTTTCTCTAATACTACATCTCCCAATGGTAATGCATTGGAATGAATTTTATGAAGCAAATGAGATGATTGGACAAGCATGTCTATTAAGGTAGCCAAGAGATTTTTCAATCAAAATTACACTAGTTTTTCATTTTCATTACCACCTACCAAACGGATCGTTAGAGGTATGATAACTGGCGCTGTTAATACTTTATTGTGACCATTTTTGTAATTATGAACAAAATTGTACTTTTTGCACCACTCTTTCAATTTTTTTGTAATACTCTTAAGAGGCTGTATTTCGGTGAGATGAGGTCAAAACAAAAAGCTTATATGCCAATAATTTGTATTAATTTGGCTATATTAAGTACTAGATAATCCTTGTGCGATGCATGACTTTATCAAATTTTATAATATATTTTTTATAAATTAAAAAATTAAAATTTTAAGAAATAAATTTTTACATTATACTTATACTCCTATCTCATTTTACTCTAAACAATTGTATACGTTATGTACATTGTATCATATTTTGCATAATGCGCCCAGGTGATTGTGAAAATTTAATTCATGACAAAAAAAATCACAACAAAAGATTAAAAAAAATTAATTATACATTTAATATAATTATATTTATACTTTTCTATTTTTATTTTGAATTAAAGAGCAAATGATTTGTACATGGAGTATAAGATACGAAATTATAAGTTTTTTAATAAAAAAATAACACACTAATTTTTGCTAACAAAAATAATTACATTAATTTATATTAAATATTACTACTATTAATAAGACATTTTAAAATCAAATATTATAACAAAGAAATATGTAAAATTATTTTATAATAGTTCAAACGAAAAAGATATTTTTTCATAAAAAATATAACTGACTTATATGAAGATAGTCACTACATAAATCATATTTTTCATATTAGAATTAAACATCACATTTAAGTAACTAATTGGGTATATATAAAAAAAACAAATCCTAATAAAAGTATATTAGACTTTAATCATCTCAAAATATCCAATACACTAAATAATACTCCTTTAATAATAAAATTGAAAGATTTTATAATTGAATATAATATATATTTTTCTAATACATTAAATGATTGGACCTAAAAAGTAAAAATATAATCAATATGAATTATTATACTCAAAATTTGAAAATAGTAAAGTAAAAAATAATCATAATAGCAATGACATCATCATTGCATTTTAGAGGGAAAATTTTCAATGAGAGAGTGACACGTAAGCGATTTAAAAAGGTGATGATGTTAACAGTGTTTTGTTTTAGTAATAGTTATAGATATAGATTATAGATAGATAGATTAACCATGTATTAAGTCTAAAATGAAAGAATTTGTAACTTTGTTTATATCTCTTTAAAATGCTATGTGTGAGAACTGATTGGAATTCTAAAACCTAATAAAATAGGAGTATATAAGCGACCAATGCACTTAAAATCCGGAATCATAGAGCCATATTAAAGATTTGATAACTAGTTCGACAACTATAGATAGAGGTGTACATTCGAATGTTTGAACGAATTTTATGTATGATTTCTTAGTTGAGGTAAATTTTGATTTTTGTGTGTATGTAAATATTTTGACAATTTGATTTAATTTTTATAAAAAAGTTGGTCAGGTCGAATTAAGTCATATTCAATTTTAATTAAAGGAGTAAATTCATGTAACACTAACACAAACTAGCATGTAAACATTCCAATTAAGTACATTATTGGGAAAATAAAAATATCAAATATGTACTTATCAATAACCTCTTTGGTGATGCCAAAGGGTTTTTGGAAAGTTTGTCTTACTCACCCAAGTGTAATTTATAAATTGATTTGACCGATAGAATAAATGTACTTTGTCTATATCTTTAAATTGCTATAACGTATCAAGGGAATTATAAATTCAATTAGCGTCATATAGTAAATTTAAAGGAAAAAAGGAGATTTAATTCAACCAAAAACTCAATAGCACTGTAAGTCTGTAACGATTTAAGTTATGCTTACGGAATAAAAAAGCGGATAGCAAAATATTTTTATACTTCAATACAAATATACAAGGAAATATCAATCATTCTTACACATGGTTAACTCTTACGCGGAATATCATTCTACGTTGAACGATTATCACTCCCTTCGTCTCTAAGAGTTTTCAATACTTAATCAATATATATAATAATGTAAGAGCTTGTTAAATCAATAATTATTCTATACTAAAAGGTACAAGGGAGTACATTACAACATTACACATAGGCCACAAGATTGGGTATACATATAGACTCCTCCAATCTATAAACATAAAAAACCCATCATATTATTACGTTTCATTCAATTTGCTACAAATTACTGTATGGTCTTCGTCTTATTCTCTTGATTTGCAATACCATCATCAATCATCTCACTCTCAACAACTTTATCATCTTCCCTAAACCTTTTATAAATATCACTTTGATAAAACTTTCTAGTTCTAATAACTAAAATCAATGAAATAAACATACTAAAAAGTGTTGCAGCCGTAATTATAAGAAATGACAAACGAAAACATTTGGGTCCCACACAATTTAGCTCTTCATGTATTCTCCTGACCCGGCCCGAATCCATCAATTGTCTATTAGCTTCTTTATCATATAAATAGCCCGTTAGTCTCACATTAAGAATGTAACCCCCAACTGGGCTTGCAATAGTCCCAAAATTGTATAAAGTTGAGTAGTATTTAAGCCCATATAACTCGGATATTATGCTGAAGAGTAAGGGCCATTGGGCCCCATAAGCAAACCCAATAACAACAGTTGCTACATAAAGCCCATTAGGGACATTGAAAGCTATTAGAAGGTGGCCCACACAAGAGAGCAATAACATGGATGTGAGGAAAAGAGGTCTTGGAAGCTTGTACTTTTTTAACAACTTTTCCGAGTAAACTCCGGCGACGACCCGACCCAAATAGTTCAATATACTAGTTAGAGAGACAAATGTGTCTATGCTCTTAGCCGGGTATCCGAGTGATGCCCCTATTTGACCTAAATTGTCAATTGCAGTCAATGCACCACCAACTCCACTAGTTATAGTGATAAATAAAATAAGCATATCTATATTGAACAGTGCTTGTAATATCGTGTAATCTTCCCCTCGATCTGGTGCTCGAAAAATATTTTCAAAACAACCATCTACTTCTCTTGGTTTAACCTTTAATGATTTGGTAACGTCATCCACAACTAAACTTTCCTTACTATTAGACACAGTTACTGGACTGAGCAAGGAAGGTTTAGACATGGATTGCAAGTTAGACGGGTCATTTGGTAGGTTACCCTCATCATTATTCACCACAACGTTAACATTATCAGAAAAACCCTTCAAATCACGATTTTTCTTTTTCGCTAGCCGATTTTCTTCTTTAGTTACTGTATAAAGAGGTAAAAGGAGCAATAAAATTACCACAACACCACTGGCTATGTACCCGTCTCGAGTAAAATTTGTTGTCTTTTGAAGTAAGATCATAACCGTAAGAAAACCCGCGAGGCCGAGGGAGAAATAGAGAAGCTCATAGAAGACTTTGAGTTCATTTTTTTGTTTAACAACTTTCATCATTCTAATAGTTCTTAAGAATGCGAAGGATACAACGGCGGGTAGCCAACCAATTAAAAGGATAAGTGCCTTATTTGATTTAGGGTCCTTATCTGATTTAGGGCCCTTAACTGATTTAGGGGCACCATATAAGGCATGGTAGATTTGGGTAATAATTGCACCACTTAGACCCACAAAACCTTTCAATAGGCCTAGAACAACTCCTCGACTTTCTGGAAAGTTCTTTACAACGGTAACAAGTGCACCTGTATTTGAAAATGCTTGGGAATTTGCACCTGTATTGCAATCATTACAAAATCATTTTGGATTTTAGATTACCAAATTTAAAATTAAATAAAAAAGCTATTTACCAGAATATAAAATTCAAGTCAATCACAGTTATTTGCAAATCACATAAAAAGACAAAATAAAAACTAACAAAATAATCAAAACAAAAAAAGAGAAACAAAATCATTAGAATCATAAACCAATAAATACTTGTCACCTACACGTGATTTACCAATTTGGAAAATCACCATTATTTACCTAGCAAATCTCTTACCAGAATTAGTAAAGTGATTTAATTGTGATAAATGTGTTTGAGTTTATAACATGTTTAGTATGTAGTCTTAATTATCAGACTTGGCATCTGATAACATGTTAAGGAACCAATTCAACTAAAAACTGAAGTTAATAAACATATCTTCGGGCCTCAATCATTTCAATATCAATTTTTATTTTTATAATTTAATAAAGCTCAATAAAATATTGGAAAAATAACCTTAAAAAATCTAATATTTTTATGATTTTCGTACAATATTCTTACCTATTGATTAATCATGAATAATCTCACCTATTGACCCAAATAGATGAAATTATTATGAAAATCATGAAAATATTCGATTATTCTAGGTATGCAATTTTTCCTAAATATAATGAGGATTGAAATTGTGCAGCAACAAGTAGGGAAATTCAAAATCGGATTTCAAATCGATCTGGTTCTGAATATCTGATTTTTCGGATATTAAAAATTACTTCATATGGATTCTATCCGAAAATACAAGATCCTCGAAATCTTGATATCCGATATAATTTGAATCAAATACTGTATATCTAGTTTTAAATTGTTTTATGTTTTGGGTGCTCTATTTCCAAAAATATGCGATTTTTTACACATTAATATTAAAATTCACTTCGCTTTCTTTCTTTAATGCAGCTTTTTTTTTTGTAAAGTTTGTCAAAAAATCATATGATTGGATATTCAAAAATCAAATCTAACTAACAATATAGAAGTATTAGTTATGAAGTTTAATTGTGGTTAAAAATTGTAAATATTAATATATTCAAAAACCTAAACAAATTTTTTTTTTGATTATTTTTGCATATCTCTAGAGACAAGTGTGTAAAACCAAATAATTAACATAAGAGAAAATTTTAAATTTACATTGAAATGAATTAAATAAAATTTTTTTTTAACTAATAAATTAAAAATAAAAAATAAACTAAAAATAATCGATAAATAATATTTAAAAAGCAAATAAGACTATATAATCGTCAATTGAACGAAATATGTTGAAGTGCCCATGTGTTATCCATATGTGAGTTATCCCACAACGGAGAAATATAAGAGTATGCATCACTTTATAAACCCAAGGAGTAACTCCTACTGTCACCAATTGATTTTAGTAGTGAATTTTCTTTGGATTTATAAGTGAACTACTTCTTCTCTTCCTTGTTTAGGTTGACCAGACCCATTTTGTAAATTCTTCTAAATTCTATGAATTTCATACAAAATAAATGATATTATTGACTATTTCATATGTGGAATTATCTTTCCATAGAAAATTCGTTGATAATAAATGAAGTTAGTTATTAGTGAATTAAAAATGGGCCGACATTGTGTTTAGGAATCACATCAGATATTTAAATTGTCGTTGGTAATCTTCTTTTGTAAAGATAATAAGATAAAAGTTGATTTAAGTCGTGAAGATAACAGCCTGCATCTCCATTGGTTAGATCCTATACTCCTTGATTTAAGAAAAAATTACTTAGAATAATTCAAACTATTCATAATTTTTCTACAATAATTCCACCTAATGATTAACCATGAATAATCCCAATTTTGAGGGGTATTTTCCTAGAGTAAACTTGGGTAACCCGATGACCTACTATATCAGGTAATTCACCAAAAAAAAATATTAATTTAAAATTAGAAAACATTTTTGAAAATTTACATAAAAATTCTAAATAATAAAAAAAATCATAAATTTTTTATGAACATTTTTTCGATATTTTATTTTAATTTATCTTTTTTTTAAAAAAATAAAAATTGCTATAGCAAGTCATCCGGTCACCGGGTTTACTCTAGGAAAATGCTCCTCAAAGTTGAGATTATTCATGGTTAATCAATAGGTGGGATTATTGTAGGAAAATCGTTAGTAGTTTGGATTATTCTAGGTAATTTTTCCTTAATTTAATGAGTAAGTTTATAGACTTAGTCCTCAATAAAATATTTTGTAATCTTTTTAATATTAATATATTTTCTACTCAATTTATTTGATTTTTTTAAATGGAAAGATACATAATATTTTAGTGTAAACAAAATTTATACACGATTTTTACTGAATATTGTCTTATTTTCGTACTCCTGATCCTATCCAAAATCATTGGCAAATTGACAATAATATAATGGTATAGACTCTCTTCGTCCAATCCAAAATCATTCAGCTAAACTTATTTTTTATACACTGAATTTAGGTTAAGTATAACAATTACTTTTACTTTTGCGGTTAATGTTATATAAATGCCTTCGATGCAATAAGAGCTAAATCGAGTGAACAGTTACGCCCTAAACGTTTACAACTGCCTTACTAGTATACAATATATTATTAGGTTCGTCACATAATCTCACCGTGGCCCACTCGTGTGGACACGGTAAACCCGTGGGCTCGGGCCCACAAACCCACGGGTCAAGAGCGTTGACTTGCAAATACACTTGGTGAAGGTCATTGTTTCCCAAAACCATATGATAGTAGAAAGAGTAGCTCACCAATTATATATAAAAGTCAACTACCCACTATTTTATCGATGTGGGATCTTGTCTCACAGGTTAAAATTTCCAACATAATCCTAGACGGTTTCGAATGTCTGGTACCTTCCCATCCATCAAATAATGGCCTCCTTCAAATAATGCCCTCCTTCAAATAAATGTAGGTACTCGAGCTTCTTGAAATTCATGAAGTTCGCGTAGACCTACATTTATTTGAAGGAGGCCGTTATTTGAAGGATGGGAAGCTACCAGACATTTGAGGTTAGTCGGAAAGTTGCAATTTTTTTGTAGTGAAAATACATAAAGTTAATTATCAGCAAGTCTCGTATGAGACCGTCTCATCGTAAGACAAGCCCATACAAGCAATTCATTAGTAAAAAAACATAAAAAAAAAACAACATTTGAATTTTATAGGGCAACAACTTTTTTTAAGAGCTTAGGTTGACCGTTGATACAATTGAGGTTGTCTCATTGTGAGACGGTGTCAATAAAAAATTAGTGTTTATTATATTTGATTTAATTTGAATTGAATTAAAACATTCACACATAAACTAATAAGTTATGGCCCTTTTAATTTTTAGTATTAAATAAATAGTCAAAAAATATGATTATATAATTTTGGTTAAAAAAACCAATTAACTAATGCTAATTATTATGTTTGACCTACTTAAATCATTTTTTATAATTTGGTGAGACCAGAGGAGAATCCAAATAAAAAGTAAATGGTGTCGATGTTATAAATAAATGAATAAATGTTTTTAAACGCTTTGAAAACTATCACACATGTAATTTCCTACCGATTTAATGAATACAAATATTATTAGTATTTCTAGGTATAGTCCATGCGTAATCTAATGCTGCCAATTGATAACATTGACACGTTAAGTTGGTTAACATTAAAACTCGGTCTCATAACCATTATTTAAATTAAATCAAGAACAAATCAAATCATAATGTACCAATATTTGTTTCTCAGTACCAATCAGTATAACGGACATGTTATGGTGTCAAATTAAGTTTCTTTTACTGTGGTATTTACTCTTATATAGGACAACCAACCTTACTACCTTATCTAGTACCTTTGAAAGAACTATATGAGGATGAGAATGCAAACATGAAGATATTTCTATACCATGAATAAACAATAATTCCCTCATAGAATCAGAGTTGAAATAAGTATTACTTTTCCGATTCCTGATAAGATACCGTATTTAATTCCTTTCTAGAACCTCCCCTTCACTTAGTTTACCCCATAATCAAAAAATATATACTTAAAATTTTGAAAAAATTGTCCAAAATAATCCCACATATAGCTCATCTGTTGTGAACAATCACTACTATTGAATATTTCTAAATAATCCAACCTTTGTATATTATTTGCTAGCAACACCTCATTCTACATTTTAACCGATTATTACAGATATCTACTAGCTGTTACACTCACTTTTTCTTCCCTCTCTTGTGCTAGCTTCTACGTTGTTCTTACCCTTCTCCTCTTTGATGGTAGGTATACTAATAAAGCCGGTTAAAATTTAAAAAGGGGTGCTATTAGCAAATAATATACAAAGGTTAAATTATTTAAAAATAATCAATAATAATGTTTATTCACTGGAAATGAACAATATATATGTGGGACTATTCTGGACAAATTTTTCTAAAATTTTAAGTTAGATCCCAGAATATATTATATACTTTAGGATAGATATTAGCAATAAATAGGTGACGTACCTACACAAATATACAAGCACATTTGCCAAACAGCAGGCTTAGCAATTCGTTTGGTAACAGCTAACCACATCATGAAGTAGCCAAAGAAGTTAAGGACAGCCCCAACAACTAATACAACCCAAGGTGGGGTCACTTCCATGAGTAACCCTGAAGGTATCCCAGCAATGGATCCCAAATCTTTGAAAAAACTAAGTAAGTTAAGGGTAGTTTGATCATATCCTAAGGAGTTTTTGATGTCTTCAGAGTATGATCCAAACATGTAAGTGGCCCCGGATACAGATAGCACTAGTAGGGCAGAGAATACCATGAACCACTGTCCGGACACGACTCGTGACACCATGTGTCGTGAGCCGTTGCCGCCTTCGCCCACCATGGTTAGAGTTATGAGAGGGCCGGCAGTTTGTGTTGTGTGGGGAGGGGAGTTTAATTGAGTCAATGTAAAATGTGGGCGTGAGTATGTAGCTAAACTTGAGAGGGAACTATATAGTAGTATTAGTATAGCTAGTAGTCCTTTCAACCTTTTGTTTGCTTAATTTTCAATTGGAAAAATTGACATATAGCTCACAATATACTTCCTTCAATTCAATGTAGTTGTCCTATTTAGTTTGGGCATAAATATTAAGAAAATGAGAAGACCACTTAAAATAGTAAATCCATGTGTAATATTGGATATGTTTAATATTAAGAAAATAAGGGGATCACCTAAAATAGTAGACCTATGCACAACATTGGATAAATTTAAATGTTTTAATAATAAAAACTGAGAGGACCACCTAAGTATAGGTCTTAAAATGGAAATGAGACAACAGAGTTGAACTGCCCAAATAAGAAAATAAGATAACTAAAAAGAATTGGAGGGAGTACCATATTACTAATAGTACATAATAAGATAGACTGTCAACATAGTAAAATAAATGTTGGATTATTCACAGCAAACTAAGGATAAATGTTGAATTATTAGAATATAATCTAAAAGTGAGATTATTCACGATGGACGAGTAAAAAGTTGAATTATTAATGTAAATTTTTTTTTTCATCTTTGCTAATTTTCATTCACATAATTTAAATTTTTTTTTAAATCTTATTCTTGTAGGAAACAAATTACTCTTTAATGTTATGTGAATCATATTAAGATGTAGGGTTGGAAGTTAGGGAGAAAGTAGTAACTTAGATGAGCCTCAAATTAACTATGAATGTGTCAATAAGTGAGAAGTAAATGAGATGGTGAAATGAGGGGCCAAATTACTCTCAAGTTTGATTATTATTAATGGAATCATATAGCGGTCAACATGGTGAGCTTGATACAACTATTGACTAATTTGTACAACTTCTAGAAATCAAGAAAATTCGTTTGGATTAAATTTAATTTGTTATTATTGGATTGAAACAATTTTTCTAAGGATCCATTATGTTAATTTACATGGGAATGCTATAAAGAATAAACAATTGTGTTTAGGTTGGTTAACGTAACTATATTGTTTAATTGTCAAACTCCTAAGCTTTAGGACTTTTATTAGATCAATCAAGGATTGATTTCCTAAGGAATGAGTTTACATAATGCAATGTAACTAGTGTTCATAGCTAATCTATAGTAGATGTGCAAAGCTACCGAAAATTAAGGATATATTCCGAGCTCGACAAAGTGGAGCCTTGCATATATATTGGATGGGCTAGTCATTACTTTTATGACATGTCTCAGAATTCAATACTTTTATGAGTGTAAGTGTCAAATAACTCTCGTAAGACATGTCTCAGTATTCACACATACTCTAAACTAATCATTACTTTTATGAGTGTTAATTAGTGTAAGTGTTAAATCACTGAATATTGAAGGTAATTCTTGAAATAGCCCTTAAAATCAGCTGCAGAATTAATTGTAATTAATTAAGTATCATTGGGATTTCAATTGGGTATTCTTTTAATCAAATATTTACGATTATTTTATGTTTCTTTATTCGGTAATTATGGATGGTATGAATTTATTGGGTTATTATTGAGGGTGATGCAAGAAGGGAGCTTGAATTGTTATCTTTTAGAGTTAGAAGTTGATGCACACAAGGTATTTGTTCAAATGCATTAATGAAGTTCTTTGGTTTCTAATATGATTTTTAGTTGAAGAATTTTCTCATTAAAGGTAATCCTACAAACACTAATCATTACTTCTCATTAATGAAAGTTTATTTAAAAAATCAACCCAAAAAGTTTATTTGAAATGGGATGAAGATGTTGAAGATTTCTGATTTGGGTCAATTTAAAAAATCAACCCATAAAGTTTATTTGAAATGGGATGAAGATGTTGAAGATTTCTGATTTGGGTCAATTTAAGGGGAAGATTTGGGTCAATTTAAAAAATCAACCCTGAAAGTTTATTTGAAATGAGATGAAGAGGATGAAGATGATGGAGAAGAAGGAGGAAGAGGATGAAGATGATGAAGAGGATGAATGAATTAAATTAAAAAAAGGAAAAAGAAAAAAACTCAAAAAAAAGAAAAGTCAAAGGTAATTGTGCTGGTCAACAGTCATAACCGGTCATTTGGCCGTAATGGTGGTCACTTTCAAAACTTGGTGGCTGTAATTCGCAAAAAAAAAACATCATGGCTGTAATTCGCAAAAGGCATAAACATCAAGGCTGTAATTCACAATTAATTCTTTATTTAATGTAAAAAGTTTTAAATACTTTGATATTGGTTTGTTGTGGCTATCGAGCCACAAGTCGAATTTAGCCCATACTTCTATAAGTCTTCCGCTGTGCTTTATAGACAATATTATTACTGTTTATGTTGGTTTTGGCTGTTTCAATTCTAATCACATTGTTGTTCATACCATAGCATACATCGTGAATGAGGATGATGGGAATCAAGAAGGAATGAGTGTTATGAAGTTGGTGCTTAAACAAACCGATGAAGAGCCTACCTTGAATGGCGTTGAGGGCCTTGAACAGTAGAAGAATCTGATGCAGTGCGCTCGAATGAGCACATGCAGTCAAAAGGCTCTAATGCATTTTTCTATTATAACAAATTGTCACAACCTTAAGGTGGTTTGGACATGTGAAGAGAAAGACTTGCAACGCCCGTGTGAGGAGAGTTGAAAGCTTTATAGTAGAGGGTAAGAGGAGTCGAGGAAGACCCAAGAAGACTTGGGAGGAGCAAATAAGAGTAGACTTACTTGAGTTAAACCTCTCTGAGGATCTGACTAGGGATAGGAGTAGTTGGAGGCGTCTTATTTAGGTTTTAGACTTCGACTTTTCTTCTTAGAGTCGTTAGCGGCGTCCGTGCTTTCTTGTTTGCTCTAGTTTCTTGTGTGTTTTGTTTATTATTTTATTTTTTAAGTTTTATATTTGTTTTACACGCGTATCGGATCTATTATGCATTGTTTTTCACTTCGCGTGGCAGGTACATATCTCTATCTTCCTGGAGCCGGGGGACTCCTTTTTGGTCATGCTCTCCTTTACGGGTATTGTGATACCCCAGATTTAGCATGAAAAGGGATTGATAGACTACTCATATCAACAAGGTGCATCTTCTTTTCATGGGAGCCCATTTGCTAAGAACTCCACAGTTAAGCGTGCTTGGTGTGGAGCAATCTTAGGATGGGTTACCTCCTGGGAAGTTTTCCGGGTGCGCACGAGTGAGGCCAAAGTGCGCTGGAAAGACTAGTATTGGTCTGTTGGGCCAGTCTACAGTCTACATTAGTAGTCACCGGTGGTCCGTTGGGCCGGGGTGTTACAAATGGTATCAGAGCAACCCTGCGACCGTGACTGATTGTGTGTTCAGTGCACCTAGCGGCGGAAAAGATCCTGAAATGACGGTCCAACGAGGACGTTGTATTCCTAAATAGGGGTGAGTGTGATACCCCAGATAAAGGGATTGATAGACTACTCATATCAACAAGGTGCATCTTCTTTTCATGGGAGCCCATTTGCTAAGAACTCCACAGTTAAGCGTGCTTGGTGTGGAGTAATCTTAGGATGGATTACCTCCTGGGAAGTTTTCCGGGTGCGCACGAGTGAGGCCAAAGTGCGCTAGAAAGACTTGTGTTGGTCTGTGGGGCCAGTCTTCAGTCTCCATGAGTAGTCACCGGTGGTCCGTTGGGCCGGGGTATTACAGGTATGAGTTGCCGCCGTACTTCTCTCCCCAGACCCTTCCCATAGTTTTCTATGAGTGGGATATACTGGGTAGGATGATGATGATGATCTCACAGCCTAATATGGTATTAGAGGTGAAGGTGATTCCTATTATGACGTGGTTCACATGCGATGGGAGTGTTGGAAATACTTCACATGTGAGACAAGATCTCAAATCAAAAAAATAGTGGGTTGTGGACTTGTATATATATTGGATGGGCTTGTCTTCTTACTACCATATGGCTTTAGGAAATAATGAAGCTTACTTAGTGTATGTGTAAGTTAACGCTCTTGACCCGTGGCCCAGTGGCGGATCTAGGGATTAGTGTTCCCATCAAAAAAATAGTGGGTTGTGGACTTGTATATATATTGGATGCGCTTGTCTTCTTACTACCATATGGTTTTAGGAAATAATGAAGCTTACTTAGTGTATGTGTAAGTTAACGCTCTTGACCCGTGGCCCAGTGGCGGATCTAGGGATTAGTGTTCCCTGGGGCACCAACAAATGAATGAAATTAGCTAATGTGAGCAGCATATAGTATATTTGTGAAACAATCTCTTAAACCAAGGAAAAAGTTTAATACCAAGCAATTCCCAAACAAAATAGAAAAGAGGGAGCTTGGGAGGGTAGTAAACTAATCACTTGAGATTCATATTGATCAATTGAAACAGTCAACTATGGTGTTTTGTTATTCAGTCAACCTGAATCTTGACTTCACCTAATACATAGCATTCGTAAAATGAACTAACCAAGACTCGTGATTTAAGATTTGCATTCTAACTTCACAGTAATTTACATGAGATTGTAACCAAATACCTAAAAACATAATCTGCAACTCCCACTTCTAATTTCTAAAGAATCATTCTCTTTTGTGGATCTGTGTACTTGGTGTGCTATTTAGTTCATATAACCTTAATGACATTAGGTTTTGAGACACAGTGGTTTCACAATTCTAACTTCAATCAAATTTAGATGACATTGTTATCAGATATCAAAAAACACTTATATGCAATAAGAATCAAGATTACGAATAAAGATTAAAACAACAAGATTAAGAATTTAAGATTATGATTAAAGATTATAACATAAAAAAGATTAAGAGTGAAAACACCTAAAAAAAATCAAAATTTTAAACATAGAGGTTAAGATTAAGATTAGAACAAAAAAATGTCAAAAAATTTTCACTCGGGGCACGTGCCCCGGGAGGCCCATACATAGATCCGCCCATGCCTGTGGGTTTGTTGGCCCGAGCCCACGGGTGTCCCGTGTCCACACGAATGGGCCACGGTAAGATTATGTGATGAATTGTCACGACCTAATAATTACTAACATCAAATTAAACTATTTTTTCTTTAAAATTTTCACCAATGGCATGTCATGGCTGAAATTAGGAAAAATTACCTATAATAATCCAACATTTTCTTAATTTTCCTATAATATTCTCACCTATTAAACCATGAATAATCCAACTTCAGAGGGCGTTTGCCTAGAGTAAACCCGGTCAGATGACTTGCTATATAAAATTTTATTTTAAAAAAATAGATTACAAATATAAAATGTCAAAAAATTAAAAAAAATAAAAAAAATTTCATCTGTTTTTTTTATTGTTTAGAATTTTTTATGTAGAGTTTCACTCTAATTTTATACTCCCTTTGTCCCTCTGAGATTGCACCATTTCACCAAAAAATGTGACAAAAAAATGTGAGAGTTTTTTGAGTTAAATGGTGTTAATTCAGAGAGACAGAGGGAGTATTAATTTTCATTTTACTTTTTTTGGTAAATTATATATACTATTGCAGGTTATCCGATTATCCAAGTTTAGTTTAGGTAAATACCCCTTTAAGTAGGAATCATTCTTGGTTTATTAGTAGATTAAATTACCCAATTCTTAAACATCGCCACCCTTTTTATTTTATCGCCACCCCTTTTTTAATAAAATTACTAAAATGCCCTTAAATCCAATTTTAATTATAAAATCATCCATTATTATTTCTAAACTAAATTTTTTAATAATAATTAAATTAAAATAAAAATATAAATTTTAGTAAAGAAAATAATTTTTAAAATCGAAAAATAAACTTGATCACACGTTTTGTATTAAAAATTGATACATAATCACTCCTTTGGCCGAAACTTTTGATACGAAAATCACATTATGACAATATTTGTAGCATTAGAACCTAGACTTTAAGATCTTTCCAATGATATATAGATGCCATTCAGATCGAGCGAATGCATCGTTGAAGTTTTTTGTTCGATTGATACATGTTCATTCTTTTGGTCATAACGTTTTATAGAAAAATTGTATTAGTGCAAGGTTTGCGGTATTGGAATAGATTCAGAGTTACACATATTATATGCCCAATTCTAACAATCGAGCGAGAAATAAGCGTTAAGTTTGCGATTAATTTCAACGGCCATGGTTCAATCGCATAAAATGTGCGATTTCACCATGGTACAAAATGTGCGATTTGACCATGGTGGAATCGCACATTTTGTGCGATTGAACCATGGTGGAATCGCACATTTTGCGCGATTGGACCATGGCCTGGTCGTTAGAAATTACTGCAAACTTTGAACGGTTGTCGTTTCTCGCTCAATTGTCAGAATTGGGCATATAATATGTCGTTGGAAAGCTCTTGAAGTCTAGTTTCTAATGCCGTAAACGTTGCACTAATACTATTTTTCTATAAAAAGTTATGACTAAAAGAATAAACATGTATCAAATTTCAGCACAAATAAACTTCAAACAATCGTCATTTCTCGCTCGGTTATCGGAATTGGGCATATAATATATCATTGGAAAGATATTGAAGTCTAAGGTTATAATGCCTCAAATATTATAATTATAAGATTTTTCTATTTAAAGTTATAGCAATTAGAGTGAATATGTCTCAAATTTTAACACAATCATATCGATTCCGCAATCATATTAATGCTCATTTTCGTTGGCCATATTGTAATTCAATTTTTAGTTTTAGCTTGTTTTACTTTAATGAGTGTTCGGAGAAAGTTTTTAAAGAAATGTTAGAGATTTGAGGTTTGAAAAGTAATTAGGGACAATTTTGGAATTTCAATATATAAGGGGTGGCGATAAAATGAAAAGGGTGGCGAAGTTTAATAATGCCCAATTATTGTAGGTTAATCATGAAAACATTGAATTATTCTAGGTAATCTTTCCTTGAACTTATTTATATTTCATTTTTTCATATATTTATACTATAGACTTGATTAGATATGAGAAAATAATCATCTCAAAAAAATTCACCATTTTAAAGTCCAAGGTTACTATTCATAATTTGATATTTGAATATTTTGATGATTTATTTTTCTCAACAAATTTATTGATTTTGAATATTTTTGATTTTGTGGAAAAAATTTACTTTGGACGGCAACCACCGCATTGTCTCTGAGTTGTTGGAGCTAGAAATCAGTCAAAACAATTTTATTGGTGAAACATTTAAGTTTTGTTAACACAATGTAAATGAAACTTTTTTTTAAACTTATTTTTTAAACTATTTGGATATACAAGTTCCTTCCCAAACTAATTTGAAAAATAAGTTTCTATTGAAATCGCCGACTTAACAGAGTTTTTCTATTGAGAGAAATCGCTGACGAGAACAACGTTTTATGAATTAAGGGAAGTCGCTGTTCTTAACAGCGATTTGTTTGCTCAAGGAAATTGCACTGTAGACGGAAATCACTGTTCTTATCAGCGATTTTAGCTGATTTATTTTTTTTTATTTAAATTTTTTTTTGTGTGTTTTGCACTAGTCTTGACTTGCTATGGCCATGATCTTATTGGTGATGCTGGCATGCTGCACCCAGCTTGATGCTCATTTAGATCCCTCCCCCATTCGGATTGTGTTGCTACTATGAATTCCACAATACAATATACTAACTTCAGTCTTATTGTTTTTGTCTCAGCTCTAAAATATTGTACCGCAATACCAGTTATCTGTCTTTCAGCGATGAAATATCATGTATTCCCGGACATAAATAATTAAATTGCTCAATTGTTATTTTTATTGAACTAAATACTAGTATAGAAATTCGTGCAATGCACGATTTATGAGTATAGAAACTTGTGCAATATATGACTTGTGAGTATAAAATATATAAAAAAAATATAATTTCAAAAAGTAATGCAAGCATATATCATTGTGATTAAATTTATCGAATACATGATTTTTTTAAGCAAAAATTAAATACTGATTTTTTTAGAATTATTTATCGAATAAATCACTTTTTTAGTCAATTAAATATATCAAATTCTTGGTTAGGTATATAAAATAGCTTTAATAAATTAAATAAATATTTTACCTAATTTAACTTTAATGTTAAAAAATCAGATTCTAAATTATGTAAATATTGTCATGTAAGCAACTATCATTCACTAAAATAATTCCATATTTGTCAAGGCTCCTTAATGATGACATTTGTTAAGGCTTCCTAATTAATGTTTTTGACACATATTTAGAAAATAAAACATATCATAATGATGATTAAAATTAAGATTTAGAGTTACACTTGTGAGAGACTGTCTTTCAAAGAGACGATCTTAAAATAAGGAGCCCATGTTCATATTTTCTCTTTAATTTGTATTAATTGAACTATTTAGCCTATAAATGTTGTGAAAAAATTTTTAGGTTTAACTAGATGGACTATTTTATAGACGCAACAGTATAGGACACCATCTGTATAACAATGTTACTCATACATTCCAATTCCCAATCTTACACGCAGACGCACTCCGTCTAAGCGCCGCCGTCAGCACCACAAGGCTCTTGCTCTGCCTCTCGCCCTCTCCGTCGACTCCGACTCCTACTTCTTCACTCTTTAAGAAATCGCATTTGTTGAAATTTCTAGGTTAGATGCTCGTTTTTACTTTGTAATTGCAATTTTTTGATTGAAATTATACTTCTATATGGGATTTAGGCAGTTGTTCTCTTAATTTGTTTGCTTCTATAATCTATATAGTATTGGTTTCATCTCTGATTCCTCTTCAATTCCAATATTTGATATTGTTTGTTATTTAAAAAGTTCAGTTAAATGAAATTTCAATTTCAATTTCAATTTTGGGTTCATTAACTTTGTTCTTCCATTTTCTGCTTTTTGTGAATGTGGAATTTCTTTGTCACTCGGAGACATTCTATCTAACTTGAATGAGTTATGATTTTTTTCCAATGTGATTATTTGAATAAAGAAAATATTGATTATCTTTTATTTCTGATCATCGTCTGTAGTTTGTAGTTTGTAAGCAGCATCTATGGGAGGTTCTCGAGCTCAAGTTAACAAACCCCATAAGACACGTTTTGCTTCTAAATCATCTCGAAACATTCATAAAACTTCCTTAAAAGGTCTGCTTTATTCTCGATTTCCCTATTTTTGTCTCTTTTCAATGATTATTATTTACCAATTTTCAATTTTATCTTGTTGTTATTAGAATTTTCTATTGAATTTTTTTGTTGGATTAAATTTTTGATGATTTAGAAAAGCATCAAAATGCAAAATCAGACCGAAATTTTAGCAAAGGAGCCCGTTCTGCTCGAATTCAGCGTAGTAATATGGTAATTGTTTTGTATTATTAAAAGCAATGAACTTTTGGGTGATAATAGATGTTTATATATATTACCCACTTGCTAAATTTCTGAAATTTAAATTTTTTTGGTTTATGTAGATACGGGATCAAAAGCGGACTGCCGCCCTGAATGAAAAACGAGCTTTAAGTGGATCAACAAATCCACCTCGTGTTATTGTGAGTTGTGACTTGTGAGCACTTTGTTATTTATCATAAGCTTTTGTGATTGATTCATGAATTTAAATTATGTCAAAAATTGTATGTTATTGTTAGTTGATAGCAGTGGCGGATTCACAATTTAATTTCAGTGAGAGCACGATCGATATAGAAAGAATTCATTATAAATATTTCAAAAGTACCTAAATTAAAGATTTATCAAAAATAATAGTATAATATTTTCTATTCAATATTATCAATTACAAAGATGACAAATACTTTTATAATAAATGTATTATGTCTGAATTGAATATATGGACCGATTAAAGTATGATATACAAATTAACTATAATTCGCGTCTCATTAGTCTTATTTATCTAGCATGGTTTTGCATTATATATAGAGTATAATTAATCAGTACTAAGATAATTAATACTCCCTCCTATTCAGCCTAAATGTCTCATTTAATTTTTTACACTTGCCGAGACAACATTTTAACCCTTAATATGTCAAATTATTCTTAATTAAAAATTATAAAAATTTGATATTAATAATCCTTGTATTGAGACGAATCAAACAAGATCTCATATGACTATATTTTAACTTATAGATTAAGAGTAAAATACAAATTAAGAGTGATGAGTGAATATTGCCAAAAAAAATATGAGACATTTAGGCTGAATAAGAGGTAATAATAATGTTTAGCTCAGTTGGTAAGATGTACTCCCTCCGTCCCATTTAATTTGCAACGTTTTCCATTTTGGTCCGTCCCACTTAATTTGCATCATTTCTATTTATGGGTGATGGCCCACCACTTTCTTTTAATCTCATCCATACATTTTTACTCTATTTTAATTTCATCCACACAATTCATTCTCTCTCTTCATTTAATACTATATTCTTAAAAACTACCCTTTTTCTCTTTGATGCAAATCAAAAGGGACGGAGGGAGTACATGTCAATTGTTTTTTAAGTTATTAGGTTGTGGGATCAATCTTTGCTAACTACAAATATTTAAAATTAGGTGAGTGCCCTCAAGTGCGGACGAGTGAGACCCCTTGGCTCCGCCTATGGTTGATAGAATGAACAATGAGTTTTAAGTGGATCCACAAGTCTGTCTTGTGTTATTGTTACTGCTTTGCCGCTAATCATAATCTATTCTGAGTGGTTTGTGAATTTAAATTATATTGAATTTGTAAGTTGATAGCAGACCCGTGAGTGGCAGAGCTACTAGTGGGTGAAGACCAAAAACCCACCCAAACAATAAGTGAAAATGATGTATGTGTGGGGTGTTTGGCCTACAAATTATTTTAACTATAAGCTTTAGTTTTTGGTCTCACCGTCTGCCTAAATCCCCTCACCTAAAACTTTTTGTGATTTTGATATGATAGCCCTTCATATATCAAGTCGTGGCTTTGCCTATATTTTCGGTTATTGGTATTAAGGCTTTGGTATTGTTTTAATCCTGGTGTAAGTTGAAATGATGTACAATAGTAGCTTATTGATTATTTTACCGGTTTTAGGTGTTATTTGGATTGTCTTCTCATGCTGACTTGGATTCTATCGAAAGAGACTTGTTGGAATTATTACCATCAAAATCCAACAATGAGGAGTTTCCTACTGTAGTGTCTTCGGAATACAAGATGAGAGCCACGGTATGCTTTTGTTTAATTATTTCCCAGATAGATGATTGCAATAATTTGCTTACTGTTTGTTTTTGTTCATTTGTTGGAGTAAAACAAGGATTTTAAGTTTTTGTTAGCTTGGTTAATCTTATGTTTTATGTTTGTGCCTGATATCGAACAAGTTATGAGTTACTTATGTATTTGTTTATTTAACTTTGATTATATGTTCTATTAATGTAGTAGGTATTGATTCCTTAATGGTTCACGATGTGAATCTTGACAGTGGAAATTTCTCAATGTGTGTCATGTACATGCCTCTAATGTGATCGTCTATCTTGTTAAATTTTGGTTTCAAATTTCCGATCATGTGAAAGTATGTTGTGGAGTTAGAATATTGTCAATGATCAATAGGGGGAATTGTTCAAAAAATGGATGATATTTGGGATTATTCCTTACTTTTGAAAGACACGAAGCGCCCCAAGGCGCTTAAGGTTCCTCGAGCCTAGACGCCCAATAACTATAAATGAAATAGACTGAACCCCTCACGCAAAAAACCTAGAACACATCATAAAAGAAGAGAAATGAAAAAAGAAGAAAAAAAGAAAAGGAAAACATAATTGGTGGATGGCCTCATAAAATGGGCTTCAATTGAGGCCAAGACTAGAAGGCGCTGTGAGGTGTTCGTGTTAAGTATGGCCTCGCCTAGCCCTATTGAGGCAATCAATCCATCATATATCCAAGGGGCTTGCCGTAGGCAGGTTTCTTATATTTGTAAGGACTGTTCATGTCAAAATTTCCAAATATGTCTAAGATGAGCTTAAAAAGTATGGCGTTTTGCTATTTTATTTGGTGCTTCTTTCCTTTGATTGTAAAAATTTTCGCCATAATATTTGATATTTAAATTTTAGGTGATGAAGGCTCCTCATGGTGATCTATCCTCATGCATGGATATGGCCAAGGTACTTGTTTGTATCTCCTCCAAATTTTGTAATGCAATTGCATCAGTTTTTAAAAATCACTCTTTATAGCTGTTATTTATTCATGTTAAATTGTGTGCTATAGGTTGCTGATCTGATTGCGTTTGTTGCATCAGCAAGATGTGAACATGAGTCATCTGATTATATTGATTCCTTTGGAGCACAATGCCTTTCCGTGTTCAAAGCCATAGGCTTACCAAGCAGCGTGGTCTTGATCCGTGTAAGGAGAGTTTTTTAAATGGTCCATAGACACTGATTCATAATTTGTTTGTTTGCACATTTTCAAAATTATGCTTATTATTATTATTATTATCTTGGATCCAGGACCTACCTAATGACTTGAAAGGTAGAAACGAATCCAAGAAATATTGTATTTCTAGTCTCGCTTCTGAATTCCCCGAGAATTGTAAATTTTATCCCGCTGAAACAAAGGATGATATCCACAAGGTACTTTCTGCAAGCTGTGTGTTATAGATGTGTATTTTCATTTTGACTGAGAATTTGCCGTGGGATCATGATTTACACTCACATATAATGAATTTTCTTTTTCCATTTAATTAGCATCACCTCACTCAGTTTATCTTTTTTTGTTGATGCAGTTTTTGTACCTTTTGAAAGAGCAAAGGTTTAAAACTCCTCATTGGAGGAGCCAACGAGCTTACATTACTTCTCAAAAGGTTTTATTTTCAGATTTCTGTTTTTTGTATGTTATTAATTGTTGACATTTTTGTAATTTTGTAATCATTTGATGTTGTGTTGTAAGATTAAAACATGTTTCTTGATGAAATAATGTTTTCAAATATTATATCTATCCTTTGATACATTTATGGTGATCTAGAATCGTAAAGAAGGGTATTATTCTAAATGAGCAAAAGAAACGTCAAATGATATTTTGATTATAATGCACTTGTTTAAAAACTACCTGATCGTCTTGCTTTGTTCTGTTGCTAATAGTGTGGGTTTAACCTAGGTTAAAGTAATAACATGAAGGTTTATCTATTTTTCCATATGCCACATGCCACATGCCACATGCCACATGCCACATCCTGACCATGTGATGAACTATGTTTAGGAAAAGTGATAGATCCAGACATTCAGTATATATATGCTACTGTATGCCGAGTATTAATTTCGACAATAAATCTGTTTCTTTTCTGTTTGTCTTTTCTTGTATGCTCATGTTGGGGCTGTTATCTTGATAGTTTCTACTTTCTAACATGAAAACATTTTCTGTTTTTTAATTTCTGTTAACTTTTTGCTCAATGAATGCTTATTTTTTGTTCCATCTCCTTTGACCATCTGCAGCTTGAGATGCTTGATCACAATCCTGTTTCTGGACAATGCACTCTCTCTGTCACTGGTTATATTCGCTCTCGTAATCTCTCAGTGAATCAACTGGTAATTTTAAAACTTTTGTGCCGAATGATTCATTTTTAAGAAATTTGTTTCCTGTTTGAAGCATAAAATACTTGTATTAAATTTTCTGTTCTACTAGGTTCATGTCTCTGGAGCAGGTGATTATCAACTGTGCAAAATTGATATTCTGAGTGACCCATATGCCTTAAATCCTAGGAAAGGGAAGGACACAATGGATGTTGTTGATGTGCCGGATGTGCAGGTGGTAATGCTTTGTAATTTTCTAATTCCATTTAGATACAATTGCTCTTGCGTAGGAAACTAATATTACGCTCAAAGTTGTGAAAATCGCGATTCTACTTAGAATTGTTTAGAGAGGTAGAATTGAATCGTAGAATCGTACGATTCTACAAATAAACTTAAATGTATTAAAATATCTAGTTTCTTATCATTATTATCCAATTCAAAAGTTTAAATTTATGAATTAAAGTTTCTTTGACTTTATTTTTAAGAATATAACGAATACTTTTTAATAATTAG